>JAWLRI010001089.1:6298405-6314498 GCA_034781795.1 Crypturellus tataupa
GCACCCCACGACAGCCCCCCAGCACCCCATTTCCTCCATCCTCTGCTCACGCCTCCTCAGCAGAGCTCGTGTGTCCCGCTTGGTCACCAGCGCCTGCTGCGGGGGCCAGCGCCGTGCGGGTGCCCCAGGTCCCCGAGCAGCAGAGCGGTGGCTCGGGGGCCCCAGGCCCGCAGGAGTTAACAGGCATCGCGCCGGCAGCGCGCCAGAAGGGGCCGGGGGCGCGGGAGCACCGGGAGTGATCAATACCGTGTGCTCGAGCCGCGCGCAAATCGCAGCGTGCAGCCATAAATCTCCCTGCCGTCACACACAATGAGGATGAGCGGGGAGCTTATCTGCCTGCTGCGGCTCTGCCAGCCGCTCCGGCACGGGCGCGGGGTGTCCCGGGGAGGGGGCTCCGCGATTCCCGCCGTTCCCGCGTGCTGGATGCGGCAGGGCACGAGCGCGTGTGCGGGTTCAGCCCGGGGTCCGTTCCGGAGAGGCAGCCTGGCCTTGCTGAACTCACCTCAGGCCCTGCCAGGCACCGGGATGGATGAATCATCCCGGATGGGTGAGTCACCTGCCTCCATCCCAGACCCTGGCAGAGGGCTGGGCAGCGGCGTCGCCTCTGCTCTTCGTCACAGCCCGGCGCTTTGGCTGTCACTGCTGCGGGTTGTGCGAGGGCAGAGCAGTGCGCGGGCAGCCCTGGGGCTGGCAGCGTCCCCGAGAGCTGCCGGTAGCTCCGTGCATCCCTGCACAGATCCGTGCCCAAGGCGCCTTGCGCCGCGGGCAGGCTCAGGAAGCCAGCGAGCAGCCTGCTGTGGGGCTCCGGCCTGGATTGATTTAAGCTGCCCAAACGGAGGAAATCCAGCTTGGCCACGCTGGAAGGCAGCAGCCCAGGGCAGCGTGTGCAACCACTGTGCTTGCAATCGCATCCTGTGTGCCCATTGCCTCCAGTCCCATCCCCGCCGACTGCTCTCCCAGTGCCAAGGTGAGGTCTCTGCAAAGAAGCCTTGGGCCACACAAGAACCCACTCTGGCCACGGATGCTGTGGCTGCGGGGGGACCCGATAGGTCCTGGGCACTGCCTGGACCCCCTCAGGGGTAGTCCTGGGCGCAAAGGGCTGGCACCTGGGACACGCAATTCACCCAAGGTGATGCCAGATATGAGCTCAGCGGAGGGAGGATACCGTACACTGGGCTCCGGTGCCTCCCCGCGGCCTCCCCAGTGCCCGGTGTGAAGCTGCAGAGGTCTGTGAAGCCGTCGGCCGAGCGGGAATCCATTTATTGATCCGCGTCAATATGGGGAGGGAGCGGGGAGGAGCTCTGCCTTGGCCAGGCTGGCACGGGCAGGCGGCAGAGGCGCTGCCCGCACCGGGCGCCCGCGCGGGCAGCGTTTGCCTCTCTGCAGGGTTAAGGGGAGATCCCCTGCGGGCCGGGTGAGCCCCGCGGCCGCCAGGGCTCCCTGCAGGGCCTGGGGCAGCCCCGAGCGGGCTCCGACCCGCGGCCGCCCCGGCTCCGCACGCGGGAGAGGCAAAGCGAGCGGGGCAGATGCGGGTGCAGCTGCTAAGCAGGGGCGACAGGTGGGATAAACGAACCTGGCTCCCCTGGGGGCCCGTAAATTAGAATCAATAGGAAGCAGGAATAATTTATTTGTTTGATATTGCATGTTAATTAGCTGGGCTGACGTGCATGACGGGAGCAGCGGGGGGGAGGAACCAACCCCCCTGCCTGTATGGCTGGTGCTCCGCGTGGGGGGACCCCGGTGCCCGCAGTGTGTCCCTTGTCCCTGCGCCTGCTC
The DNA here is from genome assembly GCA_034781795.1 of Crypturellus tataupa. Taxonomy (NCBI): domain Eukaryota; kingdom Metazoa; phylum Chordata; class Aves; order Tinamiformes; family Tinamidae; genus Crypturellus; species Crypturellus tataupa. Next base: position 6,300,182 of record JAWLRI010001089.1, read on the forward strand.
CCGTCACCCATGGGCAGGGGACTATGGGGACAGGAGGGAGCGTTTCACCATGGGCTGCACCAGGGTCTTCTCTGCACGGTCCTGGTGCATCTGCCCACCTCGTGCGCCCAGGAGAGCCCGTCCCTGCAGCGACGTGTGGCCCTCGCTGGCGCATCCAGGCTTTGGGGATGACTAAGAGCCGGTGCGCGTGTCACCAGCTCCCTCCGCACGCGTCCTTGGCTCTGCCTTGGCCTCGTCCTGCCCAGCTCGCCCAAACCCGTGACGAATCCAAGGAAATGGCTGTGAGCGCAGCTGGCAGCAGACGTGTGCCCGAGACACGGTCACCGTCACTGGGGACACAGGCCAAGAGCCGTCCCCATGCTGCCACTTGGAAACCCAGGGCCTCCTGTCCTCCGCCCCACTGACTCCCCAGCCCCAGGCAACCCCATCACCTTCCTCTGTTTTTTTTTAAAAGAATAACATTTCTGCTAAATACTTTAATCAGATTAGTAGCAGTGTGTCTGCAGTGCTGTTAAATCAATGCTCCCCAACACATCTCGGCGGCTAGAAATCAATTACTGTTTAAGCCGTGCCTTGGTCCCTGGCCTGCGATCAATATGGGAGATGTATTACTCTCCCAGAGTCTTTCCCACTAAAAACCTTTCATTTGTATAACGGGAGCTCAGGCAAAATGCCGGTGCCCTCCCCTCCTGGACATTCCCTGGGCAGCCCTGTCCCAGCCCGGAGCCCGGGGTAGCTTCCTGGTAATTGCTCATCCAGGATATCCATAGCACCGGGATCGGGAGAGCTCCTGCTCCCAGCAGCTCCCAGCAGCCACCTGGACACCTATTAGGGAAGGTCCCTGCAGTCCCCTGTGTCCCCAACCCTCCGCAGACCCCTCTTCCCCCAGGGCTCCGCGCCCCCTCCTCCATCCCTATCCCGTAGCGTGAAGCCTGAGCTCCATTACTTGTGATAAGGATCTTTAATTAGCTCTGAATATTAATGACTTGCTCCGTAATTAATCATGCTTTCCTTGCTGGGGAGGGGCGAGCTCGCGCTGACGGCGCAGCGATGCGGCCCTGGGGACGGGTACCCCGCGCTGAGGTCTCCTGGCTCTGCAAGCGGGAGCGGTGGGATGCTCGGGTGCCGTGGGACAAGGTGGGCTGTCCCCGTGTTGGTGTCCCAAGACTGCGCACAGCCTGGTGAGACCCTCCTGGGTACCGTGGCCTCTTGTCCGGCCCCTATGGCAGGTGGCAGCGCGTGGGGATGCCCGGATCGTTGGAACCGCCCAGCCACCCGTGCAGCGCCCCAGGGCTGCGTGGCACCAAGCGCTCCCGCGAGGGCAGAGTTTGCTTAAACAGAGACAGATTTAACTATTTCCATTACAGCTAAATGATGAGGCCCATAAACTTTATGGCTCCGTGCGCGCGAGAGCGGCTCTAATGGCCTTCGCCATCTGGAGGAGATGGCTCCGCGGGGGCCGCGCCGCCTGCCCTCCGCCAGGGCCGGTGCTCCAGGCGGGCTCGTTCCCGCTCTGTGCGGCCCACGGTATGGAAGTGCCAGGCGGCTGCAAGCTCCATGTGCGGGACAGGGTGGGATGCACTTGGTCCTCGGCTTGGAGGGAGCGGGGAGCCCGGCACGGCACCAGGACCGTGCGGGGAGCAGCCCCGCGGGTGCCTCGTGCTCTGCTGTGCCATGGGGACGGATGGTGACAAACGCTCGTGCCGGCGCTGCCTGCACCGCTGGGAGCTGCGCTCTCAGGCCGCCCTCCGCATCGGTGCCCGTGCATGCGCCGCTGCCAGCGCATCCCACCGCCAGCCCCGCCACCTCGGGCTGTGCTTAACGCAGCGCAGCCCGGGGTGCGCATCAGGGTGTCCGGGGACGGGCGGCCCGTGGGCTGCCGGAGCCGCGGGGAGCAGCCCTGGCAGCCCGCGGGGCGCGCGCTGGCAGCGAGGGCTGCTGGCACAGCGCTGCAGCAGAGGATTAGGTTTGGTGCAGGGAGAGCGGCACGCGGCGCTTTGAAGTCTCATGAATATGAATCAGTGGCTTGGGGCGGGCGCGGACGCTCCTCCGCTAATCTTCTCCTGTCACCGCGGCAGGTGTGACAAACAGCAGCGGGGCCAGGACGCCAGGACGGGGAGCAGGCGGGGGACAGCGCTGGGGTGGAGGCACCTCGGGGCTTCTCTCTGCTCTCGCATCAGGGGAGCGAAGAGGCTGGATGCAGCCTCTTGCCAGCAATGTGGGGCAGCGCCGGGCTGCTTAGTACAGGGCTGATGGGTGCCCACGCATGGGGCACAGATAGGGTTGGAGCCCCCGGCGCTGGTGTCATCCCCTCGCCAACCTCATCCCTGCCATCTCATTAGAGCCACCGCGGGGCCAGGCGGGTCCTGCGGCCCCGGCGCATCTCCCATCGATCCGGGCCCAGCCGCCAGCTGCTCTGCGGCACCGTGGCCCTGCCGGCTGTACCCTGGGCTCCATGGAGATGTCATGTTTGGGTTGGCTCCTCCTATGACGGGCTGAAGTCCTCGGTGCTCTCCTAGGAGACAGTAACTAGAGCGGACGCTCGCTCCTGGCAGGACGTGACTGGGACTCGCAGGAGAGCCTCGGAGATCAATTTGGAGGTTGTTTTGATGCTCTCCAGTCTGCAGGTTGGCGGTGGCAGCTGCTGCTCAGCCCAGGGGATGTGCGCGCGGACAAGCACTGGCTCGCGGTGCCCGGCGGGACCCGGCTCCCTCCGGCTGCGCTGCCAGGACAGCGGCTTGGCAAGACCTGAGCGTTTTGGGGAGGTGGCCTAGGATGCTGAAGGATGCTCAGGGGCTTGATGGGTCCCTGGTGACATGGGTCAGGTTCCCTTTTCCAGCGACAGAGCAGAGGCTCTGGTGCTAACTGATCCTGATGTGGAGGTTGGCCCCGACTGGCCTCTGGTGTCACTTCAGCTGCTGCCGCCTCCACGTGCACCGGGACTTGTCACACAGGGAAGCGCGCCTAAGCTAACCCCAAAGCAGAGCCGCGGAGCTGCGTCGGGCGGGCGCTCTGTGACGCAGTCTGGAGTGGTCTCAATTAGCCGTGGCAGTGACTCACGCTGCTCCGCAGTGCAGCAAGGCTTCCAGGGGGTCCCGGCGTCAACAGCCCTTACCCCTGGGGATGCTGGACTCCGGGAGCAGATCTTTCCAGCACACCAGAGGATGCCGAGGGCCTGCTCTCCTGCTCCTTTGCTGCAAACGCTGCCTTGTGGCATGCGCTGCCGCGGGGGGTTTGCTCCAAGGGGCGCCTGGAGCTGCATCCGTGGGGACAGGAGGAGCTGTGGGCGCTGCAACCGCGGCGCTGAGCGAGGGCTCTGCGCCCGCGGGCCAAGGGCGAGAGGGACTCGGCGGCGGCAAGGCAGACAAATGCAGAACAGATGTTTAATTATCAGCACAGTGTTCTGACATCCCTGGAAATCTTTGCATCCAAATATAGCTATTTTACTAGAGCATAAGCTGCTGCTGCAAGCTGGAGCTGTGACACAGCCATGACTTACCCACAGCCCGCGGCCTACGTACTATTTCGCACCGGGGCCGGTGGGGTTTGACTCTGCTGCGGGTGGTGGAGATAGAGGAGCTTGAGCACAGTATTGTAGCTGGGAAGATCCAGTGGGAGCCACGTGTGGCTCTTGGGGACAAAGCGCTCCTGTGGGCTGTGAGGGCACCAAGAAGACAGGGTGGGCAAGGCAAGGCCTCAGCGCAGCTCTGCAGGCATCAGCATCGTCCTGCATGTCCCTTGTGCGCCCCTCGTCATGCAGATGCCCTGGGTACAGCGCAGGGGCTTTGCTCTCTCTCTCAGCAGGGAGCACATCTGCCTTGGATGCCTTTTCTGAGCCCTAGAGATGGTCCATCCTTATGGAGAGGCAGGGGGAAGCATGGAGATGCCCTCCTGTGTCACTAGTGAGACCTGGGATCCCTGGAAAGACACCCAGGCCAGGGCTTTGCTGCAGGAGCAGGTTCAGCCTCCGCAACGCTCCGTTCCGCGGGGAGCGCAGAGCTGCAGGGATGCCCGGGGAAAGGCAGGGATTTCCAAGCGCACACCAGGGATGCCGGTGCTCCCTCCCTGGCTCGGTGGCTCGTCCCCAGAGGCCCAGCCTGCCTTGCCCGCACCGCGGTCGCTGCGTCCCCCGAGGCTGCAAACCCTCCGGATTCGCCGCTTTGCCTGCTCAGCCACCTTGCAGATTCAGGGCATGTTGCTGTCTTAAAACCCATCAGGTTTCCTGTCACCTCGCGGGGCCCATGAATCTCCGTGCTGGCTGGCTGGCGCGCGGAGCTGTTACCGAAATGACCCTGCAAGGGAATGGCTCTGTACGCCCCGAAGAGGGAGCACCTTGATCTGCGCGAGCGTGTTGACAGCCCGCGGATTTATAACTGCCCCGAAACCGCAGGAACCGGCTCCAGCCTTGCAGCAGGGAGGGCAGAGCCCGGAGCGCCGCGCGCAGGGCAAAGCGACTGCTCCGTGTCGGCTCTTCCAAGGCATTCCCAAGCTGTGATCCCGGCTCCAGGAGCTCCAGGAGAGAGGAGGAGGCTCCGGCAGCGTGGTTGCATCCGCGCTGCGAATCGGGCCAGGAGCGGGTCAGGCAAAGGGCCCGTCACTCCTGCCAACCTAATCAGCCAGGAGTTAGAGGCCGGGGCGTTTTTCTTGCTGCTGTCACGCTGATCATCCGCTTGGACACGGAGGCTGCATTGCTGCCCCGGGGAGCGCGGATTAGTGCGGATATGAGTGACGGAGCCGCGCTGGGCAGCAGCGGACACGGGCTGGACAAGCAGCCGGCAGCCCCAAACCCTTATAAATCTCCCCGGCCTGGCCCGCGGCTCACCTAAGTAGATTTGATTTGTCAAATATTAAAATTAATTTAGGATTGAGCGGTGGCCTGTGCGCGTGCCGCGCTCTCCCGCCTTCCCCGAGCCGCCACCTCTGCTCCTGCCCAATGCATCATCCGCGGGCGCGCGCGCTCGCCCCTGGCCGGGGCGCCGGGATAAATCATCCTGCTGCTGCCGCCCGCTCCGAGAGGAGCCGATTGCCTGCTCCGCGGCACGGGATCACAGGGGAAATCACGCCGCGTGCCCGCCTGCTCTGCGCCGGGGGCGGGGGAGACGCCGCGCTTAGGCAGAGATTTATTTATTTGATTTTACAGGGCTTGGGTTTTTTTTTTTTTTTTTTTTCATCTCTCAAACGCCCGCTAGGGAATTGCAGCCCCTGGAATATTAATGCTGCGCAGGACGCCGGCTCGTTAAAATGTCACCTGGCTGTAATTTCTCCTGCGCTTATTATTCCCCTGGGAGCACCGGCTCCCATCCCTCTCCCTCCCCGACAGCCCCTGCGTGTGGGGCAGCCCCACCGCCCCGTTTGCCGCAGCGGGAGCCTTGCCCCACCGCGTCACCCGCGGTGTGGCTGGCCCCCTTCCAGCACTGCAGCGGTGCCAGCTGCACGGGAGGCAGCAGGGACGGAGTCGGTGTGATCAATCCAGCAGTTCTCTGCTTGTTTAGCGAGTCGGTTCATCGAGGGCGAGCACAACCGTGCAGTTTCGGGCTGTCCCTTGGACCGGATTCCTTGCACCAAGCTTCTCCCCAGGGATGCTCCTATAAAGGGCGTCCGGATTCCCCATGCGCCCCTCGCCGTGGCACGAGCCGGTGCCGCCGGGGTCGCCCAGCGGGCATGGCCAGCGAGGGCTGGAGGCACCGCGGCGCAGGCAACAGCTGCCTTAAGGAAACTTTGGCTCAGTTCCTGCAAATTAATGTTTTTTTCCCAAACAGTTTCCCGGCGCTAAGCGCGACGCGGGGAGCAATTATCTTTAGTGTCGATGTTATTACCATAAAAATTGCATTGAGGACTTTTCTCCTCCGATTAGAAAGTTAACGATCATCACTGCCTTCATTGTTCCCCGCACCGCGCTCGCGCTAATAAAGAGTCTGTGCACTTTACTTTTCACTTAGCATGAAAATTACCCAGCTGCTGCCGCGCGCAGCGGCGCAGCCCCCGCGTGGCCCCCAGTGATGGGCGCCCGTCGATCAGCAGCGGGTGCACGAGCGGCCGCGCTGGGCACGGATGGGCACAGATGGGCACGGCATCCCCGTGCCGGCAACACCGGGATGTCCCGTGTTCCCCGTCCCTGCGCTCGGCATCCTGTGGCTGCACATCCCTGCAACGAGGTGCCCGTGGGCACGTGCACCAGATACCCCTTGCCCCGGGGGTCCCTCATCCGTGTGGCCAAGGGGAGCCCTCATGGGGGTCCGGGCTATCCCCTACCCCTACACTTGTGCAAATAGGCTCTCACTCTCTCCATCGTCAGCTCTGCGTGCGATTTTCACAGGGGATATTTGTATAATTTCTCTTGATATCAGCACAGCTCTTTACATTCTCGGAGCGCTGTAAAAAACCTTAGCTAATCTTCAGAGAGGTTTTTCTTTTTTTTTTTTTTTTTCCGAAGCTCTTCATTACTCCCTAATTGTTCAAACTTCTCTTCTTTTCCTTCTGATTAAAAGCAGATTTTAAAAGTGCAGTTCGGTTTCTCAGCTATTTTCAAGTCAAATGGATTCCATCCCCCTCTTCATGTATTAATAACCTGTTCTCGTGCATCCCCCAGTGAGCTAGTAAAAGCCCTTCTGAGCAGAGACAAGGTGACAGCAACGCTCCGGAGGGAGCGATTGCAAGGGGGTTACAGCTTGGAGGGAGAGAGATCCATCCATCCAGCTATCTATCATCCACCCTGCTATCATCTATCTGCCGGAGAAATAACATTTGCAATTCTGCTTTAGCTTTTTGTAATAATCATTAATATTTTTATCTTCCCAACCGGCAGCGGGAGGAGATGCGGCAGTTTGGGGCACCTTTGGTTGGGGCTGGCGCCGCCGGCTAGTGGCACCTGGAGCAATTTGGACCTTGAGATTGGACGCTAAGGGGGACAGGGCACCTCTGCCCATGAAAACCGACAGCGGGAGGGACCGCGACACCCCCTGTGCCTGGATGAGCTGGGGATCGCAGGGATGCAGGGGACAGAGACGCATCTTTCTGAGGCTCTTGCAGGATGCTGTGACTTGGGGACACAGAGCTGTCCCCTGGCACTGTCCCAAGGAGCCCCAGGACCCTGCAGACAGTGCAGTGCTGGAGATGGTGCAGGTCTGGTACCAGGTTCAGGTGAGCAGGGCCTAGGGCCGTGCCAGGGCACGGCTGTCCAAGCTGTGTGCTTATCCCAGCTCTCAAGCACATTTGCACCTTTCTGTTAGCATAACCTCTCAAAACTTGCTTTACCTTGGCCAAAGTGATGAGTAACCTCATTAAACACTCATTTTAGGTGCTTGGAGGTGCCTGGAGGACACTCCAGCACAGCCCATGGTGTCTGTCCCACTCTGTTCTGCGCACTTCAGATTGAGCCCAGTTTGTCTTGCATTGCCTGCGAGTAAATCACTTCTGTTGGGCCATCCCTCACCAGTGCTGCTGATGGCAAAAAAAAAAAAATATAGCTTGTTGACCCGTCTCTTTGGTCAAACGGACACCCTGACACTCCAAGACATCCCTGCGCAGAGATTCACTTCTGCATGCTTGGTTTTCAGGGTCCTCCTAGGTGTGCACCCTTCAGCCCCAGATTCCCTGTCCACATCCACAGCGAGTCCCAGATGTCCTCTCCGTCCTGACTGCCTCTCCAAACGGTCTCCTCATCCCCTGGGATTCCACCTTCAGGAGAGCCCAGCGCAGCCCGGTACCCCCCAGCCTGCCCCATCCCATTCCAGGACGTCATTCCCAGCTTTTCCTGCCAGCCCATGCCCTGCTCCATCTGCAAGCCAAGCGCCAGCACCCTGCCCGTGTCAGGGTGACGGTGTGGCCAGGTCCCTGCAGCAAGTCCGTGTGCTCAGGGCAGGGCTGGGAGCTCCAGCCAAGCGGAGGGCACGGAGGAGAGTGTCCATGGAGCAGCTGCTGGCACTGGGGAATGGGAGAGCTGGGCCTGGCGGCGCTGCCTGGGAGATGCTGCATGCAGTGTGTCCCACACCGAGCCTAGAAGTTTAGAAGATGCTGGTGGCCATGGTCAGGGCTGTGGACAGAGTGATTCTGGGGCCAAGGTGCCACCAGGGCTGCTGTTCCCTGGGTGCTGGTGTCCCCTTGGCTGCCCCGTCCCGGCAGATGGCAGCAGGGATGCGTCACAGCCTGGCAGCGCGTGGGGACCTGCCTTGCGCCCCGACCTTGGAATAATCTTCAGCAGGATTAAGAGCTTAAACGTATCCGTGTAATTGCCAGGCCCCTGCTGAGTTGGAGAGAGCGCGAGTGCCAGCGCGGGGAGGCAGCGCCCAGACGTGCCTCGCTCCATCCCGCTGCCTGGCACAGCCTGCTCCGGCTCCACCGTCATCCCTCCCGCGGTGTGAGTCCAGTGCCCTGCTGACGGCCCCAGCGTGGGCTTGCAGTGGCCATGAGCAATCAGGGATGGTTTTGGTTGCCAGAGGTCCCCATGGGTCCCGGTCGCCCTGTGCTAGGGACACCCCGAGTGCCAGGTCAGCCTCTGCCCAGCCGTGCCATGCGTGCGCCGGCTTCCCAAGCAGGTCCTGATGCTCTGCTCTGCCCATCTCGCTCTATGTCCCGGCCAAGCGGTCCGTCCGGCCCGCACGGGGCTTGGCTTGGAGCAGGAAGCCGCCGTCCCAGCCCCCTCCCTGTCTGGCTAATGGTCCCTGACATTTAAATGAGATTTAGTGCTCAGCCCGGTGCTGAATATTCATGAGCCCATGCGGCCCTGACAGCCCGGCTGGGGCTGCTCTCATGATTAATAATTTGTTTTTCCCTATACTGTAAACCTCACCTGCACCGGCTGCTGGCTCCAGCACCGCCGGTCCCCCCAGCCAGGAGCACCCTGATCTCCTGCCCCACGGCCCTCCCTGGTGGGTCCCTTTCCTCAGTGGGGCAAAGGCAGGCCCTGCATTCCCTTGGCACAGCTATGGGGCACAGCTATGGGGTGCTGTGGGTGCCAAGGGCCAAGCGTTGGCTTGATCAGGGATCACCATGGCCTTGGACATGGCCCCATCTGCCCAGGCTGGTGGTGGGCACCAGGGCTGAGCTGGGACTGGAGGTCATGGGCAGAATGATGCTCACGGGAGCTCACTCTTTGCCAGGTTCTCAGTGGTTTGTCACCAAACCGTGGTCGTCTCACAGCCTGCCAAGCACCAGCAGCCTGCAGGACCCAAAATTTGAGATCTGCTTCTGGTGCCACATGGCAGTAGAAGACGCTCCTACTGCACGGCATGCATGGGCAGTGCCCAGGGTGGCCTTGGTCACGGCCTGTTCTCCTCTTTGATGATCCTGTTGCTGCTGGGGATGGCTGCAATGGAAGGGGCTCAAGGGACAGCCCATCTCATCCATCCCCTGGGTTGCCCTTCATTGCGGGCAGCCTCGTCCTCACTCTCCACGCAGAGGCACAGGCTGCTGCAGGGCTGAACCGGGCCAGCTCCGAGGGTCCCGTGGGCCCCACGCGGTGCTGGGGGCCCAGCTAACATTTCCCAACCCGCTCGGCATCTTGGCTCCAGCCGCTCTGCGCAAATTGCATAAATATTCATGGCGGACGTAAAGAAATGCGACTGTCCCGGCTGATTACACGCGCCCGTCCTGAAGGCTGCAGCTCCTCCTCAGGTACTGCTGGCCAAGCACTCGCTGCGTGGGGAAAGAGGGAGGCGAGCAGAGCCAGCCCGCACCGCAATGCCACCGCAGCGGGGCGAGGAGCAAGGGCTGCGGGGAAACCTCATCCTCAACCCATTCCCAACCCTAAACCGAGGATGAGTTTTCCAAAGAAGGTCCCTCGACATGCAGCTCTTTCCCTGCACGCAGAGCCATCGCTCAAACGCTTTGTCCCAGGGCTTGGGGGCTCTCTTGGGCATAAAGGATGGAGAGCCCTGGTGGCCACCATAGTCAGGGCCTTCAGAAAGGCGCTTGGGTGACAGCGGCACGTGCAGCACTTCCTCCGCTCCCCAGCGCTTCGGCGGACGCATTCAGGGAGCAGGACAGCGAACGCGAGAGGCCCAGCTGTGTTCCCAGCTCCATACGGATCCCCGCACGCTGCAGAGATTAATCCCCTGCAAACCTGACCAAGGTGCTGGGCTAATAGCCTGATTTATTCCTTCCCGTCTTGCCGGAGCACGCGAGGTTCCCCACTGTGTCCTGAACGACCTCATGCATAATACCATGCACAATCCTATTAACGCCACCCCACCACGCGCTCCCTGCTTAGCGCCGCCACTCGCCAATGCAATTTCCCCATGATATATGGGAAAAATAATTGAACTATATTTGAAAATATATTGAGAATTACGGCTCACACCCGGAGGGATTTATAGGGGCCATATTTCATAAAACCAGAGCCCAGCACACTAGGGTGCCTGCGGGACCTGAGGAGAAACCCATGGTCACAGCAGTGCATGTGCCCAAGGGCAGGGGAATTGGCCCTGCTGCCTTTGCACGGCACAGGGATAGAGGGATGCAGGAAAGCCTGCGGAGACACATCTGGCAATCCAGAGGGACGCAGATGTATGGGAAGCCACCTGCACAAATGCGTCTTCCATGAATACGTGCACAGTTCCACGTGCTCTCGTCTTCCCAGGTGTGCACACGTGGCACCTCCCTGCGTCGCCCCTGCGCATGCACCGGCGTCGAGGGGACCATCTCCTCTCCTGCTACTCCCCCAGGACAGCCAGGGCACCCGTTACTGCAGGGCACCAGTGCAGCTGTCCTCGAGGTGTCCCCTGTGCACAAGGTGCTGGCAGGGCTCTGCAGGGTGCAGGGGACAGCAGGGTGGGTGCCAAACGAGTGCCCAGATGTTGCCAACGCAACAGCTGCAGCAGCAGTTGCAGATGTGCGGGCAGCCCCGTGCTGGAAGCCAGAGCCAGGCAGAGCTCCGCTCCCGCCCGGCGCGAGGGATGAATCACTGCCGGCAGCGCGGGCTGCGCCGCTCTGCTCCGCTCGCCGTGCCAGGCATTCAGCCAGCGGGGCGCTGGCGTCCCCAGCCTGCTGCACGCTGTCCCCAGGGCTTGCTGTTGTGCTGCAGGAGGTGGGCAGCAGCCCATTTGCACAGAGCATCGAGACCTGGGAATCTCCACCGTTGCATTTGCAGGTGATGGCCAGAACAGCCCTGATGTGGTGACACGGCTGTCACGGTCTCCTGCGGGTGTCTGTGCCCAGTTGCCATCCCGGCGCCGGGCGCTGGACCAGGTTGCCATGCCAAGCACGTCCTCAGCAGCTGAGGCCTCCAGGTGAAGCTGCCAGTACAGGTGACGCTGGGAGCATTAATCTTTCATTTCCTGTCAATAGCTCTCACCGATATTGGCTGCAGAGCGCTGCGAGTGGCACGGCGGCGCTGCAGATGCCAGCTGTGATTAGGGAGCCGGCAGGCAGGCCCGGGGGATGCAGGGCGCATTGACCGGGATGCTCAGCCCTCCGCTGCCTCCCTGCATCTGCGCAGCCCCGGGGCTGTGATGCCGGGTCGCGAGATGCAGGCACAGATGCGCACGGGCACGTGGCGGGGGCGAGAGCAGAGAGGCAGGGATGCTGCCCAGATGGAGAAGCTCCCTCGGGACATCAACTGCTTGGCTTGGGCTAGGTGGGGTGGAAAGGCTCCCCGGCTGCTGGGAATGAGCTGGGCTGCAGCTGGAGCTGGGAGGATGCGGTTTGGCCAGGTACGCGGCCAGCAGGAGGGCTCGGTCCTGGCATAACACATCAAGGGGGATGCTCTGCACTGGACCCTGCAGAGCATCCCCAAGCAGAGACATTGGGGACGTGTCCGCCACGCGGGCTGATGCCACCGCAGGGCTCTGGGACACAGGGACAGCAGTGCAGCTGGAACAGGCAGAGCCAGGCAAGGGGGGCACAGGGCAGCCTCCGTCCTCGTCCCCAGCTCGCCGTGGGGAGGACACTGCATGCGCTTTGCTGATGCTGAGCTCATCCCAGAGCCATCGGGATGCTGGGGGAAGAAAGGCTGGAGATGACTACGATATGGACCTGATTCCATCTTTTTCCCTGGTCTGATCTGACCAGAGCCCGACCTTGCACTGGCAAAGCCTCTGCCAGGCTGCGATGCGCACAGTGTCCCCTGCGACCGCAGGGACGGGGCATCTCCGCGAGCAGCTCTGCAGGTTCTGCGGGATGGAAAGTCTCCATTGCCTGCGGCCCACGAAAGGGATCCCAGGCGCGTAGCCGGCTGGAGGAAATTCCCGGCATGCCCTGGGGAAGGGCGAGCTATAAATAGCCGCCTGGAGCCGGGCGGTGGGGGACTGTTTGGGAAGCGCTTTGTGATCAGGACAAAGAAGAGGAGGCTTCGCGCTTGCTCTTCATTAGCTGCATTCCTCCCGCCGGCCGGGCCAGGATGCGCTCGCATCGAGCGGCAGCAGGATGTAGCTGCCGGTGTCAAGGACGCTAACAATAAGGGCTTTAAATAGCAGCGCTGCCTTTGAAACCCGCTCACCCGCACTGGGAGACGGCGCCCGGGAAAATTCCACGGCGCCCAGAAACACGGGGACGCGGCAGCAGGGAAGCCCATGGGAAGGGTCCTGCACCGCGGGCGAGTCCTGCTCCCTGCTCCTAGGGCTGGGATATAGGGATGCCTGCAGGTGGAGGGGCAGGGATGGCCGGGATGCGGGTCCGCTGCCGTGCTGGGATAACCGCGGTGCTACGGCAGCTCGTGGAGAGGCCGAGTTCCCAGCTCGCAGCTGCAGAGAGCCGCCCGCAGCCCTGGCACGCGGTTAATTAGCGGCGGCTCCCAGAGCCGAGCCCCTCGCTCGGCGGCTGGGCTCGTCTCGCTCGCGCTCCGAGGCTCTGATCTCCTCCTGCCTGTGTCCGGGAGATGAAAGAGCCCCGGATCGGAGCGCAGCAGCGCCGCCCCTGCAGGACGTGGGCACCCGTCGCTCGGGGAGGATGGCAGGAGCGAAGGGAGCGGCGCCCGTTTCACACGCCGTGGAGATGTCTTTGTGGCCGTGCCTCGTGTTTGTGGTGCTGTGGGGCTCGCAGGCACTTGTAGGGTGCTCGTGGCTCCCCAAAGGGCAGGCAGCAGCAGAGCTGCACTGGGACACAGGCACCCACGATCATCTCCCTACGTTGCTGGGATGCGCTTGGGAACGCTCAAGAGACCTGCATGGATGGGGTAGTATCCTGCTGAGACCCAGGGCTGGCCCATTTGGCTGGACTTTGGTGTCCTGTGGGATGCACCCTGGCCTCTTTGGCACCAGCTCTGTGCTGTGACGGTGCAGGACAGGCTGAAGGCGAGGGCAGCACGGAGGTGGCCCCGGTTCCTGGTCAGGCCGGCACTCTGGCCACGGCAGGTTGCGAAAGGGAGCTGGTGGGACACGTGTGCGTGTGTTAATGTGTGCGGAGAGGGGGGCTGGCTGCGCATATTAGCAGGCCCTTAAATCAACACAGCACTTCAGACAGGAAGGAAATAGGCTTTGCCGACGGCAGGAGCGGCACTTGCTTTGTGCACATTACAGAACATCAGGAAAATGTCAAATTTACATAAAAATGATACAAACTCATTGGAAGAAACATGCATCCAATTATCGGCCCCTGCGCTGGCACGGCTCCGCAGCCAGAGGCCGGCCGGCCGGCCGGCTGCAAGGGACCCAGCCCCGGGGCGCCCATTTCATCTCCGGGTGTTTAACATCAAAGCAGCAACAGCCTCTGCTCTGCCGGCTGCGCTGCCTCCCCGCTGCCACCGTGCCACCCCCGCAGAGCCCCTGCTCGCAGGCAGAGCGAGGGGGACGTGGGGTACACGGCCAGGTCCCCTGCTCCTTGCAAGGGACCAACCAACCTGCATGGGCGAAGCACACGGTTGGGTCGTGCTCTCAGCAGGCGCTGCACAAAGTGGCCATGTAGCTACGGCATCCCCGCATACCCAGGGACACTCGGGGACATCGCTGAGGAGCAGCGACCCTCAAGGGCTTCCTTGTGCTTTCCTGTGGGCACCTCAGCACTGGGAGTCAGGATGCTGGCCCCTTTCCCCGCTCTGTTCCAGGCCATCCCGTCATTCCTTTCCTACTCTATTCTTTCCCAGGGAAGGGCCACGGGCATCCCCAGGTCTGTGCCAAGGAAAAACGCAGGAAAACACCAGGGAAAAGCCAGTTCGGAGGCCTAGACCACCATGCCCCCTGTAGGGGCTGTCCATCTAGGGAGCTGGCCACTTGCCCCGTCACTGGCCTGGGGTGGCCACCTGGGCACGCAGGAGGGGCGCAGGGTGCCCTGGCGCCGGGATCGCCGGCGCTCCTGGCCGCGCGCTGCCGGCCGCGCTCGCGTCCGCGTCCCGGCCAGGCCCCGCCGGACGCGGCCGGGCGCTTCCCGAGCGCTCCGGCGCCGCGCC
>JAWLRI010001089.1:6341471-6358492 GCA_034781795.1 Crypturellus tataupa
GGCCGCAGCCGTCACTTCAAAGCGCCGCACTGTGCCGCGCCGCTCGGGAGGCTCCCACGCAGCCCGCGCCCCACGGGCCCGCGGCGTGGGGCAGGACCGGCGTCCCCGCGCCATCCCCGGCTGCACGGGCAGGAGGCCAGGGTCTACCAGGCCTGGTTAGGGTGCCCAGTGGAGCCGGGATGGAGCTCCCCAGAGCCTGGAGATCCCTGAGGGTGCAGGGACATGGGGACAAGGCTGGGTGCAGCATCCCCATCTCCTGGCGCTCATGCAGCACAACCGGGACAGGGTATCTCCATCTGGACACTGGTGCCCACTGTGTGGGACATTGGGGGCTGTCGGGACGAGCTGCCCCGTGGGACAGCATGACGTTCCCCCATCCCCCCCCAGCCCGTCTAGGGGAGGAATTTTCCATTCCCGGCTGGGGGAAGGCGCCTGCCTGCACCAGCCCCCTCCCCGCCCTCCCCTCGCCCGTCACCGGAGCCGCTCGGGAAGGCGCCTGCCACATTCGGCTCGGGAGGGTGCGGAGCGAACGCCTGCGGGGAGGGAGAGGCTGCAGCGCCGGGCCCGGGCGATGTCGCCGGACGGGGATGCCCTGTCGCCGGCGCGGGGCCGCAGCGTCGCCCAGCTCACCGTCGCCTTCCTGAGGGCCACCAGGATCCCCGGGCTGCACTACGCCTGCACGCGCCCGCAGTCCCGCCTGCGCCGCCTGCTCTGGAGCCTGGCCTTCGCGGCCGCCGTGGGGCTGCTGGCCACCGGGGCCACCAACCGGGCGCACTACCTGCTCTCGCACCCGGTGCACACGCGGGCGCGCACGGTGCGGGCGCCCCAGCTGCGCTTCCCGGCCGTCACGCTCTGCAACCCCAACCGGGCGCGCTTCCTGCAGCTCACCAAGCCTGACCTCTACTCGGTGGGGCAGTGGCTGGGGCTGGCCTGGGAGAACCGCTCACTGGTGCCCGAGCTGCTGGCGCTGCTGCACGAGGACCGGCGCCGCTGGCTCGCGCGCCTCGCCAACTACTCGCGCTTCCTGCCGCCGCGGCGCTCCGAGCGCACCATGCAGAGCTTCTTCCACCGCCTGGGCCACCAGATCGAGGACATGCTGGTGGAGTGCCGCTTCCAGGGACAGCGCTGCGGCCCACAGCACTTCGCCCCTGTGAGCGCCCGGGCTGGCCGATGGGGTGCATGGTGCAAGATTTTGCATCTGCGGGCAATGCCTCCCCGCAGGAAGGGCAGAGGATGGCAGCGGGGCGGGGAGGCTGAGATGTCCCCCCCAGAGCTGGACACCCATGCCCAGGGCTGCAAAGAGGCCCCAATCCTCACCCTGCTTGCAGACCCCCCTGCCAGCCCCTCTGCCTGGCCCCTCACTCTCTCTTTCTCCACGCCAGGTCTACACGCGCTATGGCAAGTGCTACACCTTCAACGGGGACCGCAGGAACCCTCGCGTGACCCGCCAGGGCGGCATGGGCAACGGGCTGGAGATCATGCTGGACATCCAGCAGGAGGAATACCTGCCCATCTGGAGAGAGACCAGTGAGTGGGGACACCCAGGGCACCCGTGGGGCAGGGCGCTGGTGGGGTGGACTCCAGGGCATGGCTGAGGAGGGACCCGTGGGCAGGAATGCAGTCCTGACAGCTCTGTCCCGCTTTCCTTCCCCCGCAGACGAGACATCATTCGAAGCTGGCATCCGGGTCCAGATTCACAGCCAGGATGAGCCGCCCTACATCCACCAGCTGGGCTTTGGTGTCTCGCCCGGCTTCCAGACGTTCGTGTCCTGCCAGGAGCAGCGGGTAAGGCTGGCTCGGAGGCCAGCGGCTGCACGGAGCCGAGTGCCGGCCTGGGGCTGGGAGCAGGGGCAGATGCGGCGTTGGGGAGAGAAGCATGATGTGGTGCCATCCCTGGGGCTCCCGCTTGGCCCCATAGGGCCCCTCTCTCTGCCGGGAGGTGCATGATGTCCCGCACCACCCGAGGGGCACAGCATGGCCCTGCACCGATGCCCCTCTCGCCCCTGCAGCTCACCTACCTGCCCCAGCCGTGGGGCAACTGCCGGGCCAGCGTGCAGGGGGAGCAGACGCTGCCGGGCTACGACACCTACAGCATCGCCGCCTGCCGCCTGCAGTGCGAGAAGGAGGCCGTGGTGCGGAGCTGCCACTGCCGCATGGTCCACATGCCAGGTGAGGGGCACGGGCGCCGGGACACGCTGCTGCCCCTGTCCCGTCCGGACGGCACCTGGGAGTCACTCCTGCCCCATGCGCTCTGCTCTGGGCCCTCTGAGCTTGCCCCCCTGCCCCATTCTCTGCCCCCAACCTCAGCCCCGTCCCGACCCACCCTGCACCCATCCTTGCCCCATTCATCCTGCCCTCAGGGGACACCCCTGCCCCGTGGGGGCACGAGTCCCCGCAAGGGGTGAGGGAGCAGAGCATCCCATTCCTGACGTCCCGCTGCTTCTGCGCAGGTAACGAGTCCATCTGCTCTCCCAACGTGTACATCGAGTGTGCCGACCACACGCTGGGTAGGTGCGCGGCGCGGGGCCGGGGAGGGCGGCGGGCGGGGGGCAGCCCCTGCCCACCCGCGTGCCTGCCCCCCGCAGACACGGCCGTGGAGGACAGCCAGGACCGCTGCAGCTGCCCCACGCCGTGCAACCTGACGCGCTACGGCAAGGAGATCTCCATGGTGCGCATCCCCAACAAGGGCTCCGCGCGCTACCTCGCCCGCAAGTACAACAAGAATGAGACCTACATCCGGTGAGCGGCATGGGCAAAGCGGCCCTCGGGATGCAGGAATCTGGGGCAGCCCCAGCCCCACGTGGCTTGCAGAGTCCTGGTCCTCCTGCAGCATCCTCTCCCCAGCAGTGGCTACAGCATCTGCCCTTTCCATAACCCCCTTCCTGCCCTTATCCGTGCGCATCCCACAACCACTCCCAGCCTGGGACATGCCCTCATTGCCCAAATAACTCAGTTTTTTGCATTTGTGCTGCTGGGGTGGAGAGGAGGGAAACTGCAGCAGCTGGGAAGCTTCACCTCCCCTGCACTCGCCCTCCAGCTGCTGCTCGCGCTGCCCCATGGGGAGTGCTGGTGGGGTTCCTGGGTGTCTTGGGGCTGGGGGGACCGGCACATGGGGCAGCATGAGGGACTGGGGTCTGTGGGAAACCAGACATGGCCAGGGAGGGGACGGGGGTGCCAAGTTTGGTGGCCAGCCCTCACTGCTGTGTCCCTGCAGGGAGAACTTCCTGGTGCTGGACATCTTCTTTGAGGCGCTCAACTACGAGGCCATTGAGCAGAAGAAAGCCTACGACCTCGCTGGGCTTCTCGGTGACTCCCCTCGCCTTCCCCTGCCCGGCCCCACGTTAAACAGAGCTCTGGCCCCAGGGGGATGTGGGGCTGCTCTGGGTGGGTGGGAGCCAAGCCGCAGCCTGGTGGTGTCCCCAGGATGGTGGTGTCCCCTTCCATCCTATGGCCCCTGTCTTTGTCACAGTGCTGTCCTCTGTGGCCCTAGGAGCGGGCTCCCACCCCGGCCCTGCTGGCCTGTCCTGGGCTCTGTCCCGCAGCTCCCCATGGCCAACTCTTGCTGCTGCTCCACAGGGGACATCGGCGGGCAGATGGGCCTGTTCATCGGTGCCAGCATCCTCACCATCCTGGAAATCCTGGACTACATCTATGAGGTGCGCGGAGCATTCCCGGGGTGTCTGAGGTGGGAGAGGGACTGTCGGGCACAGGAGGTGTTGGAAGAAGGGGCATGGGAGATGGGACCAACCAGGTCATCCTTGACTCCTAGCAGAGTGGAAGGCCGTGGCATGGCCGGGGCTAGCACATGGGGCAGTAGAGCCCCAGATTGACTGCACTGGAGGGGAACTGCTCCCCCTTGGTGTCCCTTGGTGTCCCTTGGTGTCCAGGGAGTTGTTGGGGGGGAGCTGGGGTGGCAGGGGATCCCTGCAGGTCCATGCAGACCGACACGTGCATGCACATCTGCACGTGCACCCGTGCGGGTCTGTGCACATGTTTGTCTGGAAATGACCCCCTCTCCCTGCACCCAGGTGATCCGCGACAGGGTGACCCGTCTCGTGCGCCGCTCCAAGCCTCCCCTGAAGAAGCCCTCGGGCAGCATCGCCACGCTGGGGCTGGAGGAGCTCAAGGACCAGGTACAGCCCCTGCGCGCGCAGCCCCAGGCGCGGGGTGCACATGCAGCGCCACGACGGTGCTCCTTGTGCAGAGGGAGAGGCGCTTTGCAGGGAGCAGCGCGGGCTGCGTGCCCAGCGGGACGCACAGGGGCACGAGGGGGCCGACGCGGGGCCGTGGGGCTGCGGGCTCTGCTGTGCCCCCGCTGACGGTGCCGTCCCCGCAGAGCCCCTGCGACACGCTGGGTCGGCACGTGGAGGGCGCCTACAACGCGGGCATGCTGCCCAACCACCCCCCCCGCCACCACTCCGCGCACCAGGGCGTCTTCGAGGACTTCGCCTGCTAGGCCAGCCGGGGAGCGGCGCCCCGGCCGCCCCCTCCGCACCGAGAGGGGCTCCAGGAGCGGGCGCCGCGGGCGCAGGCCCCGACGTCCCCTCCCCGCCGCCGGGGCCGGCACCGCCGCCGGCTCCCGGGGCTGTCCAGGGACCAGAGCTGCTTCCAGCCCCCCTCACCCCTCCCGCCCGCCCGCCCCCAGCACGCCGGGTCGGCCTCGTCTGAAAGCACACGGAGTGGAGGGGGGATGCCCCGCGGCCGGGGCCGAGCGCTGCAAGGGGCGGGATGGGCTTGGGGGAGCCCCGGGGTGCAGGGGAGACGGGTCCCGACGATGCAGAGCGCCTGTGGGGTGCGCTGGGCTCCCTGTGAGCCCCTGCAGCCCCTTCCCTGCCAGCCCCTCTTCCATGGGTGCTCTGTCCCACGCTGGCCCCGGCAGGGACACGTCTGGAACATCTCCTAGCCCCCGCAGGGAGCGTCTTCACGCTGCTGCATGAAGGGCAGCGTTGCGGGGCACCTCCTCCGAGCAGCACGGCCCCCCCAGGCCGGCCCAGGGCCACCCCACCTGCAGTCACACCTGCATGGCACTGCCCTGAGCCCCCCGTCCCCGTCCCCTGGCGCCGCCAGCACTGTGACACCCCCCACCCTGGCCCTCCTTCCCCATCCTCATGCACCTACCAGGGCGGCAGCCCCCGTCCCAGCGCTGTCCCCAGCCAGACCCCTGCACTGTGACCCCCCACACACGCTCCCGTGCCAGCCCCAAACAGCCCCCGGTCCATTGCTGCACTGCAGATACCCCGTCCCCGACTCTTCTGCCCCTTCCTCCCGTCCACTGTGCCCCCCAGCCCTCTCCAGGCGCTGCCCTCCCAGCGTTGCTCAAAGCCTTCACCCCGCGGGTGCAAGGGCACGCGGATCGGCCCTTGGTGCCCCGGCTGTCGCAGCTCTGTTGGGAACAGGGCACATCCCTCCGCCGTGCGCCCGTGCCGGTGCCGCGTGCCCACCGTGCCGCCCCAGGCACCAGCGTTAGCACCCGGCACTGCCCAGACCATCACCCGTGCCCCATGGGCTGCTCCCCGGAGCGGCACCCACAGCCCTCCCGCTGTCCCTCCTGCTGCCACAGCCAGCGGGGACCCACGGCCATCCCCTTCCCTGCAGGACACTGCCTCCCCCTCCGCTCTAGCAGGCACCAGCGCAGGGCAAACAGCCCCAAAATATCTCAGGAGGGGGGGCAGGCTGGCAAAGCCCCCCTCGACGTACACCCAGGGCAGCGGGGGCACCGCGGCAGCAATCTGCAACCTCCAGGGCAGGCTGCGGCGCAGGCAGGAGGCTCCGCTGGGTTGTTGCCCATCGCCAGCGCCCTGGGCCGGGCAGGGCTGGGAAGGGTGTGCAGGATGTGCATGAGCACGGCCGTGCCACATCGGGGACAAAGCCATAGGGACAGGAGCAGCCAGCATCCCCAGTGCCCCCACAGCCTGGGGACCCGCGAGGGACAGGGCCAGCCCAGTGACGTGCCCAGCAGCCTTGCCTCGCGGTGCCAAAACATGCGCACGCGTGGGCGCACGTCCCCCACTGCCATCGTGGTGCCCAGCCCCCTGCACAGGGGTGCCCCTGGCCAGAGCAAACGGCAGCCGCATCAGGGGAGTCTGCTCCAGCGCCCTGCGCTGCTCCCGTGGGATGGTGGCACTCGTGACGTGGTGCCTTGGGGCACCATGTGGCCTGTCACCAAGGGCCCCGGAGACCTGCCGTGGCCATGCCCGGCCTTGCACTGCAGTCTGCAGGCAGGAGATGCGGGATACGGGATGCGGGATGCAGGATGCGGGATGCTCCCTCCGCGCCAGCGGGAGCAGCGAGGGAGGGCACGGGAGGGCTGGCATGAACGCTGGCGCGCTGGTGAATGTAAGAGATGTGCGTCACTGTTTTATAAATGTACAAACGCTCCCTAATAAAGAGGCACAAGTAGGTGCTGAGTTGCCTGCAGGGGACGGGACCGGTGTGGCCGGGCGGTGGCGGGGCTTGGATGCAGCGTCCTCAACATGAACGCGGTACCGGCCAGGAGCAGCTGCATCACCAGGTTTGCAGGGAGAGATACCCACGTCCTCGTGGGGCTGGCCCTCGCCCTAGACCTGCTATCCACCACCAAAGGACTCGCTTCATTTCCACCGTGGGGCACAGCTGGAGCTGGCAAAAAGCATCTGCACAGCATCTGCTGCGCTAGAGAGGGAGTTCCACACCATTGGTGCGTTCTGTGAGGAAATAAACATCATTTTAGGGGAGCGGGAGTGAAGAAGAGCGTCAAGAAAGGTCTTAGAGATGGCTTGTCCAGGGTCCTCAGGACTTCAGGGCAATATGGGTCCATTTAAGCCCATTAGGATGTGCCCATGCTATGAACAGGATGACTTACCAGAGCTGTGAAATAGCTCTTTCTGTGTGACCTAGCAAAAAATAAGAAGTTATTTTTATCCACTGCAGTCATATCCCAGGTCCTTTAATTCCCCTCCTCGGAGCCTGTGCCTGCTATGGGCTCCCCCTCTTCCTAACAGCACGGGGCAGGCAGGAGGATGGGAGCATCGGCCCCAGCCCTTCACTCGAGCCAGGATCCAGGCAGAACTCCTGGGGTTGAGAAGGACCCAGAGGAACATGCCGAGCAGGGTTTAACCATGTCCCCAAGCAGATGCCACCTCATCCCCATGCTGCTGGGGATGCCCTGTCCCACACTGTGGCTGCACAAGGGGCCGCGGTTGCTTTTGCTGGACTTGGTGCTGCCACCTCTACAGTGCCATGGGGCTCGCTGGGCTGCCAGGCAGCTAGAACCACCATACACTGTCCTCGGCCCTCAGATCAGGCCGTTGCCAATGCTAAATCAAGCCAAGCGCTGTTTGAATTGCCTTTAATGAGCTGCATTAAATAGTTGGCACGCTATAATTAGAAGGGGATTCACAATAGGGAAACAGGCCCTTAATTTTAATGAGCGCAGCCCTCCAAACGAACACTGCATCCGGCTCTGCTCCCCTCACCCCCTGGAGAAGCCTTCAGCAATCCCAAGAGAGCCGCATTCCGGTCCCAAGACACTGCACTCCGGCTGGCCCTTGCTCCTATCCCATCGCCTCCGGCCAGCCGCTTCCCATGGCGCATCCATAGCAAAGCGCTGCCACTGCAGCTCTTTGCAGGGAAAAGCTGCGTCTCAAAGCAAACAAGTCGTCCAGCTTGGGACTGGTGAGGATGGAAGTGCCTTCGAGTGCAGCAGGACACGTGCCTTCTGCTGTCACATCCTGCCCATCGCCTGCTGCCTGCAAGCGGTGACGCACAGCACGGGGCGAAAGGCAGCATCTCCAGTCATCACACCAGAGATGTGTCCATGCAACTGGTTTGCACTTTGGTCCTGCTTGTGTCCCCAGGACCCATTTCCTGGGGGAAGAACCAGTAGCAAAGCGAAGTCCCATCGGGGACGTCCCCAGGCACCTGGAGTATCTGACTGCCCAGCGCCAGTGCTGCTGCTGTGCCCTCCGCTCTGCCCTGCCATCCCCCATGGTTGCTCCCTGCCTGCATTTCTCTCCTCGTTGCAGGTCCCGGCACATTGCAATGGATGAGGCAGGCGAGCCCAGGCTGGCGGGTATCCGCTGTGTTTGCTCTACAGTTATCCATGGAAATATATATATATATTATATATATATCCATGGATCCATGTCCCCGGAGAAATCCCAGCATCTCTCCGTCCCCAGGGAGCAGTTGCTCTCAGCCCCTGAGCGCTGGTGAGGAAACATTCCCGGTGCTCCGCTACCTTGGGAAGCAGCAGCCGCGCTCCTAGGGACAGCGGGCAGCACTGCCCCGTTCCCAGCCAAAGCGCAGCGGAGGAAGGACATTGCGCCTCACTTGCCGTGTCACTCTGCCCTGGCACGGGCGCGCTTCCTGCAGCCTGCGAAAGGGCAGATACTGAGCTGATTAACACTGCTGTGTCCGAAATAAACCTGCCGCCATGGCTTAACGCAGCCAGAAGTGAGCGGAGCTCCAGGACATCGCACGCATTGGGAGAAGCGGATTTTTCCCTTCCCTGCTACCAGCTTCACTTCAGCGTTTGCTCTGGGACCCGCACACATAATTGCATTTGGGAAACACATTATTGGGGTGGGGGAAGAGGGAGGACAGCCCAACAAAGGAGCATTTCTTTTCCCTTTTTGCCAGTTGAGGTACTTTTCCTTGCCATGGTTCCAAGAAGGAGTGAGGCTGGTGCCAGCCCCATCCCGGCACATGGGGATGAAGGGACATTTATGGGCAGGCTTGAGGAAACTACACCTGATTTATGTCCCCTTCCTGGTCCCTCGCCACCCCAATGCTCCCATTGCTCTTTCCCCGTGGCTTCCCACACATGGAGAGTTTTACTGCTCCCCTCATCAGCAGCTGCTCCTCACACGTGATGGGCAACAAGTCCCCCACATAGTCCAAAATGCTCCGCGCTGAATTGCTCCTCGTGGTCCTCTTCCACTAAAGCAGCCGGCAGCCACGCAGCAGACACCAATGGGGAGCACACGCGGCTCCTCTCAAAGCACTCGGTGGCCAATAACATTTCCAGAAAGTCTTCCCGCAGGAGCCGTAAGTCTTTGGGCAGCAGCAATGTGCCTTTTGCTACCCCCACAGGAGAACTGCCTTTTTATTTCTCTGACGCTGCAACTGCCTTTGTGGAAAAATTACACAAACCGTGCGAAAATATTGATGAAACGGGGTTTGCAAACATCTCTCTCCATTAAGTTGCAAATTGACCGTATTACCAGGGGACGCCGCTCCGCCTCGGCCTCCTCTGTTAAGGTTTTCACCTTCACAGCCCCACGCTTCACTGGGTGCCTTTGGGCACAAGCGAGAGCTCAGGGCGCAGCGGTGCTTATCCTGTCCCCGGGCAGGATGCACTGCAGGAGCAGGAGCAAGCAGGACACCTGGGACCAGTGATGGTGCTTCCTAGCCCTGGTTGCACACGGGAATGATGCTCCTGAGCACATCCTGCTCCTGGCGGGTCCCTGGGCATTGCCACCCACCCTGGCTGTCACGCGCTGTCCCTTTGTCCCACTGTGTTCCTAGGAAGGGCTCTTGAGCAGGTTGACAGCAGGAAACTCCCTCTTCCTAAACATAGACCATTCGGGCTCCTCCTCGCCCCTGCATGCTGAGATAGCGGCTCCGCAGCGGCACCGGCCTCTCTGCGCTCCCGGCTGCTCTGACAATACCTGGCAGCCCTGGTGCAGCTCCTCTGCCTCCTCCAACACCCAGCTCTGCTCCCGTGACCCTGCCGGCCAGCCCATTCCCACGTCCGCTGGCGCTGGGTACCCAAAAGATGCTGCTCCCGGCCCTCCGCGCCTGCCCTCGGCCTCGTCCCGCCGGGAAGCAACCCTGCTGCCGCCAGGGAAAGGCAGCTGCAAAGGGGGCAATCACACTGACAGTAAAGGGGACTCGAGACAAGCTACAGAAATGCGTAAAACGAGTTTTTGGAAAGTGCTGACGTTGCTCCCGAAGGCTGCCGACGTGCTCCGCGGTGCTGGCAGGGCCCAGTGCAGCCACCCAGCACAAGCAGGGCTGCGCTGCTTGCAAGGAGAGAAAAGAGCAAAGGAGCCGCTCCAGGGAGAGCAGCGTGAGCACAGCCTGCGCCTTGCCCTGCTCTGGGGGTGCCAGCTGAGCGCAGACCGCAGGAAAACCTGCAATGTGGCAGCGCCCTTGGCTATCTGGCCAGAGCCTCAGCTCTAGAGCTCGGAGCAGATGCTGCTGGTGAGAGACTGAAAGCTGTGAACTTTTGCACATTGGGCTCCAGTCGGGAGCAGAATTTCAGAAGGCAAAACGCAGCCATTCATTTGCACGTCTCAAGTCACCTGCACTCAGAACAGGACCAAAACGGAGCTCTTTCCGCTGCTGGTCAGCACTGTTTTCCTTGCAGCATCGTTCCAGGGCTGCTTTGGTTAACACCAGCATCTCCCCACACACACGAGGGCACAGCGGAGGGCAAGACGTGGGGCTGCTGCAGCGCACCGAGCTGCTCCAGCAGCCACGCTGCCGTTACAAGAGCACAGCTGCATCATTTAGCATGTTTTGATACTGGAAATAACCTGGCGAACGCCAAAGTGACTTTGAACACTGCCAGCTTATTTTTGAAAGGAACCAATAAACTTTGCTGCAAGTACCATAAGGGCTATAATTTGCTCTTACGTATGTTCAGGCAGGGGATGGTTCATTGGTTTTAATAGTGCAAAGCTTTAAGTATGCAAATAGCTCTTCGCTCAGTCTGGGCAAACAGCAAAGAAGAGACAAGAGCGACTATATCTAGACCATCTTGCAACAATTAAATGACAATTTAGGATTCCTTTTTGCAGCCAATTTTATGTGACGTTGGTCTGCTTTATTAACGTTTGGATACTCTTCTAACACCTAATCAATTCAGACTCCAAGGTCTGCGTTTCGGAGAAGAACTGTATCTGCAGTGCACCTGCATCCTTCCGACACCCTCCTGTCCCAGATTCACATTTAAAGTGAATTAAGGACGTGTTTGGGGGAAGATCAAAAATAGAAGTGCTTACAGCAAGCTAATGATTGTTCTCAGAAATACAGCAAATATTTATTCAAACATATATGTTCCTATAGTGAATACAAAGACAGGAATGAGAACACCTCTATTTGGGAACATATGCCATCCAGCCTGTGGTGATTTCCATGAGTTTTGCTGAACACAGCCTTGTTAACTACAGGCGAGGAGGGTTAGTTAAAATTAACTATTTTCTTGAGGATTTTGCCCTTGGTAAGTTGTTGGGTTGGTAATTTTGGGGAACAAGAGCTGAATGCAGCTGCCCGATGGGGACACTTGTTTCCCAAGCGGAGCTCGGCAAGCGCAGCCACGTCCCGCGGATCACCAGCATCCCAACCAGGGAATCGGTGAGAGCGCAGGGAGAGAGAGGGAGCAGGTCCCATACATGTAAGGACTGAATAAAGGAGGGCTCTTCTGCTTGTGGAAAGTGGTGACCAAATTGTCAGTGGGATGAGCACATGGATCCAGAGGAGTCACGCCCGGAGCAGCACAGAACGGGGATGTTTACTGCCCCTTTCTCCCAACACGAGAACTGGAGCAGGCTTGAAGACAACGAGGAAGCGCTTTGCCCCAGAGTACACCGTTAAATTAGGGAACTTGTTACCACAAGATGGTGAAGAGGCCCGAGATGTAAAACAGATCATAAAGGGGTGAAGTCAGCTTGCAGAGAGGATCACCAGTAACGACTCAGACTGATGTCTAGATGTGACTTGGAAGGGAGCTCCCTTCCAAGCTGATCCTGGGTGCAGAGGGAGCAGCAGGAAGGCAGCTCATGCTGCTCGTGCCCATTTCGGCCCCTCTCCCCTAAGCAGCCGCTCAGCCCTGCACAATCTCCTCACGGCGCAGCACAGCCCAGCCCCAGCCCAGGCCCCAAGGAAGCAGCAGTCACCCCAGCGTGTTCATCTCTCCGTTTTATTAGTGTAAACACAACCCTCCCACCCTCCTCTCCCCACTATTAAATACAAACCAGGAGCAGAGAGCAGCTCCTCAGTCGTTTCTCCTTAGGAGACGCGCAGCCAAACCAGCTCTGCCCCACGCCGAGCGCACGTGCCTCGAGCAAAGGCCACGTGCGCGAGGGTCCCCTCTGCGGTGACAGGGCGGCAGAGCCCCCCGGGACAGGGCGGCCCCGCGCTGGACTCCGGAGTGGCGGCAGGAAGGGCTCGAGCCTCCACCTGGAGGCTCCTGTCTGAAGGCTGCGACCTCCTACGTCCTACGGATACTACGAAGGCCGAAGCGGCCTGGGTCATGGTTCCCATGGGGAGCAGCTCGTGGTAGGCGAACGCAGCAGGATCCCCGCTCCCCTCCTGCGCGGGCCGATCCTGGGGCCGGGAACCTGCCGGGAACCCCAGCCAGCTTGGAGGATTCAGCTTGCTGCCTCGTTACCAAGTGGCATACACTAAAACCAACCTCCTTATTGCTCTTGCGGGGTCCGACATGCCCCAGGTCCCCCTACTCCAGCCGGCAGGCGCAGGGACACATCTCTCCACCCTGATAGGGACCAAGTCTCTGCTCCCTTCAGTCCTAGTGTCCAAAAAGGGCCAGTACGGGGCGGTTAAGGAGCAAATGCAGCCCTGTATCGGGAAAACGTGGCAGCTCCCCCAGGCCCAGCTGGTAGCTCATCGCAGTCACAGCCCCGCAGCGGGGCTCGGACTCGGTGCGTCCTCGGGCTGAGGTGGCCGGGGATGGCGCAGGTCACGAAGTAGGGGACAAAAAGTTCTGCTCCTGCCGCCGGCCAACACAGCCAGGAGCAGGAGGGACCACAGGCAGCAGCTCCGGGATGAGAACCCAGGGGTCCTGGCTCGGGAACCCTAACACAATCCCACAGGAGGGTCTGCAAAGACCACAGCTGCTCCGGAGCATCCCAGGCCGCCCAGACTGGGAGAGCCCGGCGCTACCTGGGCAGCGCCAGCGCAGGGGGGTCGCAGGCTGTGGCACCAGCCAGCGGTGACCACTGCAGCCACGCGACGCTCACCAGGGCGAGGAGGGCACATCCGAGCAGCGCAACGGCTGGGCAGACGGGAGGCTGGACGGGGCCAGCACCTCCGTGCCCGGGCTCAGGTGCTGTTCCCCTGCTCCTGCTCAAAAAGCACCATGGCCAGTTGGGAACGAGACCCAATCCCCTCCAAGCTGCTCTGCACGCAGCGGTGGTAGATCTCCTCGCTGAGCCGCGGGTTGCAGGCCTGGTGCCGATAGCGCTGCAGCAGGGCAGGCTCCACGGCCCGGAAGACGTGCAGGTTGGAGTACTTGATGAACATATCGTAGATGTCCAGGGTCTCCAGGATGTCTTCGTTCTCCTGCACGTCGCCGGCCATGCGCGTGCGAGCCGCCATGTAGTCGGCGTTGTAGAAGCAGGCCTCGTGGAAGACGTCACGGTCAAAGCGCCCCGCGTCCCGCAGCAGGTCCAGCGTGGCCGGGGGCACCTGGTTGTGGTAAGCAATAGCAGGGTTGTAGCCTTGGAAGTGGATAGGGAAGAAGACTTGCCAGTTATTGATGGTGTTCATGCGGCAGCGGTTCAGGAAGTCAGTGGTGACCTCTGTGCCCACGCCTGCCACAAAGAAAAGCGTGTCCACAGGATGCTTCTTGGAGATGATGTCCATGACCTTGATTTGGGAAGGTGCATCCGTCTTCACACTGATCCAGGGGATCTTCACCTCCGCGTACTTGCGCTCGTACTCGGTGATTTGGGCCTTCACTGGGGCGAAGATGTCATTCTGGGTCACCTGCTGGGCCTCGAAGGGGTCGTAGATGAAGAGGAAGGTGAGCACCGCGTTCTCGCCGTTCTCAAAGGCCGCTGCCGCGTACGTTTCCAGGAAGCGGGCGGCGTGGTCCCGGTCGTGCGCCGTGAGCGGCAGGATGACGTTGATGCGGCTGGCCTCCGTCACGTAGGGCATGGGGATGATCTCCACCTCGCTGAGGGGCCGCACCAGGTGCACCCGCTTGGTGACGGAGCGGCTGTGCCCCTTCTGAGTGACCACCTCCACCTGGAGGTCCAGCATGTACTCCATGCCGCGCGTGGGGTCGAAGCGCCGGTAGCCGTTGACCAGCTGCTGCTTGCGCACGTGCAGCACTGGCTGGTACTTGCGGTTCAGCTCCTCCATGGCAGTGGCCACCACGTCGGCCACGTCTGCCAGGTCCACGCCGTGCAGCTCACACTTGGGGGAGCCATCCACACACGCGTACACCTGGTCCTCCGTGAAGTAATCCCAGCGCAGCACCTCGAAGCGCGTTTTGGGCTGGAACGGGGGAGGAATGCCAATGGGCCACGTGGCACTGTGGTCCCCGTCTGCGGACAGGCTGCTAGAGTTCTGGATTTCCAGCTGCAAAGGCAGAGACAGAGGAGTCAGCACCAAGGTGGGCACACATAATCTTTCCTGTTTTACGCAGGGCCCCCTCTGCTAACACATGATATTCAGAAATTTCGTACAGCTCTTGGGAATAGGAGTAGCTGCACAAATCTGTGCTGCTCTCAGATCAATTCCAGCAAAAGTGGGTCAGGGCTTCCCCAGAGCTGCACACAGGAAACAATAAGCTGTTTTCACTGCCATGGGCTGCACTTTGTCCCACCCCGCCCGGCGTTTGCTGCCAGATCTTGGCACTCCGCTGGCCCGAACACCCCGCACGGCCACAGCTCCAGGATCTGCTCAGTCCAAGGCTGCTCTCAGCCTGCTTGACTGAACAGAAGACACAACCAGAAGACACAGGCATGTGCCGAGAGGCCAGGAGCATGCAGTGAAGTTCAGCAATAGCTGACAAGGCTCAAAGGTCCCCATGGCCCAGACAAAATGACAGGCAGAACCTCCTGGTTCCAGCCACGGGGGCAGAGGCCCTAAGGACTGCTCTCCATGCAACAGTCATCATCACAGCCAGAAAAGCTCAGCTGATGTCACTCCAAAACAGCTCCAGGCCTGAAAAAACTCATATTAGTGTTGAAAAGGTGACACAGAGAGGCTGAAAAGCCCACAGGGATTGCAGGAGGAGCCCAGATTCACCCAACGAAGCCAGGTCTCACCTGCAGCTGCTGGATCTCCTGGTAGGTCCTCTCCAGCTCCACCTGTGCAAAGTGCTTGTGCAGCCGGTACATCTGGACAGGGTCCAACACGGGGTGGACAGTGAACGCGTTCTGGAAACGTGGGTCAGTCTCCCGCTCGGGATCTGTGTTCTTCCCCAGCTCAAAGTACTGGTAATGCAGGCCCTGTGTCAGCAAGGAGAGATGTGTTACAGCTGCTCCAGACCTACAGTCCACCCCACTGAGTACAAGCAAAGGAAAAACAGCACACAAGAGCTGGACCCACAGCCCCTGGGAGCATAGGGGGCTGGTGAAACGCTGCCCAGAGGCTTTGCTCAGTGCAAAAAAGGGAAGGAGAGACAAAAGAACAGGCCAGGCTGACGGGGCAATGGCCAAGCACCCTCCCAGGCCGGCTCCGCTGCAGGATCTACCTCGTGCTCCTCAGCACAGTTGATGGCCGTGTAGTCGATGATGCAGCGGCCCAGCCACTCATCGGGCCGGGCGCTGAGGATGTCGTTGCGGCAGCTCTCCAGGTGCGGCTGCAGGCGCAGGAGGAGGCTGCGGGACAGCAGGTACCCAAAGCCCCCGTAGCAGTAGCGTCCCTCGGTGTCCCCGCCGATGAACTCCTCGGGGCGGCCAAGGTAGAGGTGGGTGTCGATGCTGAGGTGGGCGACCAGGCGGCTGATGCGGTGCGCCTCCGTGTAGGTGTCATCCTGCACCAGGAAGAACCAGTCGAAGTCGCTCACGTAATGGTCCAGCAGGTACTTGATGGTCTGGTACATGTTCCAGATGGGCCGCTCGTCGCTGTGCGTCACCACCGTCATGCCGTGGGGCACCTTGCGGCCCCGCGTGCCCGTGAAGTACACCAGGCGCTCCAGGCGGTGGGCCAGCGTGCGGTTCACGGCCACGGCCAGCGTGTTCAGCGAGCTCTTGGAGGTCAGCACGCCCACGAAGAGCCGCTGCCGCATGCCCAGCTCCGTGCTGATGTACCGCGTCCTGCAACAGAGAACGGACATGTCAGGGTCTGCAAATCCACCCCCACCAGCCCAGCGCCTCCTTCTCCCTCTCTCAGGCTTGCAGAGGGGGAAGACCCTGCTCCGGGCTCCAGTGCTGACCCCCCTTGCAGAACACGCTGCTTCTGGACTTGTGGCCACACAGGCAAGACAGTGGCCCAAGAAACCACACAGGGAGCCAGAGGCTGCCAGGGACAGCGCCAGCAGCAGGTCCTAGGCCAGGGTCACCGCTCCGGCGAGGCACCTGCAGCCAGGCTGCAACTAGCCCTGGCCAGGCATGCAGCAGACACGGTCGGCACCCTGAAGCATCCAAAGGGCCCTCCGGAGCCTGCTGCTCCCCCACTGCTCTCCCGCAAGGCCCTGTCCTACCAGGATGGGGACACAAGCCCAGATTCCCCCTCCATCTGTGACCGCCGGGGACCTTCTCTTTTTGCACTCAGGGTAGCGCAGCTCCTGCGAGCAGCTGGACGCAGCCAAGAGAGGCAAATGGAGCGGTTAGATGTCACAGGACACCAGACCTCCTGCTGCAGCACAAGCCCTGCCGCCCCAGACACCCCACGGTGCTGCCAGCACAGCCAGCCCGCACCGGGGGACACCCGAGAGGGCCACCAGGCCGAGGGACCTTCCCGGCGCGGCAGCCGCGTGAAGCGCGGCCCGAGCGCAGCTGCCAGCGCAGGGACGGCCGGAGCCGCCCCCCGCAGCTGCCGGCTCACAATTACTCTCAGGTTTCATTATCCCAGCGCGGCCGGAGGCAGGAAGCGACCCCCCCCACGGCAGTGCCGGGCTGCCGCCTCGCGCACACTGGCCCCATTCCGCCCCCCGGCCCCCCTGCTCGCAGGGACAAGGAGGCCCTTTCAGCGCGGGCTCCGTGTCACCGCGGGGCCGCGGGGCACCAAGCCGGGGG
This sequence comes from Crypturellus tataupa, assembly GCA_034781795.1. Classification (NCBI taxonomy): domain Eukaryota; kingdom Metazoa; phylum Chordata; class Aves; order Tinamiformes; family Tinamidae; genus Crypturellus; species Crypturellus tataupa. The sequence continues at coordinate 6,358,388 of JAWLRI010001089.1, forward strand.
GCTGCAGCACCCTGGGGACACCTCCACCCCGTCGGGACGGGATGGCGGGCGCAGGGGGACGCGCAGGGCGCCGCGTCCAGCCCCGCGGCCGTCGCCCCACGGCAG
>JAWLRI010001089.1:6373904-6390065 GCA_034781795.1 Crypturellus tataupa
GGCAGCGCTCAGCAGGACAGCCGGGCCCGGGCGCTGCGGGGGTCCCGCCGCCCCCGCTGCATGCGTGTGCCCGCGCCTGCGGCTCCGCAGCGCAGCGCCGGCCTCCCCTTTCCGCCTCTTTTGTAAATGTGCCAAACGCTGCGGAGGCCGCGGCCACACAGTAAAGAGCCTTTCGGAGCCCGGGCTGCCTGGGCGCTGCGGGGGGCTGGGGAACCGTGGCCGTGCGGGGCAGGCGGTTTGTGCAGCGGGACCCCGAGGGCTGTTCCTGCCGGACACCAGACTGCACCCAGGGGACACCCCTTCCCTCGGGCTATACGATGTGATGGGTGCCCATCCCATGCTCCAGAAAGCCACATCAGAAAAAAAAAAAAAGATGTTTAATGCAAAGCCCTGAGGCCGCAGCAGGAGCGGGATATCCTGACTGCATCCATGCGCCCCGGGGGACGGCTGTCGCATTTTCCCGTACCACCTTCTGGCCGCTGCCTCAACGCTCCTAGCTCCCTGCAGGGAGAAAGGGTGTCGGGGAGCAGGGAGAGCTGGCGCAGCCCCCCAGGGTCCATCCGCAGCTCCGCACCCGGCGGGCTGCCTGCCCTGCAGGGAGCAGGTCCACGCCAGCACCGCGGGCACCCCAGGGTGTCGGGGCCGCACGCACCTCGCACGGTGAGCTGGGCCTTGGAGCGGGCCTGCCCGAGGCTGACCTTGACCACGCCGCTCATGCCGGCGGCCGTGGCGCTCAGCGTGAGCCGGTGCACCCTGCCCTGGCTCTCCATGCGCACGTGCGCGCCGGCCCGCAGCACCTCCCCGTTGAGGCTCCACTGCGGCGCGTGGGGCAGCGCGCCCGACACCTCGCACTCGAAGCGAGCCTCGTCCGGGGCCACCACCTCCACGCTGCGCAGCCCGCGCACCACCTGGATGCCCTCGGCTGCAAGGCACGGCGGCACTGTCACGGCCCGGCCCCGCCGCGTGCCGCCCGCGGCGCTCCGCTGCCCGCGCCTCACCCTCCACGAGGAGGCGCGCGGTGGAGCGGTCGTCGAAGGCGTCGCAGGTGTACGAGTCCTCGTCCTCGGGGCCCACGCGGTGGATGATGAGCGTGCGGTAGCAGTCCAGGTTGCAGATCTCGTACTTGTCGCCGGCGAAGATCTCGGTGTCCCCGCGGAACCAGCGCACGCGGCCCCGGGCGTGCGACACGGTGCACTCCAGCGTGGCCTTGTGCCGCGCCAGCACCGTCTTGTCCCGCAGCGGCTTCACGATGCGGATGGGCAGCGCTGGGGCGCGGGGCCGTGAGCGGGGCGCTGGGGGGGCGCAGCACGCAGCCTTGCGTCCCCACCACTTACCTTCCACCTGCAGGGCGGCCTCCGAGACGGCCGTCTTGGCCTCGAAGCGGATGAGCCCCGCGTCCTCGGGGCGCACACCGCACATGAGCAGGAAATGCTTGGTCCCTGCGCGGGAGGGAGCTGCTGGGTGAGGGCTGTGGAGAGGGCGCAGAGGCCCCGCTTTGCCCAACCTGCAGCCCCTGCGGCACCAACTCCGCTCTCTGCCTTCGCTTCGCGTCAGTTTACCCCTTCCCCGCTCTGAAAGCGCACGAGGTAGCGGGGCGCTCACCTTCTTGCCGTATTTTCACCGTGCTGGTGACCTTGATCTTCTCGCCGTCCTGGAACCACTCGCCCCTCACGTCGCCGTGCGACGCCTCGCACGTGAAGACGGCGTTCTCGTCCTCCCGCACGCAGACGTCCTGCAGCTCCTGCACGATGCGGACCTGGCGCTCTGCGGGACACGGGAGCAGGGGCTGGGTGCAGGCAGGGGCCCAGCCCGCAGCTCCCGTGCGTGGGAATGACATGGGAGGTTGCACAACCTGGGAGCGGGCACGAGAGGGGCGTCCCCGCCTGTGCATCCCCGGGGCGGTGAAGGGGAGGGAGACGCTGGCACAAGCACCAGCCAGAGGCTGCAGGACGCCCGTGGCTCCGTTTGCACCCACGCGCTCCACGCAGCAGCGTGGGCCCCGCCGTACCGTGGACGCGCAGGGTGGCCGAGGCCTGGCAGTCGCCCGCGTCGCAGCTGTAGACGCCGGCGTCAGCCAGCTCGCAGCCGCTGAGCTGCAGGAGCCGGCGCCGGCCCGCCGAGTAGATGCGGCAGCGGGGCCCCGGCCGCAGCTCCGTCCCGTCCTGCCCGGGGAGCAGGTCAGGGGGTGCAGGGCAGCACCCGCACTGCTGCACCCGCACGGGTCCAGCAGCGCCCCGTGGGCTGGGGCAGCGCCGAGCCCTCACCTTGTACCACTTCACCTCGGCGCCGGGCCGGGACAGCTCGCACTCGAAGCTGGCAGCCCCCGTCTCCAGCACCCCGACGTCCCGCGGGACCTTCACCATAGTGACCGGCGGCTCTGCGGGGAGAGGATGAGGGGAGAAAGGTTTGGCAGCGACGCACCCCCGCGCCAGGCTGCAAGAGGCGCATGGGGCTGTGCTTCCCAGGGCGCTCCCGGGACCAAGCATCCCCTCTGCGACCCTCCTGCTGGTGACCGTACCCCGCACGAGCAGGCGGGCGCTGCAGCGCAGGGTGTTGGCGGTGAAGGCGACAGTGCCCGAGTCCTCGAGCGTGAGCCGCTGCAGCGTGAGGCTGTGCGCGCGGCCCGCGGCGCTGATCCGGCACGTGCCGCTGGGCTTCACCCGGATGCCGTCCCGCGTCCAGACGCCGGGCACGTCGGCGTGAGACAGCTCCACGTGGAAGGTGGCGGTCTCCTTCTCAAAGGTCTCCACGTCTGCTAGCGGGGTCTGGATGGACACCTTGCGCGCTGCGAGGGACGGGGACCCATGTCCAACCCTGGGGTCCCTGACCACGGAGGCCGCCAGGTGCCCAGGTTTGCTGCCTCTCCCTTCGCCAGGTTCCTGCTCCCCGCACTGCCCACCCTGGTACCGACGCACGCGGCCGTGCGGACACTCACGCTCCACGCACAGCTTGGCCTGCGTGCGGTCGTGCAGGGTCTCGCAGCGGTAGGTGCCGCGGTCGGAGGGGCTGAGGCTGCGGATGGTGAGCGTGCGCCGGCGCCCCGACTCCTGCAGCTCGTACCTGCCGCCGGGCTGGAGGAGGACGCCCTGCTTCATCCACTGCACCTCGGCGGCCTCATGGCTCACCTCCACCTCCAGGCACGCGTCCTGCTGCTCCTCCGCGGTCACGTCCTGCAGCCGCCGCAAGAACACCACCTGCGCCTCTGCGAGGCCCGTGCACGGCGTCACCGTCTGGCCCTACCCTGGCCACAAGCCGATGCGCCAGGTCCCACCGGCTTCTTCCCCGCTCACCTTGCACGCTCAGCCGGGCCGTGCTCACCAGCCCCTCCGCGTTGGCCGTCACGGTGGCCGCGTCAAGCAGCTGGCACTGCCGCACGGTGAGGCTGTGGCACAGCCCCGTCCTCGCCACCACCAGCCGCTCGCAGGGCGCCACAGCCTGGCCGTTGAGCTGCCACGTGAGGGCCACGTCTTCGGGGGACACCACGCACTTGAAGGTGGCGTCCTCCCCCTCCAGCACCGTGAGGCTGTGCAGCTCCGCGATGATCTCCACCACCCTGGGGACTGCGAGTGGGGAATGAGGATGTTCACACCCCGCAAGGGTGCACCATGCCCCGTGCCGCAGGGCCACCGTGTGTCACCGCGAGTCCTGCCATCGCAGGCACTGGGCACCCCTGCTCCGTCCCCCCTCTGCCACATGGCGCCCACAGGCGCGAGGGACTCACCCTGCACCGTCAGCGTTGCCAGCGTCCGGTCGTCGTTGGACTCGCACGAGTATTCGCCGGCATCCTGGGGCCCCACGTTGCTCAGCACCAGCGAGCGCTCTCGCCCCTCCGCCTTGATGTGCCGCCGCGCGCCGGGGCTCAGCCGGCGCCCGTCCTTGAGCCACACCACGTCGCCCTTGGCCTTGCACAGCTCGCACCACAGCACCACGGTCTCGCCCTCGTGCGCGTGCACGTCCGCCAGGCCCCGCAGGAACTTCACCAGCAGCTCTGCACCGGGACGCGGGTATCGGCACGCGGCCCCCCGGCACCGCGGCCCGGCCGCCGGCCGCGCGCTCACCCTTGACGCGCACGTCGAACTGCATGAGGTCGTGGCGTGAGCGGCAGGTGTAGAGGCCGGCGTCCTCCTTGCTCACGTTGCTCAGCACCAGGCTGTGCACGCGGCCGTCGCGCCGCAGCTCGCAGCGCTCGCCGGCCTCCACGGGCCGCTGCGGGCCCAGCCAGGTGACGGGCGCCGCCTCCTTGGACACCACGGCGGAGAGCACGGCGCTGCCGCCCTCCAGCACCAGCAGCTTCTCCGGCTGCTCCTGCTTGTTCACGAAGAGCACGGGCGCCTCTGGGGCAGGGCAGAGCGGGCTCAGCCGAGGAGCGGGGGCGGACGCGGCGCGCGGGACGTCCCCGCGGGGCTCACCTGTCACGTGCAGCGTGAAGTGCACCTCGTCGTCGCCGGCGTCGCAGAGGAAGCGCCCGCGGTCGCCCAGCTCCGCCTGCTTGATGGTGAGGCTGCGCGCGGCGCCCTCGCTGCACACCAGCAGCCGCCCGCCCGAGCGCAGCGCCCGCCCGTCCTTGCGCCACTGCGCGGCCGCCCCCTCTGGGCTCAGCCGGGCCACCAGCGTCACGCTGTCCCCCTCCTGCACCTCCACGGGGCTCCGGGCCTCCTCCTTGTTCACGATGCGCACGGGCTGGGCTGGGGACAAGGGCACGGGCAGGACTCAGCAGCCACGCACGAGCCACGATGGGACTGGCTGTGGGGCAGGAGCGAGGATGTGGGGTGCAGGGTGTCGGTGGGACCGTCTGCGGGGCTGGCTCTGTGGGACGGGTGCCCGTGGGGAAGGGCTCCGGTGCGGATGCTGGCTGAGCCTGTCCCTCCTGCATCGCTCCCAGATCCCAGGACCCGGCTTTGGGCTCGCTGGGGACACCTGCCCGCGCCGGGCGCCCTCCCATCCCGTGCGGCCTTTTCTCCCCGTCTGATAAAGGGCTAGGCCAAGCTCAGCCCTTGGCGGCCGCCGCAGGAGGAGAGGCGCCTGGGCGACGGCCAAGGATAAATTTAGCCGTCCCTGCCTGGGGGAGGCAGGAGGTATGCGTCTCGCCTCAGCCGACGGCTCCTGCGAGACGGGGCTGCACCGCGGCCGCGTCCCCCCGCCGGGCGCAGCAGCTGCTCCGCTGCGGGATAAGGAGCCATCGGGGCATCTGGGGCTCTGGCATCACCGTGTCGGGGGCCCCGCAGAAAGCCCCAGCCCAAGCAAAGGGAAGGCGGCAGCGAGCGCGGCCCCAGTGCCGCCTGCTCCCTGCAGCGCCGTCTCCTGCCCTCTCACCCGTCACCTCCACGCTCGTCACCATGCGGTCACTGGCAGCGTCGCAGACGTAGGACCCCGAGTCGCTCGGCTGCACCCCGAGGACCGTGAGCTCCCGGAGCGCCCCCCGGGCCTCAACGCGGACCCGCTCGCTGGGCTGCACCTCCTGGCCATCCCGGAGCCAGCGCACGGCGGCATCGGGGCGGGACAGCTTGCAGGCCAGCACCAGGTCCTCCCCGGCCACCAGGCAGCGATGCTCCGTGGCGCCTGTGTTCCCCACGATGGTCACTGGTGGCTCTGGGGGACGGAAAGAAGGGCTGGTCAGTGCAGGAGCTGTAGCCCATGTCACCATGCTGGCAGCCTGGCAGCACCAGGGAGATGATACCAAGCCCAGAGGCACCGGGAGAGGAGCCCTTGGGCTCGGGGTGCCCCACAAGCCAGCCCCTATTTTGGGGATAAAGCAAGGACAAACCCTGCCCTGCAGAGCAAGACAGCTCTTGGCTTCACCCTTGAGCTGCCAGGGCCAGCTCTGGCTGCAGGACAATATTGCAGGGCCAGTGGGATGGAAAACACCACATTGATCCTGTCGCTGCCTATCCCGTCGCATTTCCCCCACAAGGTGCCCTGTGCACCCATGAGTGCTCCCGCTGCAGTGGTTGGATCCTTTCTGGGTCTTTCCCAGCTGCAGCTGGGCAGTGCATGGGTTTTTGGAGAGGGCACCGAGCTCCCTGTTGCACCCCTGCATGCACCACTGCATCTACTGATGCAGCACAGCCTTGGGCAACCCCTGAATCAGCCAGGGATCTCTTCAATTCCACCCAGGCAGCGAGGAGGGCATCGCTCACCCTCCACGGTGACACAGAAGATGACGCTGTCGTCGCGGGTGTCGCAGAGGTACTCGCCGGCATCCTTGCGCATGGTGCCCAGGACGACGAGCGAGCGGCGTGCGCCGTCCTCCTCCAGCCGCACGCGCCCCGTGTCCTGCAGCTTCTCCCCGTCCTTGTACCACTTCACCTCCCCGTGGGCGTGCGAGAGCTGCACCGCCAGCACCAGGTCCTCCAGGGCTCGGCAGTGCCGGCGGGTCGGCAGGGCGTCCCTCTCCAGGATCCTGACTGGCGGGTCTGGCAGCACCGGAGCGGCTCTTAACCGCACACTTGGCAGTGCCTTGCGCGAGGTTTGGCTCTGGGCAAGAGCATCCCACGGAGACCAGCGCACACAGCACTGCTCGTGGCAAGAGAGCTACGGGGACCGTGCAGCTCCCAGCCTGGAACCCCCTTCCCCAGGGTCTTGGCTCTGCGCCCCTGGCACCCATTGCCCCTCTCCCCCTGCCCCTCGCTCACCCGACACTTGGACGGTGAAGGTCACCGCGTCATCCGCGGCGTCGCACACGTATTTTCCAGAGTGCTCCGCTCGGGCGGCGGGGATGAGCAGGCGCCGCTGGGCGCCCTCCTCCTCCAGCACCAGGCTGCCGCCCGCCTCCAGCCGGACGCCCTCCTTGGCCCAGCGCACGGGCGCGTCGGCACGGGACAGCTCGCAGGACAGCGTCACCGTCTCCCCCGGGGAGGCCTTCACGACGGGGGGAGGTCTCCAAGGCTGCAGGATCTTCACGGGCGGCTCTGCAAGGAGAACACGGTCCCCGTGCACAGCGGCGCAGGGACAGCGCAGCACAGGGGACACCTCAGCCCAAAGCAGGTACCAGTCTGAGCGGCACAGAGCCCACACGCGCAGGAAGTGGCACTGGGAGAGCCCTCGGGCACGAGCTGCTGTTGGGCATGTGTCACCACGGGTGGGCAGAAAGGCTGTGGAGAGCCCTGCGTGGCACATGGGAGCCAGCACGTGCTGCCCGAGTGCAGGGCCCTTCCTTGCGCCCCGCAGGCTGTTTAGACGCAGAGGCAAGTGGCACTGCGCTTAGTGCTGCGTTTTCCCGCTGCAGAAGGGACGTGGTGACGAGTGAACAGCAGCTCCACAGGGAGGAGCAGCCTGTGTGAGTTCCCCCATCCTCTGGGGCTGCCCCGCACCTGGGACCCCGCGTGGGGCGCGCATACCCGCTTACCCGACACCTGGACGTCGAAGGAGACGGCCTCATCCCTGCTCTCGCAGATGTACTCGCCCGCGTCCTCCACGCTGGCCTTCGGGATGACCAGGCAGCGCTGGGCCCCCTCCGCCAGCAGCAGCAGGTTGTCGCCCTGGTCCACCTCCAGCCCGTCCTTGAACCAGCGCACGGGAGCGTCGGGCACGGAGAGTTCGCAGCGCAGCTCCACGCGCGCCAGCGTCAGCACGGGCAGCACCTGCGAGCGCTGCGGCGGCTGCAGGATCCTCACACGTGGCTCTGCCAGGGGTGAGAGTGAGACCTGCTTGGTGACAGCTCGCAGCACAACCACCGATTCCCTCGCGGTGACGCTAAGGGCAAGGAGAGCACTGGAGACTGCCCAGAGCAGGGCTGGCCAGCAGGACGAGCCACATCACCCACCTGCCACCGTGATGTTGTAGAAGACGGAGTCGCCGCCGGCATCGCAGATGAACTCGCCCGCGTTCTGGGGCCGCGCGCAGGGCAGCACCAGGCGGCACCGCGGCCCCTCGCGCTCCAGCACGAGGCTCTCGCCCGCCTCCACCTCCAGCCCGTCCTTGTACCAGTGCACGGGGGCGTCCGCGCGTGACAGCTCGCACCACAGCACCACGCGCTCCCCGGCCGCGTACGCGTGTGGGGCCTCCTCGTTGGAGCTCACGATCCGCACCGGCGGCTCTGGGGGGGACACACGGGGCTCTGGCGTGACACCAAACGGATGGTGCCCCCAAAGGTGTCCCTCAGCACAGCCCGCGCCTGGCACCCAGCCCCGGCACAGCTCACCGCTCACGGTCACAGCGAAGCTCGCAGCAGCGTCCCCGGCCTCGCAGGTGTACGTCCCCATGTCCGAGAGCCCCACCGAGCGGATGATCAGCCTCCGTGCGCACCCCTCCGACTGCACAGCGAGGGCCTCGTCCGGGACCACGGCCTCGCCGTCCTTGAGCCAGCGGACGGGGGCGCCCGGCGGGGACACCTCGCACTCCAGGAGCAGGGGCTGCCCTGCCAGCAGCGTGCGGTGGCGCTGGGCCTCGGGCACCGGGGACATGTGCACTGGCGGGACTGGCAGCACCAAGATCCTCATCATTGGGCTGCCATCTCGCCTGCCCTGCTTAGTGCAAGCACAGGTGGAGGACCAGGACAGGGCAGAGGGGCAGAGGGACGCCCCTGCGGGTAGGCACCCACCTGCCACCGTGATGTTGTAGAAGACGGAGTCGCCGCCGGCATCGCAGACGAACTCGCCCGCGTCCTGGGGCCGGGCGCAGGGCAGCACCAGGCGGCACCGCGGCCCCTCGCGCTCCAGCACGAGGCTCTCGCCCGCCTCCACCTCCAGCCCGTCCTTGTACCAGTGCACGGGGGCGTCCGCGCGCGACAGCTCGCACCACAGCACCACGCGCTCCCCGGCCGCGTACGCGTGTGGGGCCTCCTCGTTGGAGCTCACGATCTGCACCGGCGGCTCTGGAGGGAGAGAGATGGGCTGAGCTGCCAGGCAAAACCGTAACTGGTGCCTGTCATGGTCAGACCCCAGCGTGGCACAGCGGCTTCACAGATTCACTCATTTTTAAGCCTAAAAAGCACCACCTAACCTATGGCTTGCAAAACACCGGCCATTGGGCTGCCCTGGCCTGGCTAGGCCAGGGAGCCCGTCTCGGTGCCAGACGGGGATGCATCTTGCTTTGAGCCTCACCGTAAATCACCAAGCAGAGTCCAGAGCTCTGGCCCATGCTGGGCAGGAAGCTTGCAAACTTCCTGCGTGATTTTAAGTTTTCTCCCCAGCGCTCAGCGCAAACACTGCAGAACAACAACATTTAAGTGCGGGCACGCAGCCAGTCTGTAGTGTTTAATATGAATCATGCTGAGTCTGTATCTGTCCAATTTATTGAGCAAACACTGCAAAGTTCCTTAAGTGGGCCTGGTAAAAGCAATCAAAACACTGAAGTACAGCTGGAAATATTGACCCTAGTGCCCACAGCTTCCTGCTTGATGTCCTGAGTCCAACACTGCAAGATCAGGAGAGGCTTTCAACATCTCTGTACCCTTTCATTTGCCCCATGAGAGGAGCGGGTGCTTTTAAACCCCCAGGAAGCACAGAGGAAAGCCTATGGATTGGCCTGCCTGAGTGAGACAGTCTGGGATTTCCCGCAGAGAGACATGGAGGGAAAAATACACCCCCACATATAAAACTCTCTGATGCAACGGGCAGATGAACAGCGACGTTTTGGGGCCAATTTGCCTGCTTCAAGGTGCCAGGAGAGCCCTGCTCGAAGAAAGCCTGGGCTGAAGGCTGAGGGTGAAGCACGTCAACCACACTGCTCTGCTCCAGCCCCATCGATGGCTCCAACAGAGTCAAATCGCTCAGCAGCTGCCGGAAAACCCAAAGGCATGTGGGGATGGCTAGACTCTAGGCAGCTGGGCTTGTGCATTGCACCAGCCTGTGACGGGGATAACTCGGATGCCTCGGAGAAATCCAGGCATGCCACATCAACAGCACTGCTTTTATCTGCCAAACCTGAAATTGTGTCAGAGAAATCCTCATTTAAGCCTTCTGTCACCCTCGGCTCGCACCACGCTGCCTGCTGCTGATTACACTATTAGCCCTTCCCCGGTGACCGAGCTCTGAACCAACTGAGTCAGGCCCTTTAAGACTCTTCAGCCTAAGTTATGCAAAGCTGCTAAGCTGAAATACTGAACTTCAGCAGATGGTGTTTCCCCCCTCTTATGTTACAGATGCTGAACTTTCCATCCCGTGCGCTGCCGCGGGATGGACACGGCCTCCTGTCCGTCTCCAAAGCGCTGTGGCTACAGCCCGTCCCTCCTGCCGGTCATTGTGACTCTACCGTGCTAAAGCTCTTCTTTCTTAATCCTCTGGGCAATTGCTATTTCACTGATTCTTCCAGTATCTTGTGTCACTCATCGCATTTCTGCACTTACATCCTCTGCGATTAGCCGCACTCTGCACCATCCCCTGTGATGAAGAGGTTCCATCACTGTGGTCACTTCACCCTTTGACCAGGCTGTGTTTCTGCCACCCATCACTCCCTGTATTTGTGGCTTTGGGGGCCAACCACGGGAAGTCTTTTGGTCATTTTCATTATCGTTTTCCATCTGTGCTGCTACCCAGCGACGCTAACAACAGCTTTGCGATGGGGGAGAGTCACTGCCTGATGTTGTCCACCGCTCGCACACCGTCAGCACAACCAAATCGTTGGTATCCAGGCAACCACTAATTTTTAGGTCAGCAATTAACGCTGTCCATCAGGGCCGTGCCCAGCAGTGAGTCACCCCGCGCCAGGTGCGGGGCGCTCCGTGGTGGGTGCTAACGCCCGCTATTTTTAGGAGTGCGCAGGTCGTGTTTGCTGGCCAGCGGAGGGGTCCAGCAAGTGCCACCCATCGGAGCCCGGGTGTGCGGCCGGTGAGGACTTCTCACATGTGAAACTTGAGGCTCTGACCCTTTTTCCTTTGGCACAGGCTCCGCGGGCCCGTCCCATCCACAGGGCAGGATATCTAGAGGGCAACCCCTGCCCCACGCCGTGCTGGGACCTTCCTCCCAGCCATCGTGTTCCCATCCATCCCACTCTTCAGACCTAGTTCGCCAAGCCCTGAAACCTCAACACAGCCCCTAAATAGGGATCCTGCTGCCCATAGCTCATCTCCAGAGAGAGGTGGGAGGCAGAAGGCAGCACGGCCCCAAACTGGGTCATGGCAGAGGCAGGGTGCGAGGTACCAGGTGATGAGTGTAAGGAACGTGGTCTGGAGGAGCACCCGGAGCACCGAGGGGCAGAGGAGGCAAGTCACGATAACACAGAAAGACAAGGAGCGAACAGGAGAGCAGGGAGACAGCAGGAGAGAGGCCGGGGAAGGGCAGAAATGCAGCAGATGGGAGACGGTCCCAGGGGCTGCAGGGTGGCAGGAAGGAGGGAGCAGCTGGACGCCGCAGCACCAAGAGCAGACGGGCAGACCGAGACGCTTCCCGTGGCCTGCATTGCCCATCCTGCCTGCTGAGCACCCCATAAACCTCCCACCGAGCACGCAGGGACTCACCCTGCCCTCACAGCCCGCTGCCCACCACAAGATACCCGGCACGGAGCACCACAGCGAGACGCAGCCCTGCGAGCCCGTCGCCAACCTGCCGCCCACCCACCTGCCACCGTGATGTTGTAGAAGACGGAGTCGCCGCCAGCATCGCAGACGAACTCGCCCGTGTCCCGGGGCCGCGCACAGGGCAGCACCAGGCGGCACCGCGGCCCCTCGCGCTCCAGCACGAGGCTCTCGCCCGCCTCCACCTCCAGCCCGTCNNNNCCGCGCGCGACAGCTCGCACCACAGCACCACGCGCTCCCCGGCCGCGTACGCGTGCGGGGCCTCCTCGTTGGAGCTCACGATCCGCACCGGCGGCTCTGGAGGGACATGAGAAAAAGAGGCCGGGGAGGCTTTACCAGCCCCCAAATCCCACTCACGTGGATGCAAGAGACAGGGCCCCAGCTCCCGCACGCAGTCCCCAGCTCACCCGTCACCGTCACCACGAAGCTCACTGCTTCGTCCCCGGCGTCACACGTGTATATGCCGCTGTCCAAGGGACCGGCCGAGCGCACGAGCAGCCTCCGCACGCGGCCCTCCTCCTGCACCGCGATAACGTCGTCCAGGGGCACGGCCTCGCCGTCCTTGAGCCAGCGGACCGGGGCGCCCGGCGGGGACACCTCGCACTCCAGGAGCACGGGCAGCCCCGCCGGCTGCTTGCGGAGGCGCTGGGCCTCGGGCACCGGGGCGATGTGCGCCTGCGGAGCTGAGTCATCACGGAGGGGTGAGAAATGGTGTCAGCAGGGGACAGTGTGCAGTATCCCCATGCCATGGGGCATCCCCATCGGCCTTGGGTGCTGCTGGATGCCCCCAGTGGCTGTCCCTGCACCGCTCACCATCTGGCCGCGGCTCTGCCCAGCATCACCTGGAGTTAATCATTAATCCATCCCTACCGCAGAACAGGGATGCAGGTTACATCCCTGGCCTAGACTCAGAGCTGACAGGCACAAGAGCTCCTGGGCCATTGCTGTGGTACCGGGACAGCCCAATCCAATGGAGATGATGGAATTGTGCCATGAGGGCAGAGGGCTCCCAGCCAGGCCGGGCAGATAAGGAACAGTCTTGCTACAGTCCCTGGATGGTAAGTGATTAAGTGCCCAAGGTCTGCACAGCTCCTCCACGGCCCACAGCCCCGCGCCTTAGAAGTGCCTCGTGCTCTGCAGGTCCAGCTCCACGGAGCAAAGTTGGTCTCGCAGAAAGCCAGCACTCCCCAACCTTGGACTGGGAGGCAACAGCACGCGAGAGGCTGCTCCTTCACCTCATGCTCCTAAACTGTCTCTAAGGAAGGGTTGCTGGACATAGGAAAAAGCCTAAGCAATCCCACACTTTGGAAGGGGTGCAGCATCCTCTGCCCCTGCAGCATCCTCCACCCCTGCTGCTCTCCTCCTGCCCCGGCCCCAGCCCCGCTCACCTTGCACCTGCAGCGTGGCTGAGTCCCGAATGCCGCTGGACACAAAGGTGACCTGGGCTCCGCTCTCGTCCAGCCGCGCTGCCCGGATCAGCAGGGAGTGCTCCGTTTTGCAGTGCTGCACGCGGTACCGGCCGCCGGCCCCCTCTTCCTCGCCCAGCCTCGCACCGTTCAGGAACCAAGCGCCCCGCACCGAGGCAGAGAGCTCCACGGAGAAGTGGGCATCCTCGCCGTCCCGCACGCGCGCGTCCTGCAGGCCTCTCTCCAGGCGAGCTGCTGGGACTGGAGCAGGGCAGGACTCAGCGCATGGCACGTGGCCAGGGGCCAGCACACCCCAGGAGCCTTCCCCTGGATGTCTGCTGCCCCTGTCCAGCCTCCACAAGCATCTAGGATCCATCTGCTCGGAAGGTGCAAGTAGAAAAATGCCCTGCTGGTCCTGGGGCCAAGACACAGTGCCATCCCATTCTCTCCTGGGTAGAAATGTTGCTTGGAAGTGTTCTGGGATGTGCTATTTAAGCATACTGTTCTGTGCTGACTGGCTCACAAGGGCATCTGGGAACCTGGAGCCAACAGGCTGGTCCTGAAGACAGGTCCAGGGCTCATCCAGCCCATCTCAACAGGTCCCTAAGGAAAACCAGGTCCCAGCCCAACCTGGGAGACCCGAACAGGGACAGAGATGCGCGACCCATACGTGGTTGGAGCCCTCACCGAGATGCACGGAGCCGGGGAATTCCACGGGCCCGCTCCTGCCGTACTTGTTGACAGCGCAGACGCGGAAGCGGTAGTCGGCCTCGCAGGGCACGCTGTCGCCCAGCACCTCCACGAGGCTGGCCAGGTCGGTGGTGAGGCAGTGCACCCACTCGCTGCTGCTGAGCTCCTGCCGCTCCAGCACGTAGCTGCTGGCGGGGCGGTGGTGCACGTCGGGCGCGGGGCACCACGTCAGCAGCGCCGCGTTGCTGTGCTCCGTGCTCATCCTGGCCGCCACCGGGCTGCTCGGAGGGTCCCGCTTCACACCTGCAACCCACAGGCGGCATTTCCTTCTCGGAGGCTGCAAGCCAGGCTTCGAGCCAGGGAGCAGGACGCGGAAAGGGATGAGGAGGGGGTGGTGCAACCTCTTCCGTGGGGATCCTCTTTCTGATGGAAGGGGCTGCTCATGCTTGGAGAGCATGAGCTCGGCAGGAGCCTCGCACCAGTGCAGCAAGGTGCCAGGCCTCCTGCCACGGGAGGTTGTGGAGCACAAGAGCTAGGGCCCTGCTAAAAGCCTCCTTCCCCAAAGAGCCATCACCACCACCACGTCCCCTGCGCAGCGGGTGCCCGTCCCAGCTCTCCCCCATGTCAGCCCTTGGTGAACAAAGAGGAGGGAGGACACAGGACCCCTCAGGGGCTTACACTTGACCCGGAGCTGGGAGGATGTCTGAGACTCCCCGACGGCGAAGGAGATGACGCCCGCCTCCTCGCGGGTGACGTGCACCAGCACCAGGAGGTGAGTCCTGCCGAAGCTCTTCAGCACCGTGCGGGACGACTCCTGCAGCTCCTGCCCATTGCGGCTCCAGCAGATCCCCTCCACCGCCTCCCGCGTCTCCACGCAGAAAGCCGCGTTCTCCCCCTCCATGACGTCCAGCTTCCGCGGCAACCTCTTTACGATCATCCCTGGGAAAGGGGTCGGGAGAGGGTGTTTGGGGAGCCAGGGGTGGAAGAGGTGGCAGGTGCCGGGAGCAGCAGGCAGCTGCTTGGGTAGGAAGAGGGAAGGTAGAGCTAGGGGAGCCGGGCCTGTCCCCACCTCGGACAGAGACCTCGGCGATGCTGCGGCCCTTGTCCTTCATTTGGCAGAGGTAGATGCCGTCGTCGTCGGTGCGGGCGTCGCGGATGGTCAGGCGCCGCAGCGCGCCCTGCTCCTCCATGACGTACTTGTGGCTGGGCTGGAGCTCCTTGTCCTCCAGGTACCAGGCGGTGGGGATGGTCTCCAGCGGCACGTGGCACTCCAGCACGGCGTCCTCCCGCTCCTGCACCTCCACGTCCGCCAGCGGCACCTGGAAGCGCACGCGGTGCTCTGGAACCGAGAGAGAGAGACGGGTGCTGAGGAATGCACGGGGCTGGCACCCACATACCGTGACTCGACCTCCTCCCCTTGCCCCCTCTCCATGTCCACAGGGCTTTGCCTGCTTGCAAATAACAGCAAACCCTGATGTTAGCACCGGAGCAAGTCCTGGGCATGAGGCATTGGGCACACAGACCCCTGCTCTCTGCTCCTCTCGCTGCGAGCCCCAGGCACCCCATGTCCTTGGCCAGACCTTCAATACATTTAATTGCACTGCAAAGCCCCTGCTGCCTGTGATGGGCACTGTCCTGGGAGGTGATTTCCCCGGAGCAGAGGGAAGCGCAGCGCAGGTCAGCAAGGCCAGGTGATGCCCACAGTGCAGCAGCAGCACGTCTTGGGGCTGCAGAGACGTGCGGGATGTCCCAGCGCAGCCCGTGGGGAGGGTGCACGGCCCCAGCTGGGCGCAGGTTAGCGCCAGGCGCCCTGCCACCCTCGGCGTCCCCAGCTGGTGCGGCAGCCCCGCGCAGGCTCTGCCAGAGGGACGGGGCTGCCGCCAGCGCAGACACTTGGCGCCGGGCCCCGCGGGGCTCCCAGCCAGAGCCGCTCTCTGCTTCATGGGGAATTTGTCACCAGCGCATCGTGCCCCCTCCCCGCGCACAGCCCGGCACATGCAGCCTCCAGGGACCTCACCACCCTCCTTGCAGCGAGACAGGGGCGAGGGGGACAACCGCAGGAACCCCTGGGGCAGCCCGTGGCTGCTTTTGGCCCCATCGTGGCCCGCACCAGAGGTCCCTACCCCACATCCACCTTCGTGCGCCCAGGGGTACCCGGACCCCCGTGCCGAGCACGGTACCTACCCTTCACCTGGAGCTGCACAGCGCTGAGGGTCTGCCCGGCCGTGTTGGACGCGGTGCAGATGTACAGCCCTTGGTCCTGGGGCTTGCAGTAGAGCACCTTGAGGATGAAGTAGCCCTCCCTGTCCTCGTAGATGAGGTGCCTGCGCCCCGGGGCCACGGGCTTCCCGTCCTTCTTCCAGACGATCTCCGGCTTGGGCTTGCCGGTCACGAAGCAGCGGAACTTGGCGTGCTTCCCCGCGCTCACGGCGAACGCCTTGGCGCCCGGCGCGCCGGCGGGCACCTCGCCGTTGGGCAGCGCCCAGGCGTCGCGCACGCTGCTCTGCGCGGCCGCACGGGGACAGAGCTCGCGCCCGCGCTCCTCCTTCTCCTCCTTCGCCTCCCTCCTCCTCCTCCTCCTGCTGCTGCTGCCGCGCGCCGCCCTCGCAGAGC
>JAWLRI010001089.1:6390165-6402264 GCA_034781795.1 Crypturellus tataupa
AGCGCCCAGGCCTCGGGCACGCTGCTCTGCGCGGCCGCACGCCGGCGCCGCTGCTGCTGCTGCTGCTCCCCCGGCTGCTCCGGGCCATTCCCGGGCAACCCGTGGGATTGCTCATCCAGCAGCCCCGGCGCCAGTGGCTGCACCAGGAGCACGGCCGCGGCCAGGGCTTCCCGGGAGCCGCTCCGCGCGCGACACACGTAGACCCCGCTGTCCGGGGGCCGTGCGCTGAAGAGCTTCAGGAAATGCCAGTCCTCAGGCTCCTTCCCCACCGAGAAGTGGCTGCTCTCGAAGAGGTCGGAGAGCTTGTGCCCGTCCTTCTCCCAGTGCAGCGCCGGGCAGGGCTGCCCCGCCACCCTGCACGTGAACGTCACGTCCTCCCCCCGGCACACCCGCATCGACGAAGGCCTGACCAGGAAGACGGGCGCCTTGTCCTCCGTCTCCCCTTCCTCCAGGGGCTCCGCGGCCTCCACTCGGAGCGTGGCGGCGGCATAGGTCTCGCCGACGTTGTTCTTGGCCTTGCAGACGTAGAGCCCGCTGTCCTCCGGGGTCACTCGGGACACCAGCAGGCTGTACACGTTGCCCTTGGCCTCCACGTGGAAGCGTCCCGACGGCTCGATGGGCGTCCGGTCCTTCTCCCACAGGATGCTGGGGCGGGGGTCGCCCGCGATCTGGCACTTCAGGACGGCGTTGGCGCCGTTTTGCACCGTGAAGGTGCGCGGGTAGGCCAGGAACCTGGGCGCTCCCCCAAAGCCATCCATGCCGGCCTCTGCGGCGTCACAGCGGGCAGCTCGGCAGGGCAGCGACCGGGACCATCAACCTGGAACGACGCACGGACGCACCGGGGCTGGAGCGCGGCTTCGGCTTCGGCACCTCCAGGAGGCACCTCCAGCTGCACCTGTCAAGCGCAGCCACCCGTGGGGACACCGGCTGCCCAGAGCCCTCCTTGCAGCAGCCTGAGCCACCCCACAACCCTGCAGTTTGCCTGACTTGGTGTGTCCCTCAATATGCCCTGGCCAAACAACACATTTTTCTGCCCAATGGCCAGGGGAAAGGTGGCGCAAGGCAGTGCCCCATACCCCAGGGCCACGGGGTGCCCAGCCAGGCTGTGTTCGGGACCCCCATCCCCGGGAGCACAAGGCCCCTGGCTGGATGGGGCACGGGGGTGCAGGCAGCTCCTTGCTGGCCCTGGGGGTGCCGGGGATGGTGGATTGGGCCGGGGCTGAGGCAGGAAGGGCCCCAGCCGCGTCCCGTCCCCACCCGCGGGACATTCCTGCAGTATCGGGTGGTGGCGGAGCCGCATTCCTGCAGCCTCTGGGCTGGCTCAGGCACAGGTGCTGATAAGGGGCTGTCATGGGCAGGGGGGCGCATCCTGCGGGTCCGGGCGCTTCCTCACGGGATCGCAGGGCTCCCTGTGTGCTGGGGCGCTCCCTGCACTGTGCCCTGCATGGGGCAAAGCGGGGCTCCCCACTCCCCTAGGCAGGGTCCCCCCAGCCTGTAGGTCCCCAAGCCATAGCTCTAAATGAGCTGATCCGTGACGCAAGCCGTGAGGACGCAGCGGGAATGCCCTAGGACCAAGGCACTGCCTCCATCCCCAGCCCTGCGGGTAGCCATGTCCATCGTCACAGGCCGGAGAGGGGCAGGGAGGTCCGTGCCCCTCCGGGCCTGGTCTCCATCTGCGCCATCGCTGGGGCTGGGGACAGGGCCCTCGGTGCCTTGCTCAGGCAGGGGGACACGGGGAGGGGGAAGCCGTGGTGCTGCCTGAGCCAGCGGCCCGGGCTGGGAGGGAAGGGGACGGTCCCGAGAAGCAGCAGGGTCAGCGCCAGCTTCTCCTCCCTGCGGGTGACACATCCCCTTGGAGATGCGTCCCCGGCCGCGTGTTCCTCCTACCCACGGGACACCCCAGCAGCGATCCCCATAGCCACAGCCCCAAGGGCCCCACCGCTCCGCTTCTGCCCTCCAGCTGCCCCTTGGCCCCACAGCTACACGTCCCCGCCGCCGTCCCCTGCCCCACGCACGCACCTCGCTCCTTCGCCTCCTCCCGGCGTCTCCCGGCGCTGGCACCCGGCTCCTGCTGCCTCCCCCAGCTCCGCTGCCGGACGTCAACATGCAGGGACCAAACGTTACGAACGCCTGCAGCTGCTGTCCCCAAAAATACCCTCTGATGACACAGGGGGCTGATAAGACGGAGCCTGCTCCATTCAGTGCCTTACCCGGGAAGGGCTGGCCTAAGTATAGCGCCCCAGCAGGAGAGCGGCCGCCCGGAGCCCGGGGCAGTCCTTGACCTCCAGCACTCGGGCGTGCGGCAGACTCGCTGGTGCCACGGAGCGGGGTCACCCTGCGGCAGGAGGAGCCGCTCTGTGGGACGCAGGCCAGACAGCGATGGACATGTTGTCACACGGGACATGGGATGCACAGCGCGGCAGGGATGTGACACAGTGGGTGTCCTGCACGGGGTGCCAAGCTGCAATGGGATGGGACAGGCCGTGTGGGACACACTGTATGGGACAGGCTGCTGTGGGATGGGACGTGCCCTATGGGACACACTGCACGGGACGCCAGGCTGCAGTGGGACGGGACGTGCCACATGGGATGCGCCGCATAGGGCACAGGGTGGCACGGAGGCTGCAGGCACGCAGCAGCCCTGGCAGTCCCTGCAGGCAGCGCAGGGAGACCCAGGGCAGGAGGCGCTGAGCCCGTTCGCAGCCACCTCCACCAGCAGCCCCAGTTCCTAGGAGCAGGTCTGCAGCCAGGCAGCCCAAGGGCACCACAAGCTTCATCACCCGGTGCCACGTGGGGCGTCCAGGTGCCTCAGCCCTGCGTCACCTCCTCCTCCTCCTCCTCCACCTGGGCTTCCCTGGCTACCTCCTGCCCAAGGCTGCCCGGGACCCTCTTCCCATCCCTCCCGCTCTGCGGGGCAGGACCTCGCCAGCCTCCTCCTTCCCACCACAGGGCTGCCCTGGGGACGCTGCAGCTCCCCTCACCCCAGCCCGGGCTCCTCCGGGCACTTTCGCACATCTCTGCTCCACTGTGGCCTCAGGATGCCCCAGACATCTCCAGCATCAGGATGCCCACTCTGTCACACTCTATGTCCCTCCCCACCCAGGGCCTTGCAGGGCTCTGGAACACACCAAGCGTCTGCCCAGGTGTCACCCCTGGGCACAGCCACCTCTCCCTGTCTCCCCAGAAGCCACAGCTGCCCCGTTCTGCTCCAATGTGGGTTCACCCCGCACTGGTATCTGCCAGGTTCACCCCTCCATCCACCGCAGCACCGTGCCCGCAGCCCCAGCACACGTACCCGCAGCATCGCCCCCCTCCCTGGGCACCTTCCCCCACCCCAGACCACACTGTCCTTGCAGTCCTCGCATTCCAGACGTCTCAGCGCTTTTGCTGCCCAGAGATAATATTCACAGCGAGCAGACGTTTGCGTCAGTGTCAGATACGTCTCAATGCCACCGCGGCCCAGGCGGAGCGCCGTGGGCAGAAGGGCTGGGCTCGCAGGCAGGCGCCCGCGGCAGAGCCCCCCGAGCAGCCGGCCCGGCGCGCGCCCCTCGGCCATGCTGCTGCTCCTGCACCTGCTGCCCACCCTGCTGCCCTCCGCAGCGCTGGCCGGCTGCACCGGCGCTGGCGCCGACCGGCAGCTCGTCCTGGCTAAGGTCCGGGCACGGGTGCTGGAGCATCTGAGCCCCCCTGCGCCCCAGGAGGGGCCCCGGCTGGAAGGGAGGAGGGTGCATCGGAGAGACGTCCTGGAGACCCCAGAAGTCCTCCCGCACGAAGAGCCGGAGGACACGTCCCAGGTGATCCTCTTCCCTTCCACAGGTGAGGAGTCCTGCGGGGATGGAGAAGGCAGAGAGGTGCAGCTGGGAAGTGGGGTCGGGGCACCAGGGATGCGGGAGGACAGGAGAACAGGCAGGAAAGCCAGGCTGGGACATGGGGGTGGCGGAGATGTGGTGGAGAGCGTGAGGCAGAGAGGAGGGCAGCCAGGGGTGGCAAATCAGCCCAGGACCCCAGCAGGGAGAGGGGCAGAGGGCAGGGGAGGGGTATAAGAGGCAGGAGCGGGGCAGAAAGCCTGGGAAGTGGCTGAGCCAGGTGAGATGCAAAGAGATGGGGAGGGATGAGGAGCCGGCCGGGCAGGATGCTGGGGGACGGGCACAGGGTAGTAGGAGACACCGGGTACAGAGGGACGGGGCTGGCCTCCTGCCAGGGCTCAGCCTGTCCCGGCCCGGGGGAGCTGCTCACTGTTTGCTGCCCAGCCCTGACTGCTCCCCCGGGCTGGGGCAGGTCCTGCCGCTTGGCCAGGTGCAGGAGGCAGAAAAGCCTCCCCGTGGGGGCGGCAGGGCACACTGGGACCCTCTCTCTGCACCGCATGGCAGGCTGCAAGGAGCCAAGCACCCTGCAAGGGCGAGCGGCGCCCGCGCGCCTTGGAGCGCAGCAGGACCCAGCACTGCCCGGCCAGGCACGAGCCCTCCCCGAGGTCGGCAGCGGCAGCGCGGGCACCTGCTTGGCTGGCACGGGCCGTGCAGTAGCTGCCGCGCGGCGCTAGATGTCAGCTCCCCCGCGCCCAGCGGGCACCCTCGCCGTGCCCCGGGGACCCTGCGCCTCCCGCCCCGCTTCGGGACACCTCCTTGCCCTGCTTGCTCGTGCACGCGCCGCGGTCACAGGGTCACAGGGGCCTCTTTCTCCTTGCAGACGTGCCCTGCGAGCCCACGCAGCCGGACAAGCTGCTGGAGGAAGAAGGGATCTTCACCTACCTCTTCCAGCCGTCACCGCACACCCTGAGCCGCACCGTGACCTCAGCCCAGCTCTGGTTTTACACCGGCCCCGCGGCCGCCCGCAACCACTCGGTGCCGGACGTGCTGACGCTGTCGCCGCAGGGCCGCGTGCCCATGGTGGCCACGGTGGTGCAGGCGCCCGACCACTGGACGGTGTTTCACTTCGCCCCCGCCCTGCTGCCCCACATCTCGCAGCCGCTCTTCTTGCTGCTGGTGCGCTGCCCCGGCTGCCCCTGCCTGGCCGACAGCGAGAAGATGCCCTTCCTGGTGGCCACCACGCAGGCCAAGGGCAGCGAGCGGGCTCGCCGCTCCGCCGTGCCCTGGTCGCCAGCCGCCCTGGGGCAGCTGCAGCGCCCGTCGGAGGACGTGGCTGCCCACACCAATTGCCGCCGGGCCTCCCTCAACATCTCCTTCGAGGAGCTGGGCTGGGACAACTGGATCGTGCACCCCAGCAGCTTCGTGTTCCACTACTGCCACGGCAGCTGCTCCGAAGGCCACGGGCTGAGCCACCGGCTGGGGGTGCAGCTGTGCTGCGCTGCCCTGCCGGGCACCATGCGCTCGCTGCGCGTCCGCACCACCTCCGACGGCGGCTACTCCTTCAAGTACGAGACCGTGCCCAACATCCTGGCCCAGGACTGCACCTGCGTGTAGCGCCCGGCTCGCCCCGCGGCGTGTCCCAGCCACAGCCCTGCCCTGCGCTGCCTCCCCGAGCGATGCCCTGAGCCCCCGCGCGGATGATGACCCTGTCCAGGGCGATGGGGGACTCACTTGCCAAGGCAGCCCTGGCCCACACTGCAGCACCGTCCCCAGCTCAGGGACAGGGACCAGACAGGGATGCCAACCTGCCTTTGGATGGGCAATTCTCCGTCCAGCTCGTCCCACGTTTCTTCCCGTCCACTCAAGCCCCTGCACTGCGTCCCCCCAGGTAAGACTGGGAATGCACAAGCAGGTCCCGCTCCTGCTGCTGAGTGCTAAGCAGCCCAAAGGTCTCAGGGCTGCTTTGCCAAGGGCACAGTTTGTGCTGGCACCTGCAGCACCTCCCAGCGACTCGCTGATGGCAGGAGGAAGGGAAGGGACGCCCTCCCAAGCCTGGTCCCAGGGCCATGAGGAAGAGCAGGTGCCTCTGGGGAAACCCCACAGGGCTGTGTCCTGTCTCCCTGCAGGCCCCAGTTGGGCACCCAGGTGTGGAGAGCTGCTGGGTGCTCCCATCAGTGCTCTGCTTGCCTAAGGCTCCTGGTCCCTGCAGGTTTTGGAGATGCAAACTGCCCCACGTGCTCCCAGCCAGAGGCAGGCAGGGCTGGCGGGTGGCAGGGCAGACGCAGGGCTGGGGACATGGGAGCAGGGACCCGGGACAGGGTGTGCTGGGGCACGTTGGGCCAGCTCACAGCCAGATAGACAGATGCAAGGCTGGGGACACGGGATGGGATGTGTCAGGGCAGGCAGAGCTGGGATCTCGCACAGGTCGCGGGGCCCGCGGTATGCGGGGCACTGCAAGCAAGTGCTCTGCGAGTAGCAGAACCTGTTTGGAAGATTAACGGGATGAGTGAAATAAACCTGTTTTCTTTACCAAAAAAAAAAAAAAAAAAAGAAAAAAATGCCAACTTCAACCAGAGGCAGCCACACGGGCCGCGAGCGGTTAGGCAGCGGCATGCGAATTCCCAAGGCTTGTGGGAAAGGAGGCCCGCGCTGCCTCCACGGCAAGGGACAGCTGCTTGGCCGGCAGCAGCAGAGCGCGGTCCGGCTGGACCCGGGCCTGGCCCCAGTGCAGGGTCCCCAGGGGCCGTCCGGGCTTGGCAGCGCCGCAGGTGCAGCCGCCCGGGGCCGCCCGGCCCTAGAGCCGCGCAGAGCCCGTTGTGCGCTCGGCCGCCCACCAGTGCGGGGGGACTGCGACCGGGCTGTGAGTGGTGGCCGCGCGGAGAGGACAAGCTGCCCGCGCACCCCCTGCTCCCCACGGGGGCCAGCGCTGCCCCCTCTGACCCTGCCCTCGCAGCGGGCACACTCATCCCTCTGCGGAGATGGGCGCGCAGGGGCAAATGCCCTGTGAGTGCATCTGCCCCTGGGCTCCCTGCTGCTGCTCCCACACTTTCCCCTTCCATAAACTGCTCCACAGAGCCCAGCTGACAGCGCGGCAGCCCTCCGCCTGGCCCAAGGACAGGGCCCTGTGTGACACAAGGCATCGCTGCGTCCGATCCGGCCCCGGGGCGAGCAGGGAACTGCTGGATGCGAAGGAGCGGGGAGCCCCCCTGGCAGGGCCCCGGGCGCCGCGATGCCGAGGAATGCGGCTCGCGCTTTCCGGCGCTTTCCGGCGCCCTGACCCTGAGCGAGGCGGCCGCGGCGCCGCGGGCTGCCCGGCAGAAGCCGCCTCCCCGCGGCAGGAACAACTGAGTCATCCCAGGCCGGACCCAAAACGGGACGTCCCGAGGAGCAGCCCCAGGAGCAGCCCGCGCTTCCTCTGCGCCGCGGCGCTCGCGCGCGCCCGGCCCATCTGCGCAGGGCTCCCTTCCCACCCCTTCCTCCCCAAGGAACGGATACAGCAGTTCAGTACAAAACACCTTCAGGCTTTACTGGAAATATTAAAAAAAAAAAAAAACCAGAACAAAACAGTCACAATCATTAGAGTACAAAACAAAGCTACAAAATCACCGCGCGGCCCTGGCTGAGATGATCAGAAATGCCCGTTTGGCTCCTTGCTGGCCCCTGCTCGGGACACGTCCCCCTCGCGCAGTGGGACACGCTCCTGCTTCGCGGGGGCCCGCACTCGGAGCGGCGGGGATGGCTTCGCTCTGAACACCGGCCCAAGCTGCTGCAGGGCAAATGGAGCCGCTGGGAAGGCCAGCGCCCGCCCCTTGCACGCACAATTCCACACGGGGTGGCCCCGGCAGCTCGTACCCACGTGCGAGGGGAAGGCGCCCTTCAGCATGGCCCCACAGCCCCCTGAAAGCAGCCGCCCGCCCGCAGGCTCCCGCTCCCAGCAGGAACGCGGCTCCTGCCCCTCCTGCGCACGGGGCGACAGGCCCCGGGCTCTGCCCCTGCCCGTCCCCGACTTCAACCCTAACGCCCAGCCCCGCTCTGCGGACTCGGCCCAGCCAGCTGGGCCCCGCGTCACCACAGCTCCGGGGCAGTCGCCTCACGGCACGGGGAAACGCTGGCAACACCAGCGTCCCCGCCGGCACCTACGTGTGCTAAGCGCCCTCTTGGCCATGCGGCTGCCCATGAGGGCGAGCACAGCGCGGAGGGACGCGGGTGGAAGCTGCTGCTGGGACGGGGTGAAGGAGGAAGAGGGGCCAGCAGGGCAGACAGAGGGAAGGCGCAGGCCTAGAGCAGGAATCAGGAGCACAGTGTAGAAATGCCAGGGCACACGCTGATGCATTTATAAAAATGTACAAAAATAAGATATTCCCTTTCTTTAAAAATTAAGAAGAGTGAAGGAATGTTCCCCATGACCCCTTCCCCATCCCTGCCCATCAGGGCGAGGGACAACCCCAGCCAGCCCCGCAGGAGAGAAACCTTCATTCTCATCTCCTCTCTCATGGCTGGCCGTCTTTCCAGTGATGGCAGGAGCAGCCACTCCGGGTGACGTCTCCACAGTCCCAGAGGCGCCACACGACGCTCACAGCCCTGCCGGGAGCAGAACGCACGTTAGTGCCCGTCCCTACACCACCGCCCCGGGGGAACCCTCGTCCTGCCCGCGTGAGGAGCCGCGCAGAGCCCATCCACCCATCACATGGGACATCCAGTTTCTCGCAGACAAGTGAAGTCCAGCTCCTCAGAGCGGCCTAGGGAAGCCAGGACTCACCCAACCATCATCCCCCTTCCCCGCTGCTCACCTGTGGTTTTCTCGCAGACGGTGCCTCCCTTCTCGTGGGCGAAGTTGAGGCGGTTCTGCTCGGCGGCGATGCCGTTGGCCTCCGGGCTGCTGCTGCGGGACGGGCTGGCCGTCTCCAGCGGCGGGTTGAGGTGGAAGGCCATCTCCAGGTGCTCCTGGGCCAAGCGCAGGTGCTTGCGCAGCCTCTCCAGCTCGTGCTCCGGCGGAGCGGCGGCCAGGGCAAAGCGCTCCGTCGCAGAGTTGGCCAAGTTCTCCCCGTAGACCAGCTTGCCGTTGGGCAGCGGGGCTTTCAGGGGCTCCTTCTTCAGCGAGTGGTAGGTGGGTGGCGCGCTGGGCGCTTTCTTGGCGTACTGCAGCCCCGGGCTGGTGTCATCGAGGTGCGGGGGGTCGTCCACCCGGCTCAGCGCGTCCCGGATGCGGCCTATACCAAGGTGCACGAGCTCGCAGAGGTTGAGGAAGAGGCAGAGCCCGCTCACTGCGTACATGATGAGCAGGAAAATAGTTTTCTCAGTGGGGCGGGAGACGAAGCAGTCGACCGTGTGCGGGCAGGGACTGCGGCTGCACACGTAGGACGGGCTCACCTCGAAGCGGTACAGCAGGTACTGCCCGAAGAGGAAGGCCATCTCCAGCAGCGAGCGGCACAGCAAGTGCAGCACGTAGGCACGCATCAGCCCGTCCTGCTTGATGCGGCGCCGCCCGTCGTGTTTTTCCCCACCCTCTGGGCTCTTCTCCTTCTCCACCTCGATCTCTTCAAAGATCATGGGGTCTTCTTCGTTATCATCCTCTGCCTCTTCGTAGTCGCGCCCGGCTCCCCGGCGCACGACCGGCATACGCGCCCGCCGGCCCGCTGGAGCGCGGCGCCGCCCGTTCTCCGGCATCCGGGCGATGCGGTGCATGGCGAAGCCCAGGTAGAGCACGGACGGCGTGGCCACCATGATGATATGGAAGATCCAGAAGCGGACGTGGGAGAGCGGCGCGAAGGCGTCGTAGCACACGTTTTCGCAGCCGGGCTGCTGCGTGTTGCACACAAACTTGCTCTGCTCGTCGTAGTAGATGGACTCCCCTCCGACGGCCGTCAGCACGATTCGGAAAACGATGAGGACTGTGAGCCAGATCTTGCCCACGAAGGTTGAGTGGTTGTTGATCTCCTCCAGGAGCCGTGTGAGGAAACTCCAGCTCATCCTGGCCAAACGGTTGGCTCAAACCCTGCGGGGAAGGGCAGGCAATAAGCCACAGAGCAACCCAAATACACTGCACCTAGCCCCCAAACCACCAGCCTCCACCGCAGACCTGCACCTCCATCTCTTGTTCTTACCCACCAAGCCCACAAACACAGCTTGACTTGGGATCCTTGAGATTCCTCTCCCCACAGAGAGCAGCTCCAAGAAAGCCAGAAGGAATCTCAGCTCCAGGCAGAAACAAAGAGCCTAGACTGGCCCTGCTCCCCATACGATCCGGCTCACTGGCCACCCCATGCCAAGCACCTCCTCCGCACACTTCCCTTTCACACCGTGTTCCAGGCTCGCGGCGGACGCCAGCCAGGTGGGTGAAGAGGCCAAGGCAGCAGGGACGGGGCCGGGTACCTCCCGTCCCATCCTGAATACATCTGGGGGAAGAGTCAGACGCCGGCTCGGTAAACAAGGGAGCCTCCCGCGGAGCCCGCCAGGGAGGGCGAGGGAGCAGCCTGCTCTTCCTCTTCCTCCCTCGTGCAGTCAGGGTGCCGCGGCACCCGCCTGCCACCTGGTCCTGGGCAGCTCCCACATCCTGCCCCGGCCTATGGCTTCTCCTCCCCTGGGACAGGACACACACCCCATGAGTGTGTCCTGGGGGACACTCCTTGAGTCAAGACGACCCCACGGCACCTCCCCGCACAGCGCCCAGCCCCTCGGCTGCCCCCTGAGCCCAGACCCCCAAAGCTCTGTGCCAGGCGCCGCTGTGCCCGCAGCCTCCAGCTGACCGTCACCCCTCAAAACCACTACGAGCACCCAACTCCACTCCTTGCATGCCCCGCTGCCCCAGTGGGCACTCGCTGCAAGCCTTCCTCGTAACTCCTGCCCACAAGCCCTTTAGGAGGCCGCTCTCGAGGGGCTCCTTGGCCCAGGCCACACCACGACCCTACAGCAAGCCCGCATTCGGCGTCCAACTTACAGAGGCAGCACAGCGCGAGGAGCAGGGCGATGGCGAGGGGCAACGTGGGGCGGCCGAGGGACGGATTGCACAAAGCGCAAGGGAAGCAGCTGACACCGAGGTCAGGGAGGAAATTACGAGCAAAGCACGAGAGCTTCTGCCTAAATAGCGGAGAAGACGCAAGAGGAGTCTCCCCATCGCCACCCCCGGTTTTGGCGGCTTATGACGTGTGAGCTGATGCAAGGGGAGCAGGTGGCGGGGCTGCCCGGAGGGAGAGGGAAGTGCCAGGCACGGGAGCATCACGGAGCATGTGCCACGCGCGGCCACGGAGCCCCGGCCTCGCCTGTCCTCGGGCCAGCCCCGTCCCCACACCTCCAGCCAGGGCACATCTCTGCCAGGGATTTCCCTGGCCTCACTCCCGCCGCTATTGTTCTGCTCCGGCTCCTCCACCGCAGCCTCCTTGCCGACTAAGAGGATCTTTTGGGCTTAGCTCGAGGTGCCTCCCCGGCAAACCTCACCTAAACAGGAAAGCTCCTCCTAGCATGAGCATCCACACGGGATTCAGCCTCCACTGAGGACCCGGTGTTTGCGCAGAGCCTGCTGAGCCGCAGGAGGCGGCTGGGGGGACGAAACGCTGCTGCGCGGGCTGGCACCGGGGCACCAAACCCAGCCTTTGAGCTACCAGCCTCTTTTGTTGTCAAGCTCCTTTGAACACACGGATGCCTCAGCCCCCAGGGCAGGTTCTGCCCCATGGGTGCCAGGCTCTCCCTCCCGGCCTCCACCACATCCAGGGTGCTTTGTGTCTACCTGCTCCTGCCCGGCAGCAGCACAACGCCCCGGTACCAGGGCACAAGGTTGGGGCAGCAGATGAGACAAGGGGACAGGGGAGCAGGGCAGCCCCTGGGGCCGGCAAGCACACACAGGCAGTAGGGACGACACGTGGAGCAGCTGCGGGTTGGGAGCGCCGTGCTCCTCCCTGCTGCGGACACAGTCCCCGGGGTCGGCTAGCAGGAATCACCTCCTAGGAATGGGGCTGAGCCACCCGCTGGCACCTGGCCACGCCGTGAATCAGGACCCGCGCCGCACGGCCCAGCCGGGCCCTACACCTCCAGCCCCAGCGGGCCCACATCCCTCCATCCTGGTCTGCCCGGGGCCCCCAGCCCAGCCAGAGCCCCCTCCCCTAGCCCTGACCAGGGCCGCTGCATTCCCGGGGTCGCCACCAGCCTCGGCCCCGCCGGGAGCCCCCTGTTCCAGCCCGGCCGCCGGGGGCTCCTCCGGATCCCGCAGCGCCCCCCGCCCACCGCCTTCCCCGGGCCCGCAGCTCCCGACCCCGGCCAGCCCCGCCTGCTGGGAAGGTCCTTGGCTGGACGCTGCGAC
>JAWLRI010001089.1:6402593-6428756 GCA_034781795.1 Crypturellus tataupa
CCGGCGGCCCGGACCCTCCCGGCCCGGCCCATGCCGGCGGTCCCGGCGCGGCGAGCCCAGGGGACGGCGCTTGGGGAACCTCTCCGGGGCCGCCGCCTCCGCTGTCCCACCCGCGCCTCGGGGCAGAGGCCGAGCCCAGCGCCATCAGACTGATCTCGCCTTTATCAGCGAGATAAGGAGCGGCGCGCACAGCCCTCCGAGCTGCCCTGCGGGCTCCGCGCGGCCACTAGGCCCCCGGGGGGCTGCTCCAGCCCCATTGAGCTCCTAACGGCCCGGGCACATTTCCACCTGGCAACCCCCTCCTCCTTGCCCCTCAGCTTACTCATTCACTCCTGTAATGCAAAACGCCTGCACTGAGGTGTGAAACGGAGGCTTCCTGGCCATTGTGGAAAACTGCTCCCAACTACTCCTGCAGCAGCATCCTCCAAAGGCCCTGGCTCAGCCCGCACACATCAGGGACGGTGGCACCTTCGGAGGAGGATGGAGGTGCTGTCGGGTGCTTGGCCATACAGGGAGCCACTGCTTTAGAAGCGTTCAGACTCCTGCACAAACACAGCCCGTAAAGCACTAAATTCCCCCTCACAGGACCTATGGTGAAGGGAAAAAGAGAGGAGACCGAGGGAAAAGGGGATCTGGTCGTACCCCAGGAGAGGTGGCACCAGGCACATTGGGAACGCAGAGGAAAATGTGCCTGTGTGATGGGAATGTCCTTGAAAGCTGCAGCCGCGGGATGGGGCTGCCCTGCCTCATGCAGCTCGGGAAGCGCGGCTTATCTGCGTCCTGCTGGTGCAGGTTCTCATCCCCTCCGGCCTGCTCCCTCCGTGGGACCTGGGCTGAGCATGCGGCACCTCCAAATGTGCCATGAGAGCCAGCAAGCACCACGAGCTGCTGCTCAGCGAGCACCTCCGGGCTGCCCCGATCCAGGTTTGCCTGGGGAGCAGCCGTTCCCGAGGGCAGAGCGTGAGCCCCACAGCAGCAGCCCGGGCTTTGAGTTACCGCTGGTGGACGGTTTCTCCGTCTCATCACAGCCACCCCCTTTCTGCGCTGCTAAATATGGCCCTGGAGGTTGTTTGTTTTGTTGTGAGCTCTGTGCTGCCCGGGCATCCTCACACCGTGTCAAACCCACTCGCGACTTCCTGGGAAGAGCAGCCTCCCTTCCCTTGTGCGGCTGGAGGTGGTGACAGGTCCGCTGGGCTGCCTTGTGCAACACAGATAGCGGGGAGCTGCTGTCTTCGTGCCCTGCTGAAATGCTGCTTCTCCGCTCTGAAATTTGCCCTCCCTTCTGCAAATCAGCTCCCAGGAGCAGGACACTGGTCCCCTCCTGGGGACACTGTCTGCTGCTGCTGAGCCCGACGGGACAGGGATCCTGGCACAAGGCAAGGGCTGTGCGAGGGAGAGGGCAGTTCAGCACAGAAGGGGTGAGCACCTCCTCACTAGACCCACAGGTTACCCAAGTCCTCGCTTGGGCTCCCTGCCCAGCCAGGTCACACTTGGCTCCTTTGCACAAGAATCCAACACCTGGTGGAGCCGCAAGGTGAGATGAAGACCCAGGGGGACTAGGGACCAGGCAGAGCCTCAGCAGGGATGGGGGAACATCATCTTCCCACCGCCTTCTCCCACCAAAAGCAGGTCGATGTGGGGACAGAGCTGCGTGGGCTGAGCTAGCTGGGGTGTCAATGCACCTTGTGGAGGTTCTCCCAGCCCCTACCTGCCCCAGCGCAGGGCCCCGCAGAGAGGGCACGGACGGGACAGGCTGCGCACAGGGAGCGCGCGGCAGCAGGAATGGGCCTTGCCCTGCGGTCAGGCAAGCAGAAGTGCGCGAGGGGCGAGGCTGCATGGCTGGAGCAGAGCGTGGGCCGGTTCCCGTGGCTGCCGCTTCCTGTGGGGGTTATTCCTGGCCCCCGGGTGACGGCAGCCCGGCCGGTTCTGGTGCCGCTTTCACCAAGTCAGCGAGTGCCGCCGCAGCACCGTCTGGGCACCCAGCGCAGCCCATGTGCCCGCTTGATGCTCTTGTGCCAGAGAGCTTGGGAAGGAGCCCGGGGACAAGCAAATCCAGAGGAAAACCCAGCACCTGCAGGTGCACATCCGTGTACAAGAGGCCAAGGAGAGCGTTTTGGACTCTCTGGCTCACTCCTTCCATCTCCCCAGCCTGCCCTAGGTCCCTCCTACACAACAGGGCTCCCCTCCTTCAGCAGGGCTGAGGAAAAGCTGTGGTTGAAAGAATGGGATTTTTTGTCCAGCCTCTGCAAAACTTTCCGTTGGATTTCGCCATCCCAGACTTCACTGCACTGTTAGCATTTCTGGAAAGGGAAACACGTGCTGCGGATCCAGCAACAAATGCTCGAGGATAAGCACTCCGCAGCCCAGACGGGAAGAGGCTGATGAGGATGAAGTGAAGCAGGAGAAGCGCAGAGCGCCACAACACGCTCAAGCTGCCAGCTTGAGCCCCATAGAGATAGGAGAGGGTATGGTGACCCAGGGAGCTGTGGGCACCAGCACTGGGTCCTGGGAGAAGGGAGAGCAGTGCTAGGGTGACTATGGTGAAGGTTTCCGTGTGTATCTTACCCTTGTTGGGTGGCTAAAGTGGCTTTGGGTTTTCCTCCTCCACAATCACCACTAGTGTTCAAGCAATCCTAGATCTCACCTCCAGCCCAACTTTGCATGCAGGTGGCCTAGCCTGCCGCCGGGTAGGGATCCTACATGATCCCGTGATTCCCTCTGTTCAGTGCTTTAAGAACATCCACTGTATCCTCCCCCCACACATACACGGAGGACCAGACTTGCTTCCAAAAAGCCTGAGCAACAGCCACTCCAGCCCGAGGACATTGCACTTGCCCCCATGCTAGTTACTGGACCAGGGCCAAGGCCGCTGGATGCAGCGTCAGGAACTTTCCAGAGCAGGAATCCAGCCTGGAGAGCAGTCAAGAGGTCAAGACTGGGTGCTCATAACAGGCATTCCTGTGCTTGCTCCATCTGACCCTCAGCTTCAGAGCCCTCGTCCTCCTCAGCTAAGGTCCCCTCCGCTGCCTCGGGGTCCAGAGCCTCCTCCTGAGTGTGCAATGGGCAAGCACAGGCCAGCGCCATCAGCCCTGCTCCCTGGGACAACGCCACGAGCTTGCAGAGCAAGGAAAGCAGCTGCACGAAGGCCATTACACATCCTCATCCCTCCCGCATCAGCTGAGGCTGACGGCACCACGGCGCTCATTGCAGGCAGGAAGGATGTGCAAAATCAAGAGCCTGCTTGGGTTTCACTCAGAAATGCTTAAATGCTGTTTTGGTTTTTTTTTTTTTTTTCTTCCCGACAAAGGAAACAGGAGCACAGTCACCAACCACAAAACCAGGGTCAGCCACAAGCCATTAAATCCATGGGGCACAGCGCAGGGCGGGAGCCAGCGCGCGGCACGGAGGGAACAAGGGAAGCTGCTAAGCGGGGAGATGAGAGCGTCCAAGGGGAGTGCGGAGGGAGGATGCGTGCATAGGGATAAGGGAAGCTCCAGCTATTGGAAGAGCTTCCATTCCTGGGCCAGGTGCTGTGCGTCATGCTCAGCCTCCACCCAGGGATAGAGGCTCCCAGTGGGGCCCACCTGCGGATTCTGCCTGAGCTCTGTGATATCAGGGTGCCCAGGAGATGCCCGAGGACTCAGAGCGACCAGGACAGTGCCAAGAGCCTCCCCTCCACAGCCACTTCAGGCAGAACTGCAGCACCAGGGTAGTACAAGACTCGACCTGGTTGCTGGTAGTCACCTCATTTCCCTCCGTAATCTCCAGGGCAGGACGGGCTGGGCCTTGCTGTGACTACCTCTGCCTCGGGGACGGTCACAGCGTGGCAGATGGTGGGGCAGGCGGCCCCAGGGGTGTTTGCTGAGCAGAGGAGCCGGCCGGTCTGGCGCAGGCAGCGGGGCGAGGAGGGGACGCGGCCGCTCCACCCTTCCAGAGCGGGGCCCGGGACAGGCAGCGCCCGCCCTGGAGCGGCCGAGCCGGGCAGCAAATAGAGATTAAACAAGTCACCTGGCACCGCGACAGGGAGCAGATGGCTCCATTAGGGACTGTTTGTCCTGATACAGGACAGCTCCACCATTAGTTAATAACCTCCTGATAAACGGAGGTGCTGGGAGGAGGCACAAAGGGCAGTGATTGTCCCTTGTAGCGATACCATGGCAGAGGGAAGGTCAAGAGATGAGGACCACAGCGGGTTAGGCAGCACCCACCTCCTGTCAGCACCTCCTTCAGGAACCACATGTCCTATTCTGCTGGTGCCCCAGTATCATTATAGACCTGGGGTCTGGCCTGCAAGGGCTGAGCTGCATCCCCGGGTTCGCATGAACCCCCTGGGCCATCACTGTGTGAGCTGGGTGAGGAGCTCTGGCACCCGGAGAAGGGATGAGGTTGCACAGCAAAGTGCCCTTTGCTACTGCAGGGCCCCTTCCTGCAGGGGCTGAAGCTTCTGCAGGGACGTTCTGCTAGAAGGGACCGACCCGTCCCTCCAGTCGTGCAGTTTGATTATAAAGGAGGCTAATTTAGCTAGATATAACGCAAGGCTGCTAACCCAGGGGCTATATATGCTCAGGGCAGCACTGCTATAGGGTGAAAGGAACAGAGCAGGAAGCACTGAGAGCGCCAGACTCGTGACTGAGGCATTGGAAAGTATTTTCATCGCCCAGAGCTGGGCAGCAAAGCAAGCAGGGCTGGCACGGCCCTGGGGAACGGGGTTGTGGTGAGGGGCAGCCAAAAGCCGGAGCCCACAGCTGTCTCAGGCCTCCTGCGACCCTTCTGCATAGAGCAGGGTCTCAGGCCACCCCAGGGCCTGGCGCTCCTCCAGCTCCAGGCGCCTCAAGGGACACCTGCCCCAGGCAGATGTTGGTAGGGAAATGCTGAGATACAGCCAAAACCCGCCCAGTATTGAGTGCAGCAAACAGGGACACCCGGAAAAGGAGACTGAGAAGAGGTGGGGGCAACATCTTTGGTGCCACACATGAAGAACCACATCCAAGCTATGACAGACAGAAGACATTTGCAACTCAACAAACAGGTATGACTCCTCTCTACAAACCCTGGCTCTTCTACACCTCCACGGTCCTTGCACTAGTGCGCTAGGCAGTTGGGGCTGCCTCCAGGGCTGGAAGCACCTTGTGAGTGCAAGGAGCCTGGTTAACACTATTGCTGGGTCCAGCACAAAGGGCTTGCAGGAGCACGCTCACACTCAGAGCAACCACAAAGGGGTTAATCTGCAACAGCCCAGACGAAACTCTAAGGGAAAACAAAGCAAGTGTTTCATGAAGAGGCAACAGGCAGGGAGGCCACGCAGGGTGAAGCCGAGCTCCCCTCTCAGCAGTTGGATGAATATAGAAGAGCAGGGGAAACGTTGGCCAAGATGGAAAACGCAAGCTGAGCCTTCTCGGGGAAGCAGCACACACAGAAGAAACCTCCAAGAGCTGATCTGGTAACTCCAATTTTAAATCTTGCCCTTTATGAAAGATGCAGTTATGGAAGGGGAACGCAGTACTTACACAAACTCCTTAAATGGTAAGATGAAGGCAAAAAATCCTTACCGTTTTTTACTGCCTCGTGTCTCTGGAATTCCTTCCTCTATACCAAGTGCTAGGTGTTGGCAGCATTTCTAGTGAGCTCACTCCAGTTCAACATTTGAGATCACACCAAAGGAAGAGACAGCAGCAAACATATGCCCATTTTGGAAGAAGGGACAAAGTTGAATACGTTATGACATCTGCCATAAGACGGTATAGATGCTGTCAATCAAACCTATAAAGACTAGATAAAAATATCAGCCAGCGTAAACCTCCAGCTTCTGCAAGAGATAGGAACAAGGTTAATAGTAAAGTGATTCCAGGAAATAATTTAATAGAGCACTGTGAGCTGGCCTTTAAAATACAAAGCACAGAAACCGATTTTCACACTTTCACAATGCTCTGAGGATGGCATAGCCGAGGTGAAAAGGCAGAGGAAAACATCTCATCTGCTAAGGCAAGACTTGGGGGCTCAGTCATTGCTATCTTCTAGCTGAAACAAACTTAAGTGACAGGCACCAGCTCTAGATATGGAAACTTTTGATGTCATAAGAGACCATTGGAAACTGCTGCAGAGCTGCAGGACTAGGAGCCCAAAGGAAACAGGATCAGGACAACAAGATATGATAGACACACTTTTAGAGAAATCAAGATCAGCTTGACCCAGGATGGAAGTTTTGCCATTAAGGAATCAACAGTGAAAAAACTTGCCCTCAGACTGTGGGTTGAATGCTCGCAGCAGGATAGAGACACTGCTCTAGGAAGGGCAAATATCATTAAGGGTCTGTACTTGGGCCATTACATCTACATACAGAATCTTGGTGCAACAGCGCTGTTTCTGCTCACCCCAACAGGGAACTTCAAGGGCATTGAAATACTACTCAGTCTCCACTTACTCTTCACCTGACAGAAGGAAGGGACCCCGTGACAAAGCAAGCCCAGGCCAGACAATTGCAATTGCCACCCACATTCAACTTCAGGGAAGTGGAGATTGAGACAAGGTAAAAACTGGTGCAGCAAGGAACTTTCACACTAGTGAGAATTTGGGGCAGGAACACAGCAGGAAGACGCACAGCAAAGTGTTCCAGCGTGGTTTTGTGCACCTCCTTCCACCCCAGTGTTTGGCATCACACTCATCTCAGTTTCTCCCACCCAAAGGTCCTGCCTTCCCACTCCAGTACACTCCAGTTAAGTTGGGGCTAACTTAAAAGGAGTGTCAACCTCAACTCTGGCCAGGTTTGGGACTTTAGAGGATTGCTCTGATGTCAGGTCAAAATCCACAGTTCCCAAATGCAGCCTTGTTACTCTGCCAGCCCCAGAACTGCCTCCTAGAAATAGCTGAGCAACATTTGGTCAAAGGACTCATAGTGCTGCAAGGTCAGGCATTTGCCCCTCCACATCCACTGTGGCAACAGCCCCAAAAGGGGACATGCCTCTAAGGACCTGGTGGCAGCCAGTAAGAAATTTGACAAAAAGTCCCATTTTTGAGGACAAAACAGCAAAACCAGTATCCGCTGTCAGGCTAATGCTGTTTAGGCCTTTTTCATGCATTCAAGCCACAGATTTGACTGCAATTTGGGAACCAGACATATGGAGAAGAGCAGTCTAGCATTCCAGTAGCATCCACCCTGAACAGGAGGGAAAATGGCTCCTATCCTGTGGAATGTACATGTGGCCCTTGAGGACACTACGAAGATAGACCTTACACAACATTAAAGCAGATGTAGCAAAGAAAACATGACAATTCAATAAATAGAAGCTTTTATTACAATAGAAAATAGTAAAATTCATGTTAAAATAGAGACTCTTGCTTTTGGACTGCTCAGAAAAGCCTAAGCCTCACGTTCACCTGTCAGTGCCCACCAAGGTCCTGACCCCTAAAGCAAGGAGCAACGTTTCTGTGCCCAAGAGTGTGCTCTGCACTCATGGGAGAGCTTCTCCCTCCCCAGTGACAGTGAAAGATCACAGCAGCGGGCTGCCGAGGTCAGCCCTGCCAGGCAGACGGATGCCAAGGGCTCCCCACAGGGCTCAGTACCACATGCCTTACTCCTCTGTGCAATCAGGCCCCTGCTTGACGGAGGCAGCTTTAGGGAAGCTGTGGATAAGAGGAAGGAGAAAAATAGCAGCAGATAATGGTAGCTGCTTCGAGGCAGCTGGGAAGGCAGCAAATGCATCTGCTGGAAGAGCCCAGTACCAAGTACCTCTGGTCTGCTGTTTGCCCCTGCGTGTCCCACTGAACACGCTCTGGTTCTGCTCCCTTCTTCCCTCAGTGACTTGTTTTCTTCAGAGTGACTCCCTACCACCCTGAATGAGACTAGCAGACACCACCAAGTCGCAATTCTGTGCAGCTTATGCAGGATTCGGGGACACCCTCCCCAGCCTCCTTCCATGGCCAGCCCAGTACAGGTGAGTGACTGTGCAAAGCTTGGACCATCATGTGCTCTCTTCATTCTCACCACAAACGCCTAGGGGCAGGAGCTCAGTATGTACAGCAGAGGCCACAGGACAGCAGAGTCAGATGGGAGTGGGAGACACTCGTGCATCACTGCCAGCATGGCAGCATCCTCATTCCAAGTCTTGACTACCTGTAGCTGGCAAGTTCACTCCAGCTCCTCACGTACAGCCGCCCGTAGCTCAATAGAGAACATCTCCTCCCAGGGCTCACGGATCCACTCTACCAGCTCAGCCAGGAGCTCAGGGCACTCTGTGCGGATGTGCCAAGTGCTCTCCACCCTCAGTACCTGTCAGGGAGAAAAGAAACAAAGCTGTGTGGGTAGGTCCCAGCCCCAATGGTCAGTCAGGAGCATTCCCCAGCACAGATGCCAACTCCTCAGTTTCTCAGTAATCTCCCACTCCCTGGCCAGTTGTGAGTGTCCTTGCGTGACTTTTACACAGCAGCAATATGCTGTGCTCCTCTGCTTTTACGGTGCAAAACTCTGCGTTAGGATGAAAGATGACAGCCCCAAAACGCTGCTGGCAGAAAGAGAGTCTAAGCACAACCCAGCCCCCTGGATCCACCCCCAGTCTCATGCGCCCCATGACACTCCTCGTGGTTACCTCATCATAAAGCATCAACTTGATGTCACAGGGACAGAGGCGATAGGTTATGACATTGCTAATACTGCTGATCGGCTGCTTCTCCTTCAGCTGGACATTGCTCTTGGGAGATGGTTCTTCCTCCCCATCTACATCCGAGGGGGACTGCACTCGCCACTGGTGATTCTCCTCCAGCAGAAAGAGCGTGCTGCGGGTGCTCAGCAGGGTCACAGGGAAAGCAGATGCCCCTAAAAGGACAGAAGGGAATAGGAGACTCAGAGCCCACGTCACCACAGAACCAGACTGGCTTTCCATTCCTCCCACTCTCACTCCCCGCTGGGAAATCTTTTCTAGCAGCAAATGACCAGGTGAATAGATTTATTCAGGTTCCTGACTGAAGAGGGGGAACAGGGTAGCTGGATGTACCTGGGCTGACCAGCTTACTCCAACTCATTTCTAGAGCAAGAAATAGTAAGACCACCACCCATTGACTATTGTGTCAGCCAATGTTCTTGTGCGACGCAGAAGACACTTAAGTTCTTTGACCTCTTAACTTAGTGGTAAAGTGTTGGTTAAGTCATCAACTCCAGCTAAAAGGCCACTTTTTTTGGCCTGAATTTGTCTGGCTGCAAGTCTGATGGATGCAATAGAGAGTGCACAAACAAAGTTTAATAGTAAGTATGAGTATGGCAGAAAGAAAAAGTTTTGCTATATTAGAGGGAGCATAAATATCATTCAGTTGATTTCAGTGGATACAAATGAAGAGCACTAGAACTTGGGAATAAGTCAACTGCACAGAAATAGGGAGCCCTTAGCAGAACAGGCTGAGGTCACAGAGGATCACAAACTGCTACATCAACACGTAGCTTTTCTTGTCACAGCTCACTCTTGGGAATTAGTATGAGTATCAGAGAGGGCATGTTTAATTAGTCCTGCCTATTTGGCAGGGAGGCCTCAGCTGGAACAGTGTCTAGTTTTAGGCACTCTAAAAAAGGAGAAAAAGTGGAGAGTAACAGAAATACATTAGGTTCTCCCTCCCACAGGCTATTTGCACAACTTAAGGAGACCAGTCGACATACTTCCCACACATTCCTTCTAATTCTTGTTCTCTCATACCTCCCCCATGGCCACCAGGGAAGAAAACAGCAAGAGCAGTAACAAAGTCAGTACATGATCAACAACTACATGGCTTTTTTCTGTGTCTCAAACTAAGATGATACTGGAATTACTCACTGAAGACTCAAACCTCATGTCTAGCACATCTGGCCCTTAACAAGCACGGGAACAGATAGGGTGGACCCCAGTGGGCTCCTCCTGTCCAGCCTTCTAGGTTTCTATGTACCTGCTTCTGTTCTCCCAGGCTGAGGCAGTACCTTTCTGCTTTCCATACGCAAATGTGCACATGACTGTTCTGCTTTTCCCTCATCCCATGAAAACAACCCACCCTTAGATCACTTCCAGCTTCTCAGCAGTCATTTTGAATTGACTCCAAACTTGGTGTGCAAGACCAGCTACTCCCTAGAGCCTGGTCTTTCATTCCACGAAGGGCTGGGAGATGCAACACTTACAGGCACAAGCACGCTACCAGCCTACGTGTCCCAACACTAAAAACCTCCTACCCCCCCATCCAGCTGCTGCAAACCATGGACCAGCCCTGTTCTCACACACTGTACACTAAAAATACAAGCATGGAAGCAGACAGCGTAAGGTGTGGGGAGGTTGGCCACTGAGATCTCCTGTACCTTGGATCAGATAGGCCAGTAGGTAGAAGAAACAAGTGTCATCTGCAGCCATGGAGTCCTTGGTCTTGGAGACCAGCAAAGACCTGGAAGAGATATGAGCAAGTAATCCGAGGAGGCACTCTGTTCTCACTCCAGGCTTGGTGGGAGCTCATTCCTGTTCACTGTGAGCTTGTCCCTGTTCTGTCCTCTTGGGGAAGTGAGGGGCCCATCTCTTCCATGTGCTATAGCAGAATTCTTATCTGTCCTGCCACTCTCAATGCTGTCTGCCTAACACCTTGCCACCAAAACCCAAATGCTTCTCACATGGGAACAGTCAGCTCTACATCACCACCTAGGAGTTCTGTTCTTCCCAGGACCTTCATTAGAGAGCTGGAATCATCCTGCCTGCTCAGTGTGTAATGCTGCTCATCCCCTGTGCAGCAGGCACCTGAGCAAGCTATCTCAAGCCTGCAACACAGCCTCGATGCCAGTCGTGCCTCCTCCTTTGCCCCCACACATCCCAGGCACTGCCGGTGAAGCAAATACTCTTTCCTATCTCGAACTCACCTCCTCAGAGGCTGCTCTTACCATAAAGAATGCTGAGGATTCATCTGCACAGTGGGGATTTCCTCCACTTTACTCCTGTTCTTGGCAGGCAGCTCTTGCATGAGATCTAAAGACAGGGAGAAGGCAGATATCTCTTTACTGCAAGCCAAAGGGCAGTATGCAGCAGCTCAGGACAGTTCTCTAGTCTACATGCAAACACCGAGTCATGACACCAGTAGAATTATCTCCCAACTTTACTCCGAGCTGAGGAGAGCCAACATACATCCTAATTGCTGCCTTCGTAGTGTGCCCCTAAGAGCAAATCTCCCCAATCCTCCCCCTCTCTCTGCTACAGTTCTAACTCTTACGTGTCAGTGTCTGCAGGAACTGGTCACAACGGCTCCGGTTCCGAATCAGCAGATTGTAGGAGGCTCTTGGGTTCTCAAACTCAATTCGCAGGCTCTGGTGGCACAGTCCCACTTCCAGGTGGGAAATGTCAGAGAGGTAGTGAGAGTCGTTCTTCTTCAGCCAGTCTGCAGGTTGTCCCCTGCCACAGGGCACAGCAATCAGCTGCAGCAGGTTACCCCATCCCCTCCGCTCCCATGTCACATTGTACCAAGGGGCTTTGTCAGAGCTATTTTTCCATGTCACCACTTGCTCCAGCATAAGGCTGGCACAGGCAGCCCCCCCAGCACTTCCAACCTTGCTTCCAGCTCTCACCTGCCACCTCTGTCCTCACCTGATAACACCAGTAACTTCCAGCACATAAATCCTGAGGTCAGAAGCAACGAGGATGGAGAGGAACTCCCCATGTCGACCGAACTTCACCACAGCTACCTGCAGCATAAAGAGGGCAAGTCACAGCACTGGCCTGCCCCTTGCCAGCTCACCCACAAAGGGATGGCCTAGACACACGTCAGATCCCTTCATAACCCCAGGCTCTGGGATGCTATTCCAAAGCAGAACTCACAGGGCAAGGACCAGCGCTGCCCACAGGAGGCAGGGGTGGTGCTGCAGGAGCTCACCTTGAGGAAGCATTGGAACTCCTCAGCGTCCTCCTCAAACACCTCCATATCCAGGTACAGCTTCAGGCGATGATCCACAGAACGGAAGTCCCTCGTGTTCAGAATGCCATTTGCAGCTGAGGAGAGCAAAGGGTGGCATCAGCACTCTCCTCACCAACCAGAGGCTGCTCAGTCGTGCAGACCGGCAGCAGGGCAGCACTACTACCCCTTTGCACACTCGCTTCCATCAAGTCTCTTCAGAAGACAACAGTCCAGAACGAGGACTTTTCAGATCACAGATGTCAACACGGAGACATGAGGGGACTCCAATTTAACACTTGCTATTTCACATATACAAAACTTTGGTCTAATCCATCTAAACCTTTGCCCAACTGTTTAATTACGCAATGTTTAGCATCATTTTTTTGCTTCCAGACGTGGCAGAAGGGCAATTCCACATCAAACCAAAAGGACATTTCTCATTTCAGCTGGTTACACCAAGGTAAAAGGGAGTGAGAAGGACACCAAGAAACCTGGTGTGGAACCTAACTGGTATTTGTCACGCAGCTGTATGAACCAGCCGTTGAGCAGGCTGGTACCTGTGGTGGGTGCATCATCACCAGGCGGCCAGCGACTTGATGACAAAATCACCCTCCCTCCTGTAGTGATGTCACAAGCGCAGCCTGCAGCCCCGCCCCGACGTTGGCCAATGAGGTGCAGAGGCAACAGTGACATCACAAACGCAGCCAATGAGGCGCGGAGACAACAGTGACGTCACAAGCGAGGCCAATGAGGCGCAGAGGCAGCGGTGACGTCACAAGCGAGGCCAATGAGGCGCAGAGGCAACAGTGACGTCACAAGCGAGGCCAATGAGGCGCAGAGGCAACGGTGACGTCACAAGCACTGCCTGCAGCCCTGCCCCAACACTGGCCAATGAGGCACAGAGGCAACAGTGACTTCACAAGCACAGCCAATGAGACGCAGAGGCAACAGTGACGTCACAAGCACAGCCTGCAGCCCCACCCCACCGCTGGCCAATGAGGCGCAGAAGCAACAGTGAGGTCACAGGCATAGCCAGCAGCCAACCCCAGGAGGATGCTGTTCCCCACACAACTCGACACCCATCAGGTCTCCTCAACATGAATCCTTCCACGGTCTCGGTTCACTACACAGGTGTCCTGTGATCTGCAGCAGAGCAAGAGCCTGCATCACACGTCTGTAAGTGCACGAGACGGAGCAGGTTTAGGTGGTCCTAAACGCTGGTCCTGCTAGGAGTCCTCTTCCAAGGCACAGTTGCCTTGTCTTTAGGGGCCTCTCCCAGCCTGTCAACAGGTTTGTAGTCTTTTTTTTTTTTTTTTTTCCTTCAATAAAAGCCACTTGTGGGGTTGGAGCAGGTGAGAACCAGAGGTCCTTTCCACGTTAAAGATATAAGCTGTGTGCCCAAACAAAGGCAGCCTCTGCCACAACAGAATTCCAAGACCCTTCATGTAAAGCCCTTTGTGTACCTCGCAGTGACTGCAAGCTTGTACAGTATCCCTCACAGTCACACACAGGTCCTTCTTTGGGAGAGCTTTTGTCATCTCAAGTCATCAGAGACCAGTGAGGCAAACACAAGGAGCTGCAGATCTACTAACCAGAGCCTCCACACTAACTTTGCACTGCATTTAAGCCAGGGACTATTGTCTGTAGCTTTCTCCAAAGCTACAGTGGGCATCTCGTTAGGACCACAGGAACCCAGCATGCCCGCGATGGGGTAGCAAACTCTTGCTCTGGGAGCCACCCTGCTCCCAGTCTGAGCAATTGCTGATTGCTGTTGACTTGGTTTCCCTGCCTTCAGGCCCGCGCAAGGAACAGAAGGGCCCGAAGCGCCCTGCTCACAAGCACACAGCCACTGTCTGTGCCTGCTGCCCCCTTTCCTGCCCTTAGCAGCAGGCTTTGGGGACAGAGCCCACCACCAAGCTGCGCACAGCAGCCCTCCACCCCGCACAGCTCCTACATACTCACAAGGACTGAGATTCCAGGTGTCCTCGGACTCGGAGTTCAGAGACAGCTGGGAAGGAGTGGGCCCACGAGAGACACTGTAACGGTAGCTCCCCATCAAGCAGCTGTCGTTGGTGTCAGTGTGACCAAAGAGCAAGCACTGGCTCTTCATGCTCGGCTCCTTCCCACAGGCCCCATCCGAACCAGAATGGACAGCGCCATCAGGCTCGCCAGAGAGCTCCGGGGTCCTGGTGCTGTTGCTGGTGTCCACCTCAGAGCTGTCCTCCCCACCAATGTAGAACTTCCCACTCTCACTGGTCAAGGCAGGTGCTTCCTCGGCACCTTCTTGCTGGCTGTCTCCATCCAGAACAGATTCTGACAGGTCATCACTTGTGGCATCAGGGCCAGGTGGCAAGGACGCGCTGGAGCACATCTCCGAAGGCAGGATGACCACATGGTCACTGCAACAACTGGGACAGGCTATAGGTTCACCAGAGCCTACAGCATCTGTGAAAGACTTCATCAGGGATAGACCAAAAGGGAACAGCTCCCACCCAGCAATTTTTTTTTTTCCTGCAAACTCCAAGCCATCCCTTTCAAAGTAGACAACATTCACTCACATCACACTAGATTCCTAGCTGGAGCTTGGGACTTCTACTACCCTGAGGGAGCAAAATGCCGTAGGGAGGAAGAAAGTGCTGTAGACAGGACAACACTTCTGCCCTCATTGCAGAGTCCTCCAGCCCCAGGTTCCTTCCTCAAAACAGCAGCATCCCAAGAGCTAAGGTTGGGCATTCTCCACATTTAAACCCAGAGAAGCTTTAAGAAACTCAGCAATTAAAGGATGCTTAATCAGCACTAGTAACATCTCAGCCAAAATACTGCATCTAGTTTCAGACACCCAAAGGAAAATACGGACTAATGGGAAGCAGTATAAAGGAGATTAGCAAGAATATCTGGATTGTAAGAGATATGACTGACAAGCAAATTATCTAGGGACTTTAGCTTATTTAGTCTACAGAAGTCAGGAATTAGGAGAGTGGGTGGGAGAGCAACAGCTCTAGAGCACAGAGAAAAAAAAATCTCCATAGGAGAAGTAGAAATAGGCTTAAGATTACAGTCGGG
The DNA here is from genome assembly GCA_034781795.1 of Crypturellus tataupa. Lineage (NCBI taxonomy): Eukaryota > Metazoa > Chordata > Aves > Tinamiformes > Tinamidae > Crypturellus > Crypturellus tataupa. The sequence continues at coordinate 6,417,531 of JAWLRI010001089.1, forward strand.
GAAACTCAGCTAGGGCAGCACTTTTCTGATGACTAACAGCCAAAGGTTTTTATGTGAAATAGTGGAGGCAGATTGCCCAGAAACCTCCAGCAGCAAAGGCCTTTCAGAAAGGGCCTTTCTATACAGAAGAACTGACCACACTTTACATAGGACAAGGGACTACAGGACCTTTAAGGCCTCTCCTAAACCAAAGATCTGTGGATCATCTACCGTTTTCCAGCACTGCCACGTTCTCCTAGAGCTGAGGCCATCCATGCTAGGGGTACTGTTTGTTTAAACAGAAATACAGCAGCTTTCTGCTAGCAGGCAGGCAGCGAGCACCTCTTCCCCAATATCTAGGACTGATCCAGTCATGCCAAGTCAGACCCCATCCCACAACACGTTTCAATTCCAGTGAATTCCAATTCCTATGCAAGCCATGCTTGGAGCCACGGGAGGCCTGCCTGGACATCAGGTAACATCCTTTTGTGGGGACTATCATAGAATGCCTAAGGTTGGAAGGGACCTCTAGAGGTCATCTAGTCCAACCCCAGGACTATGTCCTACCTTCGTCTGAGGTAGCTAGGGTCTCCAGCCTTCCGGCATCTCCAGCCTCTGCAGAACACGAACCTTGTTGCCAGGGAGCCAGGGACTGGAAGAACTCCTGCTTGCATTTCAGGCACTGGAGCTTTGCAAGTGCCTTCTCTTGGCCCTGATTTCTCCGATTCTCCTCCAGAGCTGGCATCAACACTTCAAGCACACACTAGAAGCAGCAACACAGAGGAAAAGAGTGCTAGCAGATAGACTACAACTGTCCTACTAATGTCAGACATGGCTTTATTAAGTCTTTTCACATGTCTCATCACAGCACTTCAGCCTGCAAGGGTGCAGGACCATATTCCAGACCAGCAGGACACAATAGTTAATCTGTGAAAGCAACTTGCCAAAGGCACCAAACTTGACTGCAAAGACAAATCTGTTTGCAGGTTGTGTCCTGCACCTGCATATTTATAGGCCTCAAATGTCCCATCTGCTTGCAGCTTCTCTGCAGCAGCTTGTTTAACTGTGTTTAAACAACAATGCCTCGAGAAAAATACTTGGATTTGACAGCAGAATCACTATAAGCAGCAGGATTATCTGCATTTTGTACAGCTGCTAGAAGGCTCAGCATAGGCCAGAGCACCACACAGCACCGAGGAAATATGTGCCATGTGTGTAAGACAAGGTCATTAGCTTTATTGATAGAGCTTAGCTCCTCTTTTCCTAAAGGCAGAAAACTGCAAAGCTTTCTCCCTGAGAGCACCTTTTATACTTCAGAAGCTCCACAGCCCATGGCCGTGCTCATGGAGCCCTCCACAGGTCATTTGTACAGCAGGATAAACCCTGAGAATGCAGTCCAGATAGGAGTTGCCCAGCTAGGTAGGGGAGGTCAGATGTACATGTGCTCTGAAAACAATGGTTCTGCTCGCTACAAGAATCCAATGACTTTCCAGAAACACTGCCCTCCTCCCCATGCTTCCTGCATTGGGCTCCCCACCTGCAGACACTGCTCCGGGCAGTCATCAAGCACCACATATTTGCGCTTCTGACGGTCCTTGCGAATGTAGCTGAAGTGTAATGTGAGAACAGGGAATACTCGTTCCAGGTCCTGCAGGAGACAGAAAAAATCAGTTCCAGAAAGACAGCACATTACCCAGGACACAGACTATATTTGTGTGCAACTGGTGGAAACACAACCAGAGCACAGGAACCTTGTAAAGCTTGAACAGTCCTCCCAGAAAGACCTTTATGGTATTTGGGAGCTTGGTAAAGTGGGATCGGGGAAAAAAAAAAGTGTGAAGTGCTGAAGACAACTATAAACTTTAAGCCTCAGAACAATGCATCTCATATCTTGTCAAGAAGGTATTTCAGAAGAACAGCATGCCACAAGCTTTCAATACGTACAGGGCAGGAAGAAAAGTGTTTTGGAGCTTTTGAAAATAACATGCTTCCTAAAAGTCAGTGATCAAGTTCATGCATGCACTGAGTGTATTCTTAAAATCCTACCATGAGGAAAGTTGTTTCTAAATTCCCTTTCTAAAAAGCACCAAAGCAAATCAGGATTGGTAGTACCAAAGGACACACACCTAGAGCAGATGGAAAACTGCCCACTGAGCTATCAGTAACTCTCTGAAAGTCACACAAGAGCTAATGTCAGTGTTGCACTGTCAAAGAAAAAGTGTAGTCATTGGAGATCCCTCCAGGACTGGGATATCTCACTGAGGAATGGATGAGAAGGAGGTACCTTCACTTGATTTAGGCTCCTCTCAGAAAGTCTCTCATTCTTAGGAGCTGGAACAAGACCAGCTATAGTTCTTTCATATACAGTTTTGGAATAAAACTAGTGACAGAAGTCCACATCCAGAGTGCTGGTCCATAGAGGGAATACTATGCCAGAGGCTCACACAGAGGCATAACTCACCACTCTCTTCCAGGTCATCTCAGAGGTCTCCACTTTCTGCAGGCATTTCAGCTCCAGCTTGTGGAGGACTCTGGCAGCCTTCAGCTCCACTTCAATCACATGCCCAGCTGTGACCCGAAGGAAGATCCAGTCTGGCTCTGGGTCGCCTTCATTTTCTATTTGGCTCACAAGCACTGGTTGGCAAAGGTCCACTGCCAAACAAGACAAGCAGAGGTCAGTGCACACAGGAGGCCTTCTGGCCGAGACTGTCTCTCCCTAGGGATCATTGCTTCCACCCAGCCCTCAAAGGCAGGCTGCGGCTTGGGACAACACACAGACAACAGCAGGAATACAGACACTAGGTGTAAAGCTGCACAACTGTACGCAGAAACAGCATCACATGAAGGCAGCACTGCGGGTTCTCCAGCAGCCAGCAAGTCCTGTTCTCTCCTCACCACATCCCTGCTTCAGCTGCAAGAGGGATGCAAGGCATAAAGTCGGCAGTATTCCTTCCTCTTGCAAAATGCTAGCACAGAGGCAGTCATACCCAACTGTTTAGGATGTGCCAGAAGCACAGCATCCAAGGCAGAAAAAGTGGTTTCAGCCTAGATGGAGGTCTCCCAAGACAGTGTCGCCATCCCTTCGCAAAGGTCTGTGTCTACTTAACACAACTTCTTAAAAGCCTCACAAAACTGTGCAGTATGATGAAGCTTGAGGGATGTTATATTTGATCCCTCTGTTCTTACTGTTGTACATAAAGGTTTGAGTAAGGAAAACAAACAAAACCCACACACAAAAAAAGAACCCCACACACATTTACCTTCTGCCACATCTTCCTCCTCCTCACCAAACATTAGCTCATCTGCCTCCTCTTCTCTTTGTTCTCCTCTCACAGGCACATCCACCTGTAGGTCAGGCTCTTCTTCCTTCCCGGCATCATCCTTCCTGGCATCATCCAATGGAGGAGAGGGTTCTTTCTGGAACACTTGGGGTTTCTCTTGCTCTGGGTCAAAGCTCTCATTCAGCGAGTCCATTGCAGCAGGTCTGTCTGTGATCTCATCTGCAGAATGGCTATGGCAGATGACAGGTATTTGGTCATGTTCCTCCATGTGTCTCTTGTACTGCAGCCAGTCAACACCAAAGCGGTCTCTGAAGCTGTCCATACGCTTTATCTCCTTCTGGTGTTGTAGGACAAGGCCTGCACAGAGAAAACCTTGGAAGTATGGAGACAGTCACCATGCCAGAGCACACACCTCTGACTGAGGGCTGTTCAGCTGTTGTTTACCGAGGAAGAAGACAAGCCTCACCAGCAGAGAGGGATAAAGCCTGGGACTCATGATCTGTGTCACTGGGCTCTGAAATGCTTGCTCTGCGCACTTTAACTTTTCCCTGGAAACAACAGGAGAAGAACAGTTGGTAGGTATCAGAAAAAAAAACAAAACCAGTGTCTGATACAGGTTCTACCAGGCAGAAAAGTGAGTAATTCCTGACTGCTTCAGTGCAAAAACACCTCAAAAAACATCTGTTACAGTGGCTCAAGACAGACTTTAAGCTAAGCCCCTGCAAACCCCAGTGTAGAGGCCCAGTACCACCCAGTCAGTACTAGAGAAGACCCCACAGCACAGGACTTCATCAGAGAGCCATCCTCCCCTCCCAGCAGGTCAGATCTGAAGTTAAGATGTGATAAAAATCCCAAACCTTGCATTTCTTCCGAGGGAGCCTGACAGCCACGTTCTCCGCTGGGGACTGACTGTCGCTGAGGTCTGCAGCACAGGAACTCTCCAGAGCACTGCGGTCCAGGACAGTCTTCTCCGAGGTAGAAGTGTGGATCGACTGTGACACACTTTGCACAAGTTTGGGAAGGTGCTAGGCCAAAGCAAGAGAATGTTGCCTGCTGAGCAAAAGGTGATGCCAGGTAACCAAGCCACAACTTGGGCCAAGAACTTTCCTGCTCATGATCCCAAACATCTGTCATCTCAATAGAAGTGGTGACAAGTCCTGCCTGGCTGACTCAACTGTTTGTCATGAGTGCTCCAACTTAACTCGGTCTATGTCTTTCTTAAAAACAATACGTAGGGAACAGATAACTGTTTGTTTTGCTAACATTTAATTCAGGCAGTAAGGGGCAAAAAGCACCTGAATAGGAAACAGGCAAGGCTCCAAATTCTGCTGCAGTTCATAGGACAGGACAAGTTAATGATCAGTCCCAACAATTACTAGGAATCAGCACCAACTGAGCCAAAAAGACTTGCTTCAAATAGGCATGTGAGCCAGTACAGATTAAGTGGGACACATGAGGATGGAGAAACCTGTCAGACTTCCCCCACACAAAGCACTTTAGAGCATTGTACTTACCATTAGGTCCGACGAAGATAGTGGCTCTCCATCCAAGAGGAACTGTAATTAGAGACCCATTTGCAATCAGGTTCCACCTGGCTAATATTTATCCAGGACAGCACCTACAGTCTCCTATTCCCCTTGAGACCATCCCAGGGGTGGGTTCTCAGCACATGGTTCTTGCACAAGACTGCAAAGACTACCAGAAGAAACCCTGCCTATCCATCACTCCCTCAATTGTAGCTAACTAACTTAAGAGCATAGAAGGCCAAAAGGGACCAGTGATATTCCTGTTTACAGACTTCAGGAGTCTCAGAAACTTTTCTATAGCAATTTGCAGAGAGGATATGACAGAAATCCTACTGCAATACTTCACAAATCATTTTGAGAACTATTCATCTTCACCTCAAAGGTTACATCCTAATTCTAGCCTTAACTCCACCTGGCTCCCAGGTACTAGAACTCAAGAAGCCTCTGCTTGCCAGACTGAAAGCACTATAAACAACACACTGCTCCCATGTAAACTCTTAAATTGAAGAAGTCTCCCTTATTGCTCCCCAAGGACAATCAAATGAAAATCACATAGCAGTCCTGAAGTGAATCCTTCCTAACAACCAGGAAAAGCAATCTATTTCCTCCCCTGGACACTGGGTTTCACAGCAGATGGGCATAAGAGCTCTTTGACAACTTGTGAAGTATTCAAAGGATGATTAGAATACAATTTTGCAGGTTGAGTAAGAAGAAAGAACCTAAATGAAGAAAAATAAATAAATAAAAGCTCAACAAAACCTTGCTTTAAGATACAGTCTGATGACGATGAATCTATGCATTTGCTGCTAACATGAAGGGCATTCCAGTGCTGCAGCACCTCTCACCCATCAGCAAGCACTTTTACTTGCTAAACACTTTCTTTTTGGCACATTTACTTAAAAGCAGGCCACCAAAGTCCAACTGAAGCACAGAGTGCAAGAAAAACAGTAAAGATACCTGGCTCTGAGCAAAATGATGAGGTGAGAAAGGGAGGTGGTCACCCCCGCCAAAGCAGTATGTAATCTGGCAAGGTGGGCTGAGTCGATCACTACAGTGACTATAGCAATTGAGTCAGTGACAAATAGTCACTACCTGGCAAGAATAAAATCTGGGGACAATCAGTAAACAAAACTGATGAAGTAGATGGGGAAGAGAGATTAAAACCTGAGGTCTTGCAAACAAACAAAACCAAACAAAATCAATACTGAGCTCTGCCTGCCCTGGCCAACATCTCACTAAAATTTCTGCATAAACTCTTGAAACTTCATTTTTAAAAGCTGATTCCAAGGCACTTTCCCACTATTTGCCCCTGTGCTTCAGAACATCATAATTCTTCAGCCGCAGGGGTGGAAGGCATATAGCCAATACTCACATTGGAGGAGGCTGCCCTGGGAGACAAATATACAAGTGTTGCAGATCGGTGGTTTTGATGGAACCATAACGGGTTTCCCTCCAAGTACAGCTGGGTGAGGAAAATACAGAAATATTTACCACCAAAGGCAGCAAAGCTTCCACCTCGCAACACCAGACCATGACATCTCCAGTCTACAAACCCACTGGGCTTCATTCTTACCTTTTTTAAACAGTGCAAAGCGGACAGTGGTGCCAAGTGGACATGCTCCAGTAGCAGGTTATAGGCCACGTCCAGGTGCTGCAGATTTACCAGCTGTTCCACCCCTTCAAACAAAGCAAGAAGCCATCAGCATGCCAGAAGACATAACCTAGGAACCTTCCCCCTGCCCCTCTCTGCAAGGCTAGTAAGAATAGCTGGGTCCAAGGTTTCAAGCTGTGTTCCTCCTGGAAGAGGGAAAGACCTCCCACTCGGAAGCACTCCTCCCCCTCGGGCTCACCATTAATGCTGTCAAGTTCATTGCTGCGCAGAATCAGAGTCACCAGCTTGGATCTGCTGAAGATGCCAAGGTTTGGCACCTTTGACAGGAAGTTATAGGCCAGATTGAGGTATTCTAGTTCTGTAAGGGTCTGTTCGGAGAGAAGAGCAGCACCAGATCAATGGAGACCTTAGCTCAAACCCAGATCCTGAACTCAGGTAGGGCACTAGCCCCTATCTTCCTCTCCATCCTCCACATATGGGCACTAACAAAAAGCGAGTCACTCGCCAAGGCCACTTATGAGTTTTTCAGGCTATTTCTGCAGTAAAATGTCAACGTTCACATCTGGAACAGTTTGCTTAGGGCCACTTAACATGATCTAAGTCCTCTGCAAAACCTCCTAGGAGCAGCTTTCTCCTGCACCATGAACTTCACGGGAAGAGACAGGATGCTTTCCCCAAGAAAAAGATTGGACTCGCTATGACAAGAAGCCGCTAACTTTCCAAAGAAAGGGAAGTGGGTAATGTTTGGGGGGCTTCACTAATTCCGTTAAAAAAAAAAAAAGCTATTTCAAAGCTCCTCTCAAAAGAAGAGAATCTAGCCCAGCACAGACAGCATTTCAGTACTGTTCCCCAGAGACACACATGCTACTGTGACAGACAACCACCTTTCTGCAGTAACTGGCAAGCAATTTCCGAGAGCAAGAAGGAAACGTTACTGGCACTTTGGACAAACTGGAAAGCAAGTCCTGGTTACATCATTCTCAGTAGTTACATCTACTGCACACGTTACAGTGAAGCCTCTGCCACACTGGAGAGATGACAATGATACATACAGCAAAAGTTCCTGTCTTAGAGCGGATAGGGAATGTTGCCTTCTGCTCTCCCTCAATGAGGCAGGGGCCACACACAGAGGACAGTCTCAAGGCTACAAGGAGAAGCTCCACATCACATGCCTGTTAAGCCACATCTGCCATCTCTTGTGACATACCTCACCTAGCAGGCACATAGCTAAAGACAATTCAGTAGCATGCTCTCCACACACACATTCCAGGGCTCAGCCCCAAATACTTACCATTAGATAATGCTCACAGTCCTGGACCTTGTTGTGACTCAAGTTTAAGACTCTCAACACATTCAGTAATTGCTGCAGGGAGAAAAGAGATAAGATCAGAGCATAGAGGAGTCTCTGCTGCAGCATGGGAAGCCTATCCTGCAGGGAGAGGCCATGAAAATAGATGTTGCCCACTCTCACCCAGACCTATCAGCATCAATAAAGGAGCACCCAGGTCCTGGCCATGATCATCCGCTCTCTTCCATTCTGCTCCACTCACCAGTGAGTCATCCAAGGCAGTGATTGAGTTATGGCTGAAGTTGACAGCTTGCAGTTCCAACCAGGGGAGAGCACAGCTCAGATCTCCACCACATGCCGAAATGATTTCCTAGGAAGAAGCAAGGAGCCATTCCCTGATGAGTACTGGCTCTTACAACAACAGCAGATAAAAAAAAGAAAGAACTGCTAGTGAGAACAAGGCCGGCATTTTGTACCTTATGTCCTCTGTCTTGCCTTCAGAAGGAACAACATTTAAATCACTAATTCAAGTATTAGGATGTGGTAGAAGCAACACAACTAAATACTTAGAAAGAAGATGCTTTTGCACTCTCTACTCAAGTGACAACAGTTATTCCAACACATTATACTTAATACATTGTGAATTTAAAGCATTTAAAAAAAAAAATCATTATTACAAAAACGTTTCCAGATCGTCCTTGAAGCACAAAGCACACAGCTCTGGTCAAGCAACACAGGCTCTGGCAGACAGGGGATACCACAAAACACTCCATGTCAGAGGACCATCTTCCAAAGCAGACAGTAGTTTCTGTGCCCAGAGCCCCAGCACAACCTCCACTACGCAGGTCTCCACAGTCAGAACTTGCGTTCACATCTCAAAACCCCACTGAGAACCAGTGCAGATGAGACACAGGGGAATAGTATTCCTCTGTCAAATCTAATTAAATAGGTGCAACCAAATAAACCTTGATTGGCTGAAGATCTTTGAACAGAGAAATGGCCTGACACACCAAACAAGCACTTAAGTGATACAAACACTGCAAAAAGTCAGAAATTCCTAAGCACCAAAAGAGTGCAGAGTGTCAGAGCACAGCTGTGGAATTAACAAGGGATATTTTAGCACTGAGTCACGAGTAGGACCCCAGAGCAGGGAGAAGGGAAGACATACATTGCATCAACTGCTAAAACAGTGTCATCTCCCACATTTTCCTTGCTTGAAGGATTGTAGGATCCACAGAGTTTTCCCCATAAGCTCTAGAGAGACCTCACTCACCTCCAAGGTAGTGATGCACTTGCAGCAGGTTAGAGATTCCAGCTGTGAATAGACTAATCGCAGCCCCCGAAGGCAGTGCGGAGGGACAGACTTCAACTGCAGCAGAGATAAGAAAGCAAGGAGAATATTGTGAGAATATTAAAATATAGGAACAGCTGCCCATCTCCGCAAGCGATTACCCATCTCCCTGCTGCAGCAGGCAGCCCTTCCATTCCACTCCTTGTTCACATCCAGGCTTAGCTCCAAGCAAAGGTTGCAGAAATTTGGATTTAGCCTTCTAGGAAGGTCACAAAAGCTACCACTTGTTAGGAGCGGAGGTGTTCTGTATGCACAGAGCTCAGGCAGCAGCAGCCACACAGCAAGGCTCAAAGCCAGTTTCGCCTCCCATACTTACTTCCAAATGCCGAAGGGACTTGAAAGGGAAGATCTTCACAGCAGATTGCAAAACACTATTTGGATCATGAACAAGCTACGGAAACAGGGAAAAAGAATCTTGCATAAGTCTCCATTTGTGCTGTAGTACTGCTATCTTGCTGCACTGATGGCAGCATCACAAACAGCTCCCTACACCTCTGGTGTTCACTAAAAGGCTCTCCCCACACCAGCTGGCATCAGCACTGACCCACTGCCCTGAAGTTCAGGGCAAGTTAAAGAAAAGAGTATATTTACTAGCACAAGACCCAGGACTGCCAGACACACAGCACTATTTCTTCTCCCCTGCCCATATGGCTTCACCAGAAGCCTGTGGTTTCAGTGCACAAGCAGGTCTGACAGCTGAGTTCCCCATCAGCCACCACCACCAAAGCCACTACGCAGAGAAACATCTCACTGCTAGGGCTGTGTTTGCCAAACAGCTGAGCTGAACTGGCAAGCTGGTGGGAGGTGTGTGTGTGCATATCACTAGAGGAGGCTGGATAAGGTGAATCGCAAGCAAATACAATGGGAAATAGCTGGCCCCAAAGTCACTGCTAATGCGAAACAGAGGAATCTAAAAACTTACTCCCTGCACTGTGCTGTACAGCCACGGCCTCTCTCACCGCAGGAGAGCAAGGCCACGTTCAGTTTAAATCCATCTTTTTATGTTTTCTACACTTGTTGCATAAACAGCACTTCAGAGGGGATAATGAAGCGGTTAACGCTCCCACCGCAGCCACCAGAGATGAAGCGGAGAGGCCACCTCTGCCAGCTACATCTCGGCTCACGCAGAAGTGACTCATCAGGTGCAGAACATAATCCCCAGGCCTCATCACCATGACAGCTTCCACGCTTCCAGCCGCGGCCGTGATGAATCACGGCACCGGCGCCTGCCAGCACTAATGCAGCATATTGAACAGGGCCATTTGTAGGGGACGAGGAGCTCCAGTGATCAGCTTTAGCGAAGTTTGTTACAGGGCTGTCCTTGATTTGTGTCCTGGCAATTTAATCACCTTCCATCTTCTCCCTGCACTGTTTTAAGAAGCCAGACAGGGTGATATAAAGGGTAAGTTTCTCCAGGCAAATCCGTTGCTGCAGGGTTAATGGCAGCTTCCCCTTCTTTCAGGGTCTAACAAGAGGCTGCTAATGCAGTTAACGCACCCGTTCAGGGCAACATCCTCCTCACTGGGCTCTCCTGGACCTGCTGGAGCAGCTGCGGAGGCTGCAGAGCCCGGGCAGCCCCAAGGCCCCGCACTGACCTCCAGTCTCACTGTGTTGGTCCTAACACCTACTAGAAATCTTTGAATAACGAGTCTTCCATTGAAAAACACTAAAACGCACAGCAATACCAAGAACTGAGGCCGCAGTTAGGGCATCTCCTCAGTGCCTGGGAGCTAATTAATAACACGGGGGAATGCATTTAACTGTAATGGTAAGGGAACTAGCACAGCTCCTTCCCTTTCCCCTCGCAGGCCTGGAGCTCCCCTCCCCTCCTGGGGAGCCCCACGGCCTCGTGCCGCCCCACAGCTCGTGCTGTGCAAGCCCCAACGCCCCCCCCAGGTGCCGCGTTCCTGCTAGAGCCTCCCTAACCGCGACACGGCGGGGCCGCGGCGCACCTTGAGGGAGCGGGTCTTCTGCAGGACGTCGAAGAGGAACTGCGCCTGCAGCAGCGCGGCCGACTCGGCGGGGTGCGAGGGCAGCGCCACGAAGCCGCGGCCCTGGTTGCGCGAGCCCAGGTGCTGCTCGAAGAGGCGCGTGAGGTGCTGCAGGGCGGCGGCGGGCAGGCGCAGCGTGCTGCGGCCCGCCAGCACCTCGTCGCCTGCGGGGCGAACGGGAGAGAGCGGAGGGCAGCG
>JAWLRI010001089.1:6429322-6471688 GCA_034781795.1 Crypturellus tataupa
TTCCCCCGCGCCGACAGGTAGGGCCGGCCCCGGGAGGGCCGGGGCGGGGGGTGATGGGGAGACGGGAGCTGCTGCTGTCGCCGCCCCCCGCTGCAGCCCCGCGGACACGCGTGTCCCCCGCCCCGCTGTCCCGCAGCGCCCGCGGCTGCGGTTGGCGATGCCCGGTGCGCGGCACGGCACGGCACGGTGCTGCATGGCACGGCACGGTGCTGCACGGTGCTGCATGGCACGGCACGGCACGGCGCGGTGCGGCACGGTGCTGCATGGCACGGGCACGGTGTGTGTCACCGCATGGCGCAGCGTGCGGGGTGTCCCCGGGCACGGCCCGGTGCATGGCACGGAGCACGGAGCACGGCACGGAGCACAGCGTGGCCCCGGGGACCCAGCACGGCTCGGTGCTCCCCGCTGGCCTGCAGACACCTGTGCGAAGGGGTGTCCTTGTCACCGCCCGGGGCTGGCACCCCGTTCGGTACCGGCTTTCCCTCCCGTGCATGCACGTCGGGCTGCGCCTGCGCCTCCGCTGCATCCCACCTGCGAGGCCTGCGAGGACGGGCACCGGGATGCAGGTGCTGCAGGAGCGATGCCGTACGGAGGTTTGTGCAGCCGATTCCGTAGGGTGTTGGATTGGCCAAAACGCTTCAGCCTTGCAAAATCCTGGAGCATTTCCAGCTCCAGCGCAGCCGTGTGGCAGAGAGACCCACAGGTTGAATACTTCCCTGGTAAAAAGTTTGTGTGTTTTCCGTCTCGTGTGCTGCCTTGGTGTTTCGTCACGCGTGTCCTTGTTCCTGCATTGTGGCAGAGGAGAAATGTTTTGCACAGTCTGGTGTCATTTTAGTGACCTCCACGTACGCTGTGGCCATCACAGCCTGTCCGAATGCTTCGGTGCCTGCCCTGCTCATCCCCTCCGTGGACACGCTTGTCAATATGTCCTTGGGGGAAACATTTCCAAGCCTTTAATCCTTCTCCTTCCTGAGCTTTTCCTGCCTGCGCCTGTCAGCTGGGGTCTCCTGCTGTCCTTTACCCAGGTTGGCATTGCCCATGTGCCGTTAGTCCCGATAGGCATCAGCCTCTTGTCCGGATGCTTCGCAGCAAAATTACTCTTCGCTTGGGCTAGGAAAGAGCTAAGGAGGTGGATGCTGGAGGCCATTCCCGTGCAGCCCCCTGACCGAGCCTTCTCGCAGGGGCGATGGGGACGGCTGCTCCCATTGCCGGGCCAGACGCAGCGATGTCCCCAACGCATCTTGCGGGGAGCGCGGGAGCCTCCTGCGCTGTCCTGAGCTGGCGCTCAGCTCCACGAAGCCCTCGTGCAACCTGCGGCTGCGGGAGCCGCTTGTCTACCGGTTGTGACGACCTGCCCGCTGCCACCCGCCTTCCCGCGCGTTTGTCTTTAACGTCTGTTTTGCCTGGATCGTTGCGGCGACGATTTAGACGTGCTCTGTTCTGTCCGCGGGCAGAGCAGGCCGCGCTGAGAGGGGAAAGTCTGCAGGAACTGGCGTGAGGATGCACTTGTGGAAGGAGAGGGAAGGTGCGTGGGCACGAGCCCGCAGGCTGGTGGGTTTTTCTGGCCTCCCTGCGAATCTGGCCATTATGCTTCCATTACTGAAAATTGCTTCCAGCAGGAATGCTGAATCACGTCGTGCCGGCAGCCGCGAGGTGCGGTGGGATGGAGGTATCGCTCATCCGCGCTTCCTCGCTGTTTCCTGCCTTTTTTGCCTTTCGTGCTGCGTTTGAGAGCCCAGGGAGCGATCCCGGCAGGGCGGGTGGTTCAGCACGATCTAGCAGAGATCTCCCTCATATCCATTATAAATTTCCCGTTTAAATTTGTACTCCCCTGTCTGAGTCACTTCGTGCTGGGCGGCCTGAAAAAATCCTTTAGTCACGTTTTACATATGGGCATGTCCCCTCCCCATCTTAGTCATGCCATATTGCACTAGGCAAATTTAGCGCCTAACCTTTCTTTGTAAATCAGTCCCTCCGGCCTGCTGGCGGTTTTTGTTGCTCTTCCCTGAACTCCTCCTCTCCGTAGGCATCAGAAATGCCAGGCCAGCTCCGAGGGCGTCTCAAGCCTCCTCAACGCGGTAGCACCAGGTGCCTGAGAAAAAGGGGCAAGTGGCCTCTCCTGACCAGCCACAAATTCATGCACCAAAAGGGAGCAACAGCGTTCCCGATGCCCTCTATTTTCAGTGCCCCACACAAGATATCCCTCAGCCTAGGGACAAGATGGGACATTATCCATTCTCGAGGTGGCCCTGGCAGAGGACCCCACGCGCCAGCTCTCCAGACCCTGGAGGGACCCTTCCCTCTTCAGGAAGGGAGCAGAAGGGCTTCTTCCAGCCTCTCTGTGCCAGTGAGAGGTGCCGTTACGGACCCAGGGGCTCTCTTCCTTTACAACTTCTATAACCACCTCATTTAGCGGCTCAGCAAAGCTATTACAGAGTGACATGTTTTCAGCACACTTGAAAATATAACTGCTTGGGTGGGCAGAGAAAGATTCTGTTGAATTTTCCATCCCTTTCATCATCATTTAGGCAGTCAGACTCTAGTTTTATGTTCGCTGTAATTTTGTGCAAAGCTCAAGCCAGACGAGCTCATTGTGTCCAGCAGTTCTCCCGCCCGTTGGTTTCTCCCCTCCCTGATCCAGAATACCCATGTGGGCCTTTCTGTAGCTGCAGACAAACCTGCAGTTGACCTGTGACAACAAAGCACATTGTTTTACTGCATTGCTGAGAGTTCCCAGTTTCCGCTGGAGGTCCCACAAGATGCGTTCAGTAGAGGAGAGGAAGAACTGAGCATTAGGAGCATTTCTTTTTTTCTTAAATTACTTTTACCTCTGCTAATTTTAGAGACTTTGCTACTGCAGGAACCTTCTTCCAAACCCCTGTAGCAAATTTTCACCCCAAAATAGCGGTGCTTGCAAAGGATTTTTGCAGTTAGGCCCCTTCTGCTGTAACACTGACGATTTTATGCTCCATATAAACACCCTTTAAAAAAATTACTGTGCTTTGTCCATGATGTGATGGCAGAGCTAGCCTCTACCTTCTTCTTAGTATATCAAAACATTCTCTTGCTTCAGCTTCAAGTTTGTTGCTGCTTGATTTCATGCAGTAATGCCCTCTTTAAAAGAGAAAGTAAATAAAAGCCAAACATTATCCTTTTCTCTGTCACGCTTCTTTCTAAACAAGAAGCTCACTCTTTCTGTTACAAATGATTTCCAGACATTTCTCCTTTTTTTCTGCTTTTTTTTTCTCTTTGAACCCTTTTGCTCTTTCTTGGAAAAAAAGAGGTTGAAAAAGAGGTCTACAGATTAAGTAGAAACCCTCACAGACCACGGTGGATTGGGTATTTCCATTATTTTTTGTTCTATCCCTTGTGAGTCTGAATCTGCATTTGCTTTTTATGCTCTGTCTTGGGAGCATATTTCTCTTGAGCTGCTCAGGTTTCACCGAGGGGTTCAATTACTATAGAGTCCTATCCAGTATTTGAGGAGTTTCTTCCATTGGATTTTAGCCTTGTTCATGACAACTAGGAGGATGAAGTTCAAACTGAGGAAAATAATAGCAACAATCATAGGTTATTCGGTCAGTGCAGAGTTTCACCTTGAATTTTAATCACCCTCATATTTCTATTTGTGTGTTGCTGTTTCTCTGGTATTCCTCGTATTTATCTTTAACCTAAGTGTTTGTCATGTATAAATTCGGGTCTTTTCATGCTCACTGTCTTTGTCGTCCACAAATACATTAACAAATGCCCGTAGTTAGTTTTTTCCTGTCGCTGTTGTCTCTAGTACTGAACATAATATTGCCTGCGAGGTCCTTGTCTTTCTGCAATGCTTCTGGCGCTGTGCAATAGGTTGTCCATTGGCATGAGTGTGTCCTGAGATAACTGCTGTGTCCATAAAATGTTTGGGAGATGCTTGGACTAGCAGATTCCATCAGTGGTCACAGCTGCCCCTCAAAAACCAGATAGCCCCAGAATTTGGGGGTTTGTAGGATAACCGGGTGCTTTCCAGGAGGCAGAAGCAGCACAGAGTTGGTAGGAGCAGCTTCTGGACGTCTTCAGAGATGGAAGGAGGGATGATGGAGGGGCCCGCCAGGTCTCACCGATAGCCTGTCTGGTTAATGTCTTGCCTCAAGCAGGGACTGATACCAGGTGCTTCAGATGACACAGTGAGAAACCTCTTGGTAGACCCCTGTAGTGTGACCTCTAGTCCCTTAAACCTTCCTCTTTGTCCTTCACAGCCCGCAAATGCTTTAACTGAAAGACCTAGAGAGATGCTAGGTCTTTCCAAGCTATCCTCCGACTTTGCTGTTTTTTTCCGCCATCAATGACATCACTGAAAAAAATATGTTTCCTTTTGCCAGTTTGGAATTCATTTGTATGCTTCCCTTGTAGTTTTAACAAATGTCTCTCTTCCTGTGCTTTGGGATGAGAGCATTTTCCTTACGGACCCCTCTGCCCAAGCCAATGTGTGTCCATGTCTTGCATCTCCCGTGTTCACCTTCCCCGTGTTGTCTGTGTGTCCGCAGGTGGCTTTGGGGAGGCTGGTGGCTTTCCAGGCATGGAGCCGCTTCCCACTCTTGCTGATCCGATGGGAGATCGTGGGGCTCATGCCTTTCCCTTGTAGTTCTTTCCCCAATGGATGGGGACACGCCGGGTTCATTCATGGCGCACACAGGGGCAGTGTGTGGAGAGCTCCCGCTCTGCCCCTGTGAGCACCATCACCAAGCGGCCGCTCACAGGGACAAGGACAGGGAGGTGACAGGGCCTTGAACTAGGGGAGCGCGGTCGGGGCCGTTACCTGCTGCAGCTCTGCCCGAGGGACATCCCCGTCCTCGCGAGGTTGGCGGCTCCGCACCCCTCAGACCCCGATGCCACGGGGTCGGCGTCCCGCGACCATGCCCTGTCCTGCCCTCTCTCCACAGGTTATGCCACTCTCCAGGTTTGCTGGGTGCCCGCCAGTGAAAGAGAAGGGCTGATATTTGGCCCGGGCCCTTAGGTGCTGAACCGAAATGGCAGCCGGAGAGCCGCCTCCCGTAGGAGATGCCTTCATCGACCTGCAGCAGGTGAGGCGGGAACGCCGCTCGCCGGGCACGCACGCTCCATCACTCCCCTTTCCACTCCTGCCTCTCCACCTTGGGTCTCCCTTCTCCCTTTCTGCCCTGGCTGGGGAAAGCCAGGAGCCGCCTCCGGCTCTCTCCAAGCCCAAGGGTCCCACGTGGCCCGGCCGCCACGGCAGCCTCGGCACGGCTGGGGACGGGCAGCGCTTGGCTCAAGCCGCCTCGCTCCCTCTTTGCGCCCGGCACGGGCACATTTGTCACGGTCGGGCCTCCTCCTGTTCCCATGGAAACACGGGAGTCCACAACAGCTCCACGCTGGCGTTTCGGCTATATTGACGGGAAATTGTATCCGCCGCTGCCGCTCCGCAGGCGGAGAGGACAGGAGGCACCTGGCGATGCTCTTCTGAGAGCGTCGCCGCCGGCAAAAGGCAGAGAAGCGCCCGCAGCGTGAGAGGAAGGGAGATAGGCAGAAAAGCCGAAAGAAAACATGCCGGGGATCAGGTAAATAGGGAGGTCTGAGGAGAGCGGAGGGCGGGTGGGAAGGTGCAGGACCTTGTGCTGTAGGGGCAGCTCTGCAGAGCTGTGGGAGCAGCTTTATAAGGCCTCCCAGAGTAAGGAGACTGTTACAGAGCTGCCCTAGGAAAGGAGGAAAGAGGAAGGAAAGGAAAGAAGAGAAGGGAGGGATCAGTCTCAGTAAGGCAGAGCACTGTTTGCAGAACATCAAAATCCCAAGGACCGTAGGAGTCCACAGTGTTTGACTGTTGTCTGGCGATTTCTGTGCAGGGTAGAGATCACGCAGAGAAAGCCTCTCCCGGTGCCGAGGACGATGAGGACTTGGATAAGACTTTGTCCATCAAGAGATTTGGGGACCTGATAAGCAAGTCAGCGTCGAGCGATCCGGAGAAGCAAAGACGCAGCTACAGTGAGAGAGATTTCGAGTGTATGTAGGTTTGAACCATTGTAATCACTTCCACCCGCTCTGCAACCTTGTCCCGGGGCCCTGCAGGTCTCAGTGATGTGCTTCTTGCTCCCTCCCTTCAGGGCGATCTCAAAGTGCCAGATATGTGCAATTTAGCACCACTGCTCACAGCCTCTCCCCAGTCAGCTCCCTCCTGGGTACTGGTATTCCCTGACTTTGGTACTGGTATTCCCTGATCCCGAAGATGTAGCTGCTTCTCAGTCTGTAGCTCAGGCCTGGGCTGTGGCTCACCACCTCTGTCAGTGTTGGGGACTTCTGCAGCCCCTTCCACCAAGTTAAAGTTTCCAGTTTGAGAATATTTTTTCCTCCATATGGCTGCAAAGAAACATCCAAACATGGCTAGAAGCCAGGCTGTCTTCCTCCGTCTCAAGGCAGATGGCTCCAGTCAAACATGCTTGTATATCTCTAAATAGCACCCATGAAACCATCGGGCTTATCTGCTCAAAGACAGTGTGCAAAATGAAAATGGGGTGTGAGTTTAAAATAGGGTAGCTATTTCACCTGAGCTCCACTGATCAACGTGTTTATTGCACTGACTCCCAGGTTTTGAGGGAACCAGTCTGCACGAAGGCACTTTGGCTGTAAAATGAGAGCCTGCCCACAAGAGCCGTTGTAGGTTATTGCCTTGTGTGGATTAGTTGCATTTGCTGGTAGAAATAGCACTAGGGGCAGATGCTTGAATTTCTTGTGAAAGGGCAGGAAGAGACATTCACCAGGCCTTTTGTGTGGCAGGCGAGTAGCAATAGTAGCCAGAGTTTTCCCAGTCTCTGGCTCTCTACAAGCAGGTACAGCTCATTTTCCAGCCTGGCTTCAAAAGGCCACAACCTCAGGAACATTTTGTTTCAAAGTACATTAGAAGGCTGCTTGACCTTGAAATTTCTGCTTGGCTACTCATTTCAATTGCTATTGTGCAAGCAGGCTGGTTTGCTGGTAAGGGCTGTTACCGCAATGCACCCCAGCTGCTACTTGCTGCTTGCCGTGCTGCTTCCTCTGTTCAAATAACACTTTCCACCTGAGCACGCAGTCACTTGTGGCGTGGCTGCTACGTGCTAATAGCTTTTGCCACTGGTGACACATTTGAGTATCTGTCTTGTGCGGGAAGGACTCACCTGCCCTGCCTGCGTGTGCAGGGTTGGCTCAGGGTACACAGAGGTTCTGCTTGGCAGAGGCTTCTTGGAAAATTTGGCAGCAGATTTGTACTGATTTAGTTTTCTTAATTATCAGTTATTTTCATAGGGACAGAAGCGGGCCTTAAGCAGTGCTGTTGGAAGAGTCCTTCTTTCTTTGTCAGAATCAAGCTTTTTCCTCTAAGCTTCCGATGTATCCTTGTTATCTGGAACTACATCACACATGGTATTGGAAGTTCTATGTAATTCGTGTTCATAAAGCTGGGAGATCTGGTTAGATCATTAGACTTTCAAAGATGTTTTGTGAGCCCTTAGAGGTGAGAGCTCTCTGGGCAAGTATACGTTTTCTGTTCCATTCCAAGACAGGAATTATTAATATTCAAATTCTTCCTCTGAGCCCACAATCCAAATTGCTTGCATCTTTTCTGTGGAGTTCACTGAAAAGCGTAACTGAACATCTAGAACACATCAAGCAAGGAAGCCCTTTTGTACAGCAGGCAGGCAGTGCAAGAGAGGCGACAGGGAATGGATACTCAGAAGGTGCAAGAGGACCAGGAGAAAAAAGAATGTGCAAAAAATCTTTTGCAAATGTGTGTGAACATTTTTTTGTTAGGAATGGACATGTTCTCCACACCTGCAGGCTACATCTGCAGGAGATGTGGTCAGTTGCTACGAGGAGGACTAAGGGCAGGAGTGAGGGCTGGTGCTCCCATTTTTTATGCCAGATCAGTCATCACCACTGGACTTCCTTGCAGCTGGCAGCCTAAAGCTTGGGCATCCTCCTCATCTGAAGTGCAGATGCATCTCTTGGTTTGATTTCGTTTGTTTTAGATATGGTCAATCCGGAAGGGAAAGACTGGCTGTGATCTCACCATCATCTTGATGCTGTAGAAGGAGCAATGCGCCTTTAGGTCTGCACAGTTGAGGTCCTCCTAGTTTCTCGTTATGCTAGAAATCCATATAATCTATTTAACTCAAAGAACTAAAGACACTTCAGGAGAAAGAAATGTTAGTAAGGAGCCCAGGCTCTTCCCATCTTGCAGACATTTGACCATACCCAATCCCTTCTATTCCTGCCTCTCCTGCAGAACCAAGGGGATGTGTGAAATATTCCTGCCGTTCCCAAGGGGGGAAACAAGGGAGAAAAGACTTGAGGAACCAAAGGAAAGGAAACATGACACCAGAACAATGAACCTGCCTGGCTCTCCCAGGGAGGAGGTTACAGCTCCCATTGAAAATGTCCTTTGAAGGTAGTTTTCAGTATAAACAGATTTTGCTGCCATGTCACAGGAAAGCTGGGAAGGAACCAAATCAAAACAGACTGGAAACAATTCCTCAGGAAGAGCTGCTGTGCAAAGCCCCCTTGCGAAGTTGCTGGTGCCCCCGTGTTTTGGCTTCTCCAGGTGCAGCCCCGGAATCCGTGTGTCCTGCAGACCTTCCATGGGAGGCTTTGTGCCTATACATAGAGCTGCTCAGTGCACTATTGGTATTTCTCAGTGAAGGTGCAGAAATGCCATTAATTTCTTCTCTCTGCTAAATTCCCTCAACGCTCAGGTTGAGCCTATATGAATTTCTCTGCGTAGATTAGTTGAAACGAAAGTTCTTCTGCCCTGTTTTTTATCCTGATTATAAAAGAGAACCTCCTAATTGAACCTGCGTTTCAGATGCTGATGGGTACAAGCCTTCCCAGCACCTGAGACACGGGCCTGCATTGCATCTGCACTAACAGATATGGTCAGCAGTGGCCCTGTGAGTAGGCAGGTGGGCCTTTTTATCAAAACCTGTGGGTGAAATACAGCACATTTATTAATCTTGAGGAACTAAAGGACCTTTTTGGTGAAAGAAGGGTTTGGAAAGAGCTCAAACTTCCTGTACGAGGATGTAAGAAATATTTCCCATGCTTAAGAGAGGATGATGCCTATGGCAGCTCAGCGCAGCTCCGCGCAGCCATGCAGATGGTTTTCGGGAGTTAGGAAAGCCAGGCCTTTCCCAGGGAGCTGAGGCCATGCTGGGGGGCTTTGGCGCTGCATGAGGGCTGTCTCCCTAGCCATTCCAGGCGGGATGCAGCCTGCCACATCACTGAAAGAGCTTCGCTGCGTCCCTGCGGGCTGGTGGCTCTCCTTGCCCTTCCTGGCCCTTGATCTCCAGACCAGGCTGTTTCCTGGAGGGGCGCCTGGCAGGTTCCTCCCAGCCTCTTCCTGCCCCTGACTCTCTTTTTCTCTCTCAGTCCACCGCCAAACCTCACACCACATCCATCACCCCCTTTCCACTCATCTCCCTCCTGCCCTCAAGTTCCAAAAGAGGCCCCCACGCTCCGGCAGGAGGAAAAAAAGGAAAAGGAAAAAGAAGAAAACTTCAGTGCCCCCCTCAGAAGTCACCCCCACCATCCAGGAAGAAGACGAGGAGGGGGGAGAGGAGGAGGAAGAAGAAGAAGAGGAGGAAGAAGGAGAGTCGGAGGCTGAGGAGGCTGAGGAGAAAGAGGTCTCTGCTGAGTCTGAGAGTGAAGCTCGTGGGAAGGACACATCCCCTAAGCTGGAGCACCCAAGCAAACCAAAGGCAAGGCCAGGGCATCCTTTCCTGGGGTGGTTCTTGCAGGCTGGAGGAATGTGGGAGGTAGTTGATGCTGTGAGGGAGCTGGGGAGCATGACCAAGGGAGCATGCTGCTTGGGGAATGTGTTTGGAGGGGACAACCTGGAAGTTCAAGAGCTGAGGAACATTATAGGAATATTGGTTTTGTGCCTAAGGGGACACGAGGCTGCGTGTGTGCATGGGTCCCAAGGTGTGGGGATCATGGGGACTCTCGAGGGCGTGGGAGGATCTGCATGTTGAGGGTTGGGATGAAGGCTGCCCTGGCTGGCTCTTGCTCTCAGGACTGTCCTCCATGCAGTTCACCATCGGCAGTGATGAGGACGAATGTGGCAGTGCTGCAGCCCCTGCGCAGTTCCACGTGGAGGAGGAGTGTGGTGTCCCGTCCCCCGTGCCACGCTTCGCTGACCTCCTGCAGGACAAGGGCTCTGCCTCCCTCCGCAGGTAGGAGAACATGTGCTCACTGGCTGACACTCTCCCTCCTTTGGGGTCCCTCACAGATCCTGACCCTGGGGTGGCACAGGGAGATGTAGGGGTGTCTAACCTGAACTCATGTCCAACCTGAACTCCCCTGCAGAACCAGAGTCCATGGGACACGGTGTGAGCGCTGCCAACACTGTTGCTGCTCTGTAACCAAGACAGTCACCCTGGGACTACTGCAGCCTCCTTGGGTCTTTGGGATCCTGAGAGTGCAGGTTTGGGGCACTGGGCTATACATGACTCCTGACTTGAGTATGGGAAGCCCCAGGAGGCTCAGCCAAGTCAAGGGACTATGAGTCTGTTGACTTAGAGATGAGCCCCTAGCACTGACCACAGTTTGATCCCATTCTGCAGGGAGGATTAGAGGTTACAGGGCAACTGTTAAGTATTGGAACAGATGACTCCTGGCTCTGCTCCTTCTCGGGGAGTTATTGGTCAGGGCTGGGCCAAGGGACTTCAGGCTCAAGAGAGGCCACTGTCACTGTCCTTCTCCCTGCTCACCCTGTCTGCTACCATCGGTGTCTTCATTGGTTCTTACAGTGTCCCCGGGCCTCGGGAACGCCTGTCTCGTGGGTGGGAGAAGCGCAAGCCCTGGGGCCAGGTGGTGAGTGGGCAACGGGTGACGTACGACTTGAAGGAGAGAATGTGCATTGGCAGCATGACCACGCTGGAGAGCGCAGCGTACCAGCGCGTCCCCACTGACGAGGCCGAGGCCCAGATGCTGGCGTCTGCTGACTTGGATGGCATGAAAAGTGAGTGTGTGGTTTGTGACACTACCTCTGCTGCTCGTACATGTGTCCCTTGTATCTCCCTGCTCTGCCTTCCCCGCCAGCAGCCCCAGACATGGCCCCAATCTCCCCTGAGACCCTGGTCCATATCTCCCTCTCCCCCACCTCCTGCTTTCCCTTCTATTTTCTCTATCTTCTCTCTGTCAGCTTTGCTACCGTCTCCAGGTTTCCATGTGAGCCCGGCACCTCCCCTGCCACCCACCCCACTGCCCTCTCCTCTCAGGGCTCCTTGTGTGTCCCTGAGACCTAGCTCCCTCCTTTCCTGACACACTTTCCCAGCAATCAGCCCTCTGCGTGCCACGCCAGCACTGGCATCGCAGAACCTGATGCAAGGAGCCTCTCCTCTCCTCCCGGAGAGGCAGCTGCCCCTGCCGAAGTGCCTTTGTGAGGGACTGCCCCTGCGCTCGGCGTGAGGGCAGACAGAAGAGACGTCATGGAAATGCACGCTCCGGGCCCGAGGACATGGAGAATTCAATAGGTTGCTCTGCAGGCTGGAGAGGGAGGGAGACACCGGAGGGGAGCGAGGGAGAGAAGCAGTGCTGCCCGCAGAGCCGTCCCTGGGGCTGTCCCTGGGCCACGGCGCCGCATCCCTGGACATCCAGCAAGAGTCCTCCCTGCAGAGCAAGGACCGCGCTCCCAGGAAGCAAGCGGGACAGCCACCCACGGGAGCAGCTCCGGGTCCAGCCCTCTTTTTCATCAGCCCCTGGGGACTGCAACAGCCAGCAGCTTCGTGCCCCGCCGTGACGAGGGGAGTGAGGTAGCAGGGCTAGCGCCGGGGCTGCAGTGAAGCCCTCGCCGGTTGCCCCCGGGGCTCTTGCGTCCTGCGCCCAGCCTGGCGACCCCGGCCCCTCCGCGGAAGGTGAGTGGCTTATGGCGCCTGACCCTTGACCTTCGCAAGGACAAAATGACAACCCTTCGAGAGGGAGAGGAGGCAGCGAAGGACTCGGAAGGCGACAGCAGCCCGGAGGTAGCTTTAAGCACCTGCATTCGCAACTCGGTTGGCTATGAAGATTTTGATGAATTTGCCTTCAATTTTGAAGACTATGATTTATGGGAGGCCATCAGAAACCATCTGGGCTACCCAGGCGGGGAGTCCACCTGTAAGTACCGGAGCAGTGACCCCGCAGCTGCAGCTGTAGATCAGAGCCCCAGGCTAAGGTTCTTTTCTCCCACCTTGTGTTTGCTCCCTGGGTCAGGTTGTGCTCCCGGTTTAGAGGATAAATGCTCGAAAGCTTCTGCCCAAATGCCCCACTCTATGCAGCCTGATGCCTGGAGGTGTTAGAGGAGCTGTCTGTGTGCCTGTTCAAAGTCTTTGTGCAGATCTGACTTGTAATATTGAGGTGCTCCCCTAGGCATATCCTACTTGAGCAGCTCTGAAGGTGACTGCAGCTTGTTGTTTGTATTTATCACGATGTGGTCCATGCTGTGGCGGTAGTAACAGCAGCTGCTCCAACGCATATATTTATATATAATATATATAAGACAGAGAAATTTCCCCTTCCATCTTTGGCACAAGGTGACAGTGTGCAGTTGCTCCCTGTTTGCTGGAATTTGAGCCAGGCTGTGGATCCGACAGCAGCAGCAGTAGGTATCAAGTTCTCAGCTCCGCATTGTAGACTAATGCCAGGAGGAAAAAATAAACCAGCCCTTGTGTCTGCAGGCATGAGTGTGTCTGTGGAATAGCTAATAGCAAACTGGCTGGGATGGCTGGAGAGGGCAAAGGAGAAAGAGTGGAAAAAGCAAGGAAGGAGAGAATAAGAGTCCTGAAAGCAAAGATATCCTTCTGTTCTTCACATCTCTGTCCTCATCTGTGCCCCCCTTGCAGAGAACCCGCTCCCTGAGCCGTGCCAAGGATTGCCCAGAAATCAGAGCCTCCCTCCCACCTTGTACAGGCTGTATTTTCTCAGCAGGTGGTGGCAAGTCACAGTTAGAAAACGGCTTTGTGTGTCACCTTGGGAGTGACACTGTTCATATTCATTGCTCTGTGGCGTTTGCTCAAATGTCCTCGTCGGGATCATGTTCTAATTTTCTGAGGCATTGTACGAGTGCACGCAGGAGGCTGACGTGGCCCCAGACCTGCTTTGCATGCAGGAGTGGGGAGGCAGTGGGTGAGCGCAGGCTTGCGACGTGTGCTCAGGAGCTCCTGGCTCGGCTTCTGGCTCTGCCACAGCTTCCCTGCGTGATCTCAAGCTAAACATTTAACTCGCTGTGCCCCCAATCTCAGCATCACGTTCTCCCGCTCAGCCGGTCCATCTGTACAAGCTGTGCAGCCTTGGAGGAAGGGCCCTCTATGGGCTCACGGGGATTTCTTCCTGGCTGGGTTTGCTGCTTGTTAGTACAAAGTCATAGCAAAATAATACAAGAAAAGTTCAAAATGCAAACCTGGAGCAAACTGGTCCCTGTCAGCAGCTAGGGTTGAGCAACCTGTGCACTCAAAATGTGAGAGATTGCTCGAGGTTCATGCAGGGAAAGGATGGCTACTGTGGGAAGGGAGAAGGGGCAGACTGTTTCTGAGGCTTGTGTTACATATCACTTAGAAAGCGGCGAAATTTCACTTGCCAGCAGTTAACTCGTTCATTGATTTCAAGCACCTGTAGCATTAAATGTAGTAATGGGATGCACTGTACAGTCAATTCTTAATTATTCCTGCATGATATAGCCACACTATGGAGTAATCGAGCAGAGATATGGCAGAGATGACTGAGTCAGTTCTGTGCAGACCTTGCTCACATCCAGCCAGGGTTACTTGTTCAGCTGCAGATGTGGCAATGCCTCTTCCAGGCCCAGCTCAGGTCCAGAAGGAATCCAGCAGCTTTTGTGCCGAACAGAGCTCTTGTTGGACCCGAGCTGGTCTCTTCCTGCCTTTTAGAGCTAGAAGCAGGAGTGATGCTTTGCAGAGACACTTGGATTAGAAACAGGAATTTCTTCTAGCCCGTGCATGCTGCTGCCTGAATGATGGAAAGATGGGTGAGGGCAGGTCTTTAGTCTTGTCATTTCTGTCCCTGTTTTCTCAGTGCATTCCTGGCATGGCCTAATGCATGTGCAAACAGCATCTAAGAAAGGTGCCTTGATCCCACTTCCCGAATTGTAGTTGTGTCTCCCATGACACTGTGAACCCCTCATGTCATAGTGCTCATTCTCAGCCTCAGAACCAGGATTTTTTTGGAGGCCAGAACACACCCAGCCCTGCCCTGGTCTGCAGTAGTACCTGATGGGAGCCAGTTCACGAGGGGAGCGCTGGGGCACGCGCGGTGCTTGTTGAACCTGCCAGGCAGGTGGGCTCTTAAAATCTGGCCTAGCTGCAGCTTTACAAGGCCCTTCCTTATGGTGGTAAAAGCAGGGTGGAATTCCAGGCTTTAAAAAAAAAAAAAAAAAAAAAAAAGAGGGAGCATCTTTCTGCCTGGCCACACTTCTGCAGAGCCAGCTCCCTGCTTCCCAGCAGCAGGAAGATCCCCTGCCAGCGGGGAAACCACTGGAGGCTCCGGGGAATCCTGCTCCTTTCATTCTGTAGCTGCTCCAGGCATTCAGTTGCTCAGTATATGTCTCTGTGTGTGTCTGTTTGTGCTTCCTAGGGCTGTCACTGCACAGCACTGGGTGGCAGACGGGCACTGCCACCGGGGAGAGTAGCCAGGACTCTGGGTGAGTCACACAGTCTTGCTGGGCAGAGAGAGGATCTCCGGTCCTGTCCTGGCCAGGACACTGTGAGAATGAATCTGGGCAGAATTCAGGATAAGAAATTGCTGACATTGGAGCAAAGCTGCTAGATACCAAGATCATCGTTTTGGCAACCTATTTATGCGCAGATCCACATGGTGACTCCAGTGCACACTGGAATAAAGAAAACGTGCAAAAGCCTGAGGAAGATGCCGCACGTGCACAGCTCCCAGCACACCAGCAGCCAAACGTTTGTAGCAGTGGGCAGTTATTGGTTCCTATTGACGTTGCAACACAGTAAGTGGAGCAGGGAGGAGTCCAGCCGTCCGCAGGACGCAGATCAGGAGGGCAGCCAATGGGGGAAAATCCCCCAAGGCTCAGTATTGATTCATTGTATATTTAATTAGTGACCCAGATTTCCAAGGAGCAAGATCGTGGTATGCCTGGCTTGATGCTGGCCTGTGTTTTCCCATGCCAAAGGTGCACTGACATGTTCCTGCAGCATCAAGGGAGTGCTTGGCCTTCAGCTCCAGTGCTTTTCACTACTTCTCACACCCTAGGAGCTGCAGCTCTCCTGATGTGCCTGATGGAGCCCACCCTTCATTGCCTCTGGGCAGTGTCCAGGGAAACTGGGCTCTCTCTGTGTCAGGCCATTGCCAGGTGCCATTTCTTGTGAATGTGGCCAGGGTTTGGTGGGTATTGGCCAGCACTAGCAGATTGATGGTCAGTCTGTAATGCAACCTCTGTTCAGGAGGCTTCAGTGCAGCCAAATTCTAACGCAGACATTTCAGAGGTTGTTGCAGATGCACTGGGGAGCATCTAGAAACAGCGAGAGCTGGAGTTAACCATGGAGCCTCCGCGGCAGCCCCTGGGTCTTGCACTGTTATAGTACCATCTCAGCACACAATTAAATAAAATAACCATCGATATATCTGTGTGTCTCCCAGAGCAGCAGCTAAATATCCTTCCCCTTCACTGCCCTTTATGTTCGCCAAGCACCAGTCCTTCCTCCAATGGGAGAAATTAGCCCCAGCCTGATGCTTCCCTGTGCTGTCTGGGTGCAGGGCTGTGCATGCAAAGCTCCAGGTTGCTTTTTGCTGAGGAATTGCAGGGAAGGTTTATGAACCTCTTCTTCATGTACTGCAAATAAAAGGGTTTTGGAGTGATGCTTCAGTGTATGCACAGCATGGAAAGGATCTTTCTTAAAGGAATTAGCTCTCAGACATCAGGAACAGCTGCAGGTAGAAAGTTGAATCCAGAAGGATCTTCAAAAGTTTGCAGGAATATGGTGAGTAGTCCAGCTGTCAGGGCCATGCTAGTGTAAGTCAGTGAGAGAAGGGTGGACTTGGAGGTGTTTTCCTACCTGTCACTGTGTTTCCACTGGAGGCACTGGTGATCTTTTCTTCTTTCCTGTGTCTTCAGGCCACCGTTTTGAAGATAACCCTGGTGTGAGGCGGCATCTAATGAAGAAACCCTCTCGCAGCCAGATCACCAGGACAAGCAAAAAGTTAGCAGCAACCCCATCTGTCAAGAAAAAGAAGAAGAAGAAGAAGTTAGATAGAAAGCCCCATGAGGTACCCTTGTGCTGTCTTGTTTAAACACTTGTTCACAAGCCATAAATCAGGATTAGAAACAGTCACTTTATAAAATGATAAATGTGGGTTCAATAGAATGAATTATTTATATGACCTTGAAGATGATGTTTCCAAGCTCTTGTCTAGGAGGACTAAAAGCGTACTTTTTCAGCAAAAGCTAGGATTTCTCTGAAATAACAAAGCCCATAGGGAAGATAAAACTATCACAGGAATGATGCTCTTATGGAAATTGGCAGCACAGTAAGGCCACCAACACTTGTAGGAAAGTTCACATGGGTGATTTACGGTGGAACTCTATTCTGGCAAAAAGCAGACAGGAGGCAAAATTGTCATAGTCTGGTCAAGAGCCTTGCATCATTCTCTCTC
This sequence comes from Crypturellus tataupa, assembly GCA_034781795.1. Lineage (NCBI taxonomy): Eukaryota > Metazoa > Chordata > Aves > Tinamiformes > Tinamidae > Crypturellus > Crypturellus tataupa. The sequence continues at coordinate 6,445,955 of JAWLRI010001089.1, forward strand.
CTTGGCTCCTTGGAGCTTTTTGGTGCTTCACACACTGACGGGAGCTCCTGCTGTGCTGCCAGCAATGTTTTTTTCCTGGATATTTCTCTTTACCAAATCTCTGGTTAGCTAAGACAGTGCTTTAGACCAGGCAGCACCTGGAGAATAGGCTATGGCCTTCCACATACTGGTTGCAGAGCTGTGTGTGTTGGGGGAAGTCTAACATCCTCTCCCGAATTCCTGCTAGGTATTTGTGGAGCTGAACGAGCTGGTGGTGGATAAGAACCAGGAGATGCACTGGCGGGAGACAGCCCGCTGGATCAAGTTTGAGGAGGATGTGGAGGAGGACACAGCGAGGTGGGGGAAACCCCACGTGGCTTCGCTCTCCTTTCGCAGCCTGTTGGAGCTCAGGAAGACGATTGCCCATGGTGAGTCAGGAACCGTTCGGTGCTGTGAGCCCTCATTTGTGTCTTGCTCTGGGAGGTTTTCCTGGACAGCTTCTGGCTTTCTTTAAAGAAAGAAGCTTTCTTTGCAGACAGAAGCTGCCCTTCCCTAAAGACTCCTCCCTCCTGCAGAGGCAGAGCATCCTGCAACAATTTTTTTTTTATTTTTTTTACCAGAGGAGTGGATTAGTATGAGGATGTCCTTCTTGGCTCCTTGCTCTGCTTTACTGCAGACCATCACACTGTGTCTCTGATCTCTGAGCTGTGCCGGGCCCAACAGGCCTTGGATCCCTCAGGAGATCTTTTGTGTGAAAAGGCAAGCCCAGTCAGGTGGGAGAGACTGAAAAGAGACAGAGGTGGCAGAGCCAGCAGCTTTTCTTGGGTTGGGTGACTCCTGGAAGGGAGCAAAAGACACCACCAGATGAGAGCCTGGAATTGGTACCGGTGAGGATTAGATGGGCTGCTGAGAGCACACTGCTGGCACACACTCCAAAGCAGCCTGGCCACCAAGCCCTGCAAGTGACACTTATGCAACAAGGGTAAGCATTTGGGCAGCAGACTTGTTTGCAAGCTAATGGCTGCACAGATGCATTGCTGTTTGCATTTACATGACTCTTGTTTTATTTTGCTGCTCATATGTAATGGGATGACAAGATTGCCAGAAGGCTCTCGTCTTGCCAAGACAGGAATTTTGCAGGTTTTCTTGGGACAAGGAGCTACACTGAAGGTGTAAGACACAGGGACTTGAGGCATTTTTCAGCTAAGATTGTCTGAATCTGTACTTCCTGCAAGGAGAGTGCCTGAGCTTTAGGCTATAGAGTGTTCTGGGTTGGAACCACTCTTATCCCTGCTCTGTGCAGCAGCGGGGTACTGCACATGAGCAGCAAAGCTCTTCCCTTCTTGCTGGCAGGCGCCGTCCTCCTCGACCTGGAGCAGACCACCCTGCCTGGCATCGCTCACCTCATGGTGGAGACCATGATCATCTCCGACCAGATCAGAGCAGAGGACCGAGCCAATGTGCTGCGGGCCCTTCTCCTCAAGCACAGGTAGGTGAGACACGGCCAAGGGGTGCAGGAGACTTAGTGGTTATCTTCAAGACAGCAAAGGAAATTGGGAGAAAAACAAGCTGTCCTCCAAAAGGTGAGAACACTGCAAGCAGAGTGATGGGTCTAGGAATGGTGGGGAAAGGGCAGGGAGTCTGACAAGATTAGGATAATGAGGATCTTGAGGGGTGAGATGGCCATAGCTGGCTCCACAGAGCTGGGTAGAGAGAGGGCAATGAGGCCTGGGGAGAGATACTGGCAAGGGTGGAGAGGGCATCAGGCTGTCTATCAGGTGGAGAGGTCTTTGCAAAGTAAGGAAAGGTTGACTGAAGCTGAGCTCAGTGGTGGTGGCTACCCAGCAGGTCCTGCAGAGCCACTCATGGCCACTGCTCTCTCTCTCTCTCTCTCAGCCACCCGAATGACGAGAAGGAGGGGTTCTTCCCGAGGAACCACTCCAGCTCCAGCATGAACTCCATCGTGGGGAACCACCACCACAACCACGCCACAGACACCTGCGTGCCCCTCATGGGAGAGGAGCGCATCGAGATGGCTGACCCCAAGGCCAACGAGACCGAATGCAAAGAGGTGAGGATGACATGGGGGGCTACCGTTCCCTTTTTTCCACATCATTCCCATCCAGGGGCAGCATTTGGCCTCCAGTGGGGCACTGCAACCCTTTAGATCCACGTCTGGGCTCCTTCACAAAAGCCTCCTTCTTGCAAGGGCTGAGCTCTTCAGCATCATTTGGAAATCAGGTCATTGTATTATGATTTCAGGACTTAATTTTAGCTGCATATTGTATTTAAAGGTCTGCTTGAAAGTGCAATAGAAGCAATGACTCCCGTGCTTGCAGAATGACCTTTGCTAGAAGGATGCCTTGCTAGCAAAGCAAGGAACTGGGTGGCAGACACGCAGCCAAGTCTCAGGCACAGATATGCTAGTGGCTACAGAGCTGTGTAGGTAAACCAAGGCAAGGGGACTCAGATCTTAGTCTTTTGTATTCTTCTCCAGCAGAAAAACCTACATCTCCATAATTCTGAAGGACATCGCAAATATCTGAAGCTGATGGAGAAGATTCCTGAAGATGCAGAGGCCACAGTGGTCCTCGTGGGTAAGAGACAGCACGTAGACCTACCTCAGCAGCCAAAAGAAGCCAGTTCAGGCCATGGTCCTGGCCTGGCTGTGTGTGTGCTCTCCATCTTGAGGCACATTTGGATATCTAGCACATATTCCCAAAATTAAAGTGGGAAAGGAGCCCTGTATGCCCTCTGCTTTGTCAGCAGTGCACTTTCTATTTGTAGTAAATGTAAGCATGTCTGGGCATTTTCCCCCCTCAATTTTACAAATACTGAGTGTGAAAAGATTGATAGACACTGATGCAGGGAACTGTGGCCCAGCTTGATCAAGAAAGTCTGGTCACGCTCATCGAAACATCCCATTTTGCAGAGCAGAAGTAGACAGGTGGTGCCCAAGGGACTAATTCCCTAGTGCTCGCTCTCAAAGGGCCCTTTATTGCCCTGTGACACTTCTACCCTTGGTGTGGCCAGGCAGCTCACACCAGGCTGCTGTGCTGGCCTCTGTCTCGGGGTGGTTTTGGCTGCTTGTCTGTGTGCACCAGGGAGCTCTGAGTTGGCAGGAGCAGGGTCCAGCTGTTGACAAGGCCTTGGATATCAGCCATAGCACTGCCAGGAGATATTTCTGCATACACATGAGGGCAGGTGGTCTCAAATCCCAATGGCTTTGGTGCCTTCTGACCGTGAGAGTAGTGGTTTTCAGTGTTTTGCTGTCGTTAAACTCTGAGCAAACCTAGCTACATTGCAAGCAAAGTAAATGTCACCGCCTGTCTAATAGATGGGAAAATTCAGGCAAAGAGGCTTGACAGCATAGCCAAGCTGACACTTAACCAAATCAGCTTCAGAATACAACTTTGAATGTAACTAAACACTGTCCATTTCTGAGAAGGGACATCTTGGACCTCTTGGCAGTATCTTGAACCTAATGATCAAATGGTTCAAATTTGCAAGTTTAACACAGAGCACAGCTCTTTACTGGACACAGATGGTAGAAAAATCAGTAATAATGCCAGAGAAATAGAAGTCTTCAATAAACACTTCTGTTCAATATGGGAAGGAAGTGGATGGTGTGCCTGAGGATGCGGGAGTACTTCCCAATCTGTTAGGAACTGAGGAGGCTGAAAAACATTCATGAGACATGGACATCATAAAACAAACTACGTAATTTGTACCTATGAATCTTTAGAGAACTGGCTCGTTTTCGTCTGAAAAAAAGGAAAGTCTGGCAATACAAGGAAAATACTAGAACTAGAAAAGAGCTAACAGTGTCAGTGCTCAAGAAGGGAAGCACAGTGATCCCGTGCTTATAGGTTCTTGACATCCTTCATGGGCAAAATAATGGCAAAGCTAATATGGGATTCAATTAATAAAGAGCTAAAGGATAGGAATGTAATTATTGCCAAGCAGCAAGGTTTATGGGAAATAGGTCATATCAAACAAACCTGATTTCATTCTTTGATGAGATTAGAAGTTTGTTTAATAAAAGTAACTGCCTACATGTAAGAGACTTCCTTTCGTAAGGCTTAATAGAAACCAACATTCTGGTTTAAAATTAGCCCCTTACATTTTAAGTAGAGCCCATGTGTAAGAGATTAAGAGTGGGCTAACTGGGAGAGCTAAAAAAAGCAGCGTTGCTGGGGAATGATCAGTGAACAGGGTGCTTTGAGCTAATCTCAGGATGAAGCTTGATGATTTACTGATGGTCTGGAGGTAAATACAGGAGTGAAAGGCTCATGGGAACCTCCTAAATCACTCAGGTTAAAGGCAGCCTAATACAGTTTCCCTTGCAATTAACTCCACTCAAAACATTGCCTCCTGGTAGGTTGTGTGCAGTTCCTGGAGCAGCCAACTATGGCCTTTGTCCGACTAAATGAGGCCGTCTTCCTGGAATCTGTCTTGGAGGTCCCAATTCCTGTCAGATTCATCTTTGTGCTGCTGGGGCCGAGCCAGGCCAACATGGATTACCACGAAATTGGCCGGTCGATCTCCACCCTCATGTCTGACAAGGTGAGGACCTGACCAGCGGTAATGCAAGCAACAGGCAAGTGAGCTTTGGTAGTTCCTCAGAATTGGTCCTGAGATGTAAGTGCTGGTGAGATGCTGCGTGAAAGCTCAAGTGGGACAGGTAGGCCTGAGTAGCTCTGATTTTTAAGAGCAGTCTGGCTAGACCAAGGCAGGATGCTCAAATAAATGAAGGACGAGGGCAGGCAACTTGGCAGGGACAAAGGATCCAAGCAGAGCAGGAGCAAAGGGTTCTCCAAGATTGGTTGAAGAGTGTTCGGGTCAGGATTGTGCCTTAATAAAGTGAGGTTGAGAAGCGTCCATGACCATGATATGACCAAGCCACACTGATGAGAAGACCCAGCAATGCTCAGGGACAATTTGTTAGTAATTTTGCTGAAGCTTTCTAGCATAATCCCTTCACTGTGGTGTCCGTGCAGAGGAGCACATGTGTGCAGGGGCAGAGATGAGGTAGCAGAAAGGTTTTCTGTGAAGGGGCGTACACTGCTAGGGGTCTCTCATCTGGCTAAATGGCCAAGAAGCAAAAATCATTTAGACAAAGACAAAAAATATTTAGACAAAGAACAATCTGAGTATCTGCTGTGTGCATCCAGTACAGGAGAGAATCAGAGGTTCCACAGGATCCTGGCTGCAACCACGTAACTATTAACCAAGAAAGAAACCCGCCTGCCCTGACGCTAGCAAAGAACTGTCCCTGAACTGGGCACTAACATTTCTACACAGAGCAGATGGGTGGTGGGCATCAGGGCTGCAGCCGAAAGATTCCTCCGCAGGAGTCCCGTTCTGAGCCATAACATGTGAGGTGACATATTGCAGCCTCGCTGCTGTGGTTGTGGGCTGATCCGGCTCAGCTCAGCCCCTGCTGCTCTGCTGCTAGAACGGGGGTGTTGGCTGCCCCGCTCCAGGCTGCAGCAGGGCTGGCGCCACGAGGAGTGTGGTATTAGGGTATCACTTACAATTTGAAGCTGTGGCTCCAGGGAGTCTGTGGCAGAGATCTTAGCTGTTCTCTACCTGCTTCACCAGCTACTCTGCCCATTTGCCAGGCACCTCCATTACTATCTAGGACAATGCTGTCCCCTCATGGTCTCCTCGGCGTCCTTCCTTGTTGTCTTAACCCTGCTACCAGCATTGTCTCTCCTTTTCTGCCTGGCTTTCCCTTGCACAGCTTCCCTTCCCTCTTTTCCTGCCTCTCCCATGTTGAACATCTTTATGATCAAGTCTCTCAAGAACCTCTCCAACAGCTTGTTCATATGTCTCCTGCCCTGGTTCTTGCACTTTTCTTGCAGTGCTTTAGGTTTCCCCAGTTTCTTCCTCAATTACAATTGCCTCTTCTGGGCAGAAGGCCCAAGACCAAAGCAGGAGGGCATCAGCCTGTTGAAGAGTCCTAATTCAGAGCTGCAGGGACAGGGAAGCCCTGAAGTCCTTTGTGGTCCAGCGTGGCTAGTGGCACAGATTGAGCAAGCACAGCCTCTAACCTAGGGAAGGAGAGACATCAGCTAGGTGGGAAGCACAGAGCTGATTTTGTCAGGTGGAGAGGTCCCATGGGGGAACCCTGAGGTCCGGTGGGTCCTGCTGTTGGCAGATACGCTGAGGTGGTTCTGTCTTGGGCAGGAGCAGTGGGGCCTGAAGGAGCAAGGCAGCAGCACGAGGATCACTGAAAATAATGGGTTATAAAAGGAGGAGGGATGTGGGATTATGTGGGTCATTGGACAGAGGGACAGAAAGGAGGGATTCAGGAATGGGGACCTCACAGTGGCAGCAGTGGTGGCTCGGGGAGTGTGGGGTCAGTGTGGGCACTGTGAGCACTGTGCCCACAGGGAGCAGACAGGTACAGTCTTGGTCTGAGCCTTCTCCCTCTCTCTCCACTTTCCTTGTCCCCCTCAGCACTTCCATGAGGCTGCGTACATGGCAGATGACCGTCAAGACCTTCTCAACGCTATCAACGAGTTCCTGGACTGCAGCATCGTCATCCCCCCATCAGAGGTGGAGGGAAAAGACTTGCTCAAATCCATTGCCACCTTCCAGAAGTTGCTGCTGAGGAAGAGGAAGGAGAGGGAGCAAAAGTCTATGAAGGAGGGGGCTGTCCAAGAAGCCAAAGGTCTCTTGACTCAGTTTGGACAAATGAGTTTGTGCCTAATGCCCTGACTGCCCCGGTGGGTCTTGCCCTCTCAAAGCCTGGCAGAGTGGTGAGCAGGTCCTGCCTCCTGCAGTGTTGGTCATGGCAGATGGGGGGAAATGGGAGACGTGCAGATGTGGGGTCCAGGCAGATTGGGGTCCCTGAAGAGAGGTATCCACGGGCTATCCACAGAGGAGAGGGGCAACCCTGCCTTCCCTTATTCAAACCCTGCTGTCTGTGCGCTTCCAGAGCTGTGTGAAGTGAAAGCTGAGGAAGAAGAGGAGGAAGCTGAGGACGACCCTTTGAAACGGACCGGAATATTTTTTGGAGGTCTGGTTCGGGACATAAAGCGCAGGTACCCCAAATACCTCAGTGACATCAGAGACGCCTTGCACAGCCAGTGTCTCGCAGCCGTTCTCTTCATCTACTTTGCTGCTCTCTCTCCTGCCATCACCTTCGGGGGACTCCTAGGTAATGGGCCTGCTTTCTGGTCTGCTCTTTGCACGCCGGGACCCTGGCTGTGTCTGTGTGATCCTGTGCTGGGGAGGGCTTCGGTGCTGCTTGCTCGGGGAGAGCAGCAGTGCCGCGCACCGGTGGCCTTCTTGTCACCTGCCTGCAGCTTGGCCGCTCCAGCCTCGCTTCACAGTTCCTCTCCGAGTGCTCTCCAGGCAGTCGGTGCTCTTCCAGCTGGAGGAGTCCTGGGCTGAATCCCGGGAGCCCTCTTGGCAGGGTTCCCTGTGCTCCCTCTGCGCTCTGCCCAGCACAGCAGACTGATGGACAGAGATACAGTCTTATCTACAGACTGCCTGCCCGTGGGGGACCATGTCTGTGTCCAGGCTTTAACACTCACACCTTGTTCCCTTTCCCAGGAGAGAAAACGGAGGGTCTCATGGGAGTTTCCGAGCTCATCATCTCCACCTCGGTTTTAGGGATCCTCTTCTCCCTGCTTGGAGCTCAGCCGCTCCTGGTCATTGGCTTCTCAGGGCCCCTGCTGGTGTTTGAAGAAGCGTTTTACAAGGTACCTGTGAGCAGCGTGTCGCGCTCTGCACCCACTCGCACTGCCTCTCCACTGCCTCTACCTGTGTTTCTTGGGTCCTCAAAGACACTGTTCTGTTGCAGTCTGCCAGGCTGGCCTGAGTTCAACTGGTCTGGCCCTATCTGTGCTGACCCTTTCCAACTCATAGTGCAGGGACTGCTGGTCTCTGTGGATTGAGCTTTTGAGGCTTCACGGTGGTTTTGTAACTGCTGAGTGTGAGGGGAGCTTCTTTCTCCCCTGTGCTACACTCATCCTGGCACATTGAGTACTTGGAGCTGCAGCCCAAGATACTGCTCTGCAGTCCTTTTTTTCTTGTTCTTGGGGCTTCCTTTGGCAGCAGCGTCACAACTGTTATCTGCATGCAGGTTTCTTTGTATGGGAACCCACCAGTCTTCAGTGTATCACTCATTTGGGATGGCCCATGCCTCTCATTCTACCATGCGGAGTGAGCCAAAGGGTGAATGCAGAGGCCTCTCGGCCAGCCAGGCTGCAAATGCTTCTTTCTCAAGCAGCACAATCTCTGCACTGTAAAAAGCGTCCTAGTGTCACCTTAACCCCAAGCACAGGGGGTCTAACCCTTTTCATTTTTTTCTGACTGCTGGGTTTTTACACCATGTTTTTTTCTTAACAACTAGATTTTCAGCTTGAGGTTCAGCTTCAAGATCGTGGTGCTTGTGATGCCATTGCACTATAGGCTTCTTTGCTCTCCATGGTCTTCTCTGACTGTTGTTTGCCTTGTTCAGACTGTGGTTCTGTGGCTAGTAAGACTGTGAAGGAAGAAGGAATGTGAAGGGGTGAAGTATGTCCATGGTTTGTGGGTTTCTTCCACATACAACAGTCCTTGTACATAGGGCACCATCTGGGACCCTGTTCTGGTTACCGTAACCTTTGTGCACCAGGGCACATCAGGCTGCTCAGGCCCTCCATGAGGGTGATGGGTTCATGTTTGGCGGTGCACGAAGCAGTAGAGAGCTGTGTTTGAGTAATGCTGCCTCCATAAGGATGGGACAGGGTGCATAATTCCTGGGGTGGCTTGAGCAGTGAGCGAGGTAAGCACTGTTACAAAGCCTGCAAAAGGGAAGACTTGCTTGCTGCGAGCTGGCTGATGTTAATGCAAAGTCTGTCACGTTATCTGCAACTCCAGTGCTGATTTCACTGTCTCTGTGCAGAGATATGAATGCCTTTTTCCAGGAGTCTGGGGTGTCAGTGGGGAGGAGGTGAAGAAAGCAGCCACAGGAGCCGTGAGTAACCCTTTTCCCTTTTCTTTTCAGTTCTGCCAGACACAAGGCATTGAATATCTGACAGGCAGAGTGTGGATCGGTTTGTGGCTCATCGTCTTCATCTTCATTATTGTGGCAGCTGAGGGAAGCTTCTTGGTGCGCTACATCTCGCCCTTCACCCAGGAGATCTTTGCTTTCCTTATTTCCCTCATCTTTATCTACGAGACCTTCTACAAACTCTACAAGGTGAACCTTCCCCGGGGAGGTGGACTGCCAGGTCTCTTGGTCCCCCAGGGTCCTGCTGCTGCTGTAGCACACAGGAGGCAGGGGAACAGGACCAGCATAGCTGCAGCTTTTCTAGCTGTCCTATAGAAAAATTCTTTGCTGGCTTCTCACATGCCAGGCCTGGCCAGCTGGCCTCTGTGCCACCACAGAAGCTGGCAGGATAGTCCCTAACATCTGTCTTCATTCTCTTCCTGCAGGAAGCATTAAAGAGGGGACATTTTTCTCTCCCTAGCCCTGTCAAGCTGGGTAGGTTGTGAGGTGACAGATGCAGGGATGGTCTGTGCCACCATCTACCCCCCTCACCTCTCTGCAGAGCAGGACACCTCCACATGCCCCTGCCCCCAGCAGTGACGGTGCCCCCATCCCTCTGTGCAGTGACAACGCGGCTGCTTCTCTCGCCCATCCAGGTGTTTGCAGAACATCCTCTGCTGAAGTTTTACCCGCCAAGCGTGCAGAGCAGCCTGAATAGCAGCATGCTGTCCACAGATGCGATGTCGCTGGGCATCAGGATGCAGCCCAACACAGCTCTCCTCTCGCTCATCCTCATGCTGGGCACCTTCTTCATTGCCTTCTTTATGCGCAAGTTCAAGAACAGCCGTTTCTTGGGAGGAAAGGTGAGAGGTTCCAGGGGTCCGGATAATAAGAACCCTTTATGCTACAGACCTTGGTTCACCAGAGCATTTGCTTTTCACTGTTTTGAACTAACCTGGCTTTATGCCATGAGATGCTGGTGCCAGCTGGGACTATCCCCTACAGAAACACCAGCAATCTCTTAAAAACTTGTATATTTGCACTGTCCTGCTCCGTTGAGCTCTGCTGAAAAGTCCCTCAGCCCTTCAGAAAGTTTCTTTGGATGAATACAAATCCGTTAAACTGGAATATAGGAGGAAGAAGTTATGACTTGTTCTTTTTGACACCCCTGTCTCTGCAGGACATCTTTATAATACTTGGAGCACTACTTGATCAAACTAGCGAGCAGAGCAGTTGCACCAAGTAGGCAGTCGCTCTGGGGTGGCTGGAGTACCACATGTAACTGGGGGATGTTGTGCCAAGTGCCAAGCCAGCCTTGGACACCCTATTTCCCATGTCACCAGAAGGCTTTTGTTCTGCAGGCGCGGCGAATCATCGGAGACTTTGGGATCCCCATCTCAATCCTGGTCATGGTGCTGGTGGATTACACGATCACGGACACATACACACAGGTGGGAGTCAGCACCGCTCTCCAGGCCTCTCCTCTGGTACAGGCAGTGATCCTGCTGCACTGGAGCTTGCTCTGGGCAACTGGGGATTTGTACTGCCTGCTTCTTCAGCCGTAATTGTGCAAAAAAGCACGGAGATGTTGCCCCTAATCCTTACTCTCACCATGAATTGGAGCTCCAAGGACCTTATTGAGACAGAGACCAGGGCTAGAGGGACTGGAGTCCCCATGATACAATATTCCAAGTGTTGATAGGATTTAGAGGACCCAAGACATTCAGTGCAGTTGATTTCCTGCTTGTAACTATAAAAACTTGTCATCAATCAACAAGACGTAAACTTCTGTGGTTCGCAGTGAAGGGGTGGCATATAGCACAGTTGCAGTGGGGTTCTCTGTCATGTTCTTAGTCTTCAGTATTTAAACTCTCCTTGAACAGAGGCTACTAACATTTTGATTGCTTTATCTGAAAAAAGTGATTTCTTTAGTAGTTTATGCACAAACTTAAATGTTATTGAACCTACCCATCTCACATTTTCTTTTTTTTCTTTTTTTTATTATTTGCATAGTTATATCTTTCAGTTTTGGAATTTCTTGCAATTAACACTGGGGAGAGGGTGAAAGGTATTTTTTGTTCAGCAGGCAGCTTTTCATCAGGACCGCCTACAGCTTAGCAGAATACAATTTTTTTTGTTGTTAATTTAAATCTTAATGAGAAGCATGGTTTTATCAGAATTTATTAAAATCAAACACTCTGCTGCATCCTTTTCATACGCTTTTACAGTTAATATCAGCAGCATTGTCATTTTGGTATTTACTCAGCATATGTGCAAAGCTTTCTGAGAAAACATCGCTTTGTTACAGAGCTTAGCTCAAGTACAGGCATTCCAGGAATATTATTCATACTTATGTTGATTAACATAAATGCAAATCATAAACTCTGCCTGCAGTACTCACGCAAACAAATAGCAAGAACTGCAGCAGAGCTGTGCAGGGCCAGGAGTTTAAATGGTAGTGACCGCAGGGTCAGGACCACGCGCAACGGGAGTCTGTGTGGGCTCTGATAGCAGTGCAAACATCATCTTCCCTCTGAACATGATAAGAGGGAGATTGTTTTTAAAGAATGTGCCTGCTTCTGGGATCCAAATACAATATTGAAAAATGTGTCAGAAAAGATATGTTGTCTGAAAAACTACCTCAGAGAAGAGTAGGCTGTTCAGGAGACTTGGTCTGACCAAGCAGAGGTCAAGAAGCATTTTATCCATGGTCTACAAGTAGTGGCATAGTGACAGGATTCCTCAGGAAAGATATTTCCTCAGTCTCTTGGACGTAAAACAAGTGAATTCCAGTGGCGGAAGGAGGAAATGAGACCAGCTCATCCTAGAAACTGGGAGCATGCATTTGTTTTGTTGGGGGGTTTTGTTGTTGTTGTTTGATTGATTGATTAAAAATAAAATAAAAACAAAGAGGATTATGCATGAGAAAGTCCAGGTCCAGTAAGAGTGGCTGTCCTGTCCTCTGAGGACTTCAGACCAGGGAGACCACAGTCTGAGCTAGAGCTCTGTGGGGCTGTGGGCATGTGCATATTGATCAATAATTCCTGGGTTTTGTGGCTGCTCTACCAGAAGCTGAATGTCCCGTCTGGCCTGTCCGTCACATCCCCTCACAAGCGTGGCTGGTTCATCCACCCCATGGGCAGCAGTGGCACCTTTCCGATGTGGATGATGTTTGCTTCTGCCATCCCTGCGCTCCTGGTCTTCATTCTCATCTTCATGGAGACGCAGATCACTACGTGAGTACCTTCCCTGTCAACTCCAACCATCACTGGCCTCCAGGCAAGCAAGGCTGGGATGGGTGCTATTCCAAGGGCAGGATCCTGGCAATTTCAGGCTGCATCTTTTTAGGTTTTCCCATTATCTCTTGACTCCCTCCCTGGGATACGGTATGGTGGAGACCTGTCCCAGCCAAGCACAGGAAGAAACCTCTAATCTGAGATCTCCCCAGCCATCTCCCTGTTGTCACTACATGTGCCCCATCCAGACACTGAGCAGTCCCCTGTCGCAACGCTGTCCCTGGGCCATAGGCAGTGGGTGCGTGCTGTGGCCCAAGCTGGAGCTGGCACTGACACAGGGTCTTTTTCCTCTCAGACTGATTGTGAGCAAGAAGGAGAGGAAACTGCTGAAAGGCTCCGGCTTCCACCTGGACTTGCTGCTCATCGGCACTATGGGGGGGCTCTGTGCACTTTTCGGGCTGCCCTGGCTGACTGCAGCGACGGTGCGCTCCGTCACCCACGTCAACGCCCTGACGGTCATGAGCAAGGCCATTGCGCCAGGGGAGAAGCCCAAGATCGAGGAGGTGAAGGAGCAGCGTGTGACAGGAGTGCTTATTGCTGCCCTTGTCGGTGAGCATCCGCTCGGGGGAAGGAATGATGTGGGAGCTCAGGGCTCACAGCTGGAAATGCAGACCTGGTGGTGTCCCTATCTGCCCTTTGGCAGCACTCAGTAACTCCTCCCCAGGGCCAGCCCTTCTCCTCCAACCTCTCCCACTAAACTCCTCTTGAATTACCTTTCCCTTGTGCCCTGGGTTGGATAGACAGAGGGGACACGAGAGGGCTGGAGGCTGGGGTGCTAATGCGGAGAGGGCTGGCGTGCGCCGTGCGGTGCTCTGAGCGCTCTCTGTGCAGGCCTGTCCATCGTGATGGGGAACATGCTGCGGCAGATCCCCTTGGCCGTGCTCTTCGGCATCTTCCTCTACATGGGGGTTACGTCTCTCACTGGCATCCAGCTCTATGAGCGACTGCTCCTCATCTTCATGCCCTCCAAGCACCACCCTGACCACATCTACGTTGTGAAGGTGAGTTGGGGGGCACTGGCTAATAAAAGGAGCAAAGGAAGAGAAGTCAGGTTGAGGGAGGGTGGTGTTTTGCTCGGCTAGGTGATGTGGAGGGCTGGTATGCGGCTGGGCTATACGAGGAGATCGTGCAGGTCATGCACAAAGCTGAAGTGATGCTGACAAGCTGCACACACAAGTGTGTAGCAAAGGAATTGCAAGGACAAGTCATTGTAGGAGTAATGCATTGCTTGGCTGGATGTAGGGACACTGCACTGCCAGATGGATATGCTAGTAGGCTGCACAGAGGCTGGTGTGTTGGAAAGTACTACCTTGCTGTAGTGAGCAGACAGGCAGAGTGCACAGATTGGGTCTTTGTTAACCTTTACAGGAAGATAACGTGTTCTTAAACTGGATTTTTCTCCCTAGGTGAAGACCTGGAGAATGAATCTCTTCACGTGCATCCAGTTGGCCTGCATTGTGCTGCTCTGGGTGGTGAAATCTACAGTGGCCTCCCTGGCCTTCCCGTTTGTCCTGATCATGACAGTGCCATTGCGACGCTTTGTGCTGCCCCGCTTCTTCCACGACAGGGAGCTCAAAGCCGTAAGCAGATATCTGTCCCCATGGTCTTACTTACACTGTGGTGCGGTTGGGGAGATTTGGAAGACTGAACAGGCAAGAGATCCTGGACCAACCAGGCCTTGTCTCTCCCTGCTGTTGTTTGAGGGTGGTTTTTAACAGGAGTAAATGGCCCTGTGACTTTGTGGGAGTCCGTAGCTTTGGGAATACAGTGTAAGATGGATCAATGGCCCAGGTCAAGGACACAAAGGATCCCGCTAAGCAGGATCCTGGGATAAGGAATTCTTCCTCCCCATTTGTGACTGCTTCCTCTGGAGATAACCCTTTTCCCTTGAGGCAGCAGCACACCAGAGCTTGTGGCTGCTTGGCGCAGGACCACTAAAACACAGTGCCAGGGTGCCCCGTCTGACACCCCGGCTCGGCTGGAGGGCAACCTGGAGCGGGGATACCACAAGTGAGCAGTGCCTGAGTGCTGCTTGCAGGGGAGCAGAGAGGAGTCACTCCCAAGGGAGAGTATTGGGCTGGGGAAGAAAGATTGAGGGTGGAAGGGCAGCAAAAGGGACCTGTTGGGAGGGGAAGGCACAAAACAGGGAAAGATCTTTGCTCTTCGTGGGGTGGGCAAAGTGCCTGGCTCCCTGTGTGCCATGCTGTCAGTTCAGGGCTCCAGACCCTGCACTGGGAGCTGTTGTGGCCTTCAAGGGCCGGTCTCTGCCTCTCCCCAGTTGGACTCGGAGGATGCGGAGCCGAACTTCGACGAAGACGGCCGGGACGAGTACAACGAGCTGCACATGCCTGTCTGAGCTGGGGCCTGCCTTCCCCTCTCCTGGGACAGGCTGCTGACGCCTGCTCGTCCTCCCAGGGGCTTAACCTGGAGATGGCATCGGACTTGCCGTGAGTCGCACGAACTCTTGCCTGGACCAACGAACGGCTGTTCCGTAGCCCTGCCGGAGGCAGCCTTGGCTCTGGCTGCCTCCTCGCTCCCTCGGCAGAGGCTGTGCGGCTCTCTCCTCTTGGACCTGGTGAGCTGAGACGCCTCTCACATCCAGATACTGTGTGGTCCAAAGCAGCTGTGGGTCAGGGGTCTGCCCGGTCCCTGCTGGAGGCAGCCGATGTTGAGCCTGCCAGGTGGTGAAGGAGAACCATGCCAACTGGTACCACTATGTCCCACTCCGCTACCGTGAAGCTTGGGTGTCCCAGCTCCATGTGCCATTGAGCAGTTCTGGTGACAAGCCAGGTACCTGCAGGTGGCTGGTGGCCTCCTCCCAGGCTGGCGGTGAGAGCAGCCCCTTACTCAGCTGGCAGGTGCCTTGCTCCCATGGCCTCTACCCTCATCTAGGAATGTTCATGCTGGATCAGTGCCATCGTGGCCCATGGGGCTGCTGCACACACACTACCACCCACGGACCTGCCTGCGTTAGGGAGCTCGGGCTCCCCAGTGCCCTCACAGGTGCCCAGCACATGAGCGAGGAGGGACCAGTGCTCTTCCCTGGCACCCCATGGTCCCAGCACTGATGGGACAAGAGCTCGCTGGCGTCTGGTGGGTAAGGGGTGCTCTGCGGGCCCTGTGTTCCAGGCCTTCATCTGCCCGGTCATGCTCCCACAGGACGGGTTTCCAGTCTTGTCCAGGATGGGGGAAGCTGCTCACATCCTCCCAGTTTTTCTGACTCTGTTCCCAAAAGGAAAGAGCACAGGGAGAAGAGGCCTGGGGACAAGCAGGTATCCTGGAGTCACAGGTGCCTGCCCTGTTACGGGCACTAACAGGGTTCCAGCGCTGTTCTGTACCTGCACAAAGGTTGCAGGGCGTTGCGTAAGGTCTGGTCACAGTGCTGTTTCCCCAATTCCTCATTCCCAGGTTCCTGTCCTGGAGAACAAACCAAATACATGAAGCTATACAAGAAATGTAGTGCTGGAGCACAGGAGTCTCCTTTGGGTCCCCTCCTCTTCCCTGTGCAGAGGTCACTGGGTCTGGTTCCCTGCAGGGAGGTCACCGAAACCCCTGGTCCCGCTTCCACTCATGTGCTGGGGTCACCTTCCACTGCCAGGGGTGTCCACTGTTTAGAAACAGGTAAGAACCTGCGTGCCCTGCACGCTCCGCTCTGCCAGGCAGGCTGTGGGTCCGTCTCCTGAGGCCCCTCCAGCTTCAGCTGAAGAAACCCTCCCCAGTGGCCTCGCTGCCGGGGACGGAGGAAACATGGTCCCATCTGACAGCTCTGATGAGTCGACAGCGTCAGAGGAGATGGGCCCAGCCTCTCCCTGATATAGCAGCCGGCGTGGCCTTGGGGAGAAGGCTGGGACACTCGTTCCACCACTGACCGACCATTGCATTTTGGTCAAGCCACTGCCCTGGTTCCCATTTATCACCATGGCTCCTGCAGGAGAAGGTGGGTGCTTTTGCTACTGGGAGGGTCCAGCACTTCCCCAGGAGGCTGCAGAAATATCCAACCAGGCAGGGAGAACTCTTCCAGCGGCAGTTCCTGCCCCACCGCCTAGCCCGCCCGCGGTGCCCAGGGCTGAGAGACAAGTGTCTCCATGTGTCTGTGGCCATGTGTGTCCCATCCTCCTTGCGTAGTGTAGGAGGCCTTTTGTCGCTGTGCATTGTGACTCCTCTGACTGTACTGGAAACAGCTACACCAATAAACCCTTCACAGGAACTGGCGTTTGGTTCTCCTTCCCCGGGAACCGGGATGAAGGAACAAAACGCAGCTGGACCCAGCTGTCACTTCAGTCGTGAGGGACTAGAGTGCCCTCTGTCAGCACTGAGGTGGCCTCTCAGCCATCCCCAAATCCCAGCTTTGCTACCCGCAGGACCAGCCTGAGCAAGCGAGCCCATCCTGCCTGCCGACGGTGCAGGTCAAGGCCAAAATCCTGGTATTTAATCGGAACTACAAACACTCACTTAAGCCTGTGTGCATCCCCGCACGTGCCCAGGAATGAGCCACCCGCAGCATGTCCAGTGCCTGTCTCCTCACCCCAGCGCCACCAGCAGAAGACAGAGGAAATGTCTCATTACACACGTGTTGCCTCCACACTTTGTTCCTCCATACAAGTCAAACCAGGGGGGCAGCAAGCACATATGCCCCTAGCACCCTTGTGGGGAGCCCCTGTGATGGAAAACTTCTCTGTGAAGATCTCGTCCACCTGGACTTCTCCATTAATGCCTGCATGGGCCGGGTCTCTGGCTCCTGCTGCAGTTCCAGTCGCAGGGAAGCCAGCTCCCAGTCCTGGTGGTGGATCAGATGTTCTCTAGCCATGCCCAGCCTGGGTGCATGCGCTGGCACCTTGCTGCTGGCTCTGGATGTCCCTCTGTCCCTGCGGCCGCGGTCCTCACGTGCTCGTGGGGCTGGCAGCTGGTGTGGGCCCTGCTGTGCCTGGAGGGCGGGTGGTGGCAGCCCCATTCTCAGACAGGTCCCACAGTGGAGAAGTCATCACCCGGCCCAGCATCCTCTGCAGGTCCTGGCAGCGCTGCCGGATCTGTGGAAGAGGGGGCAGCATCAGTGCCCGGCTCCTGCTCCGGCAGCGCGCTCAGACGCGGACTGGGCACGGTCATTTATGCACTGCTGCTGCTGGGAAACATTCCCCACCGCGTCCCTTCCAGTGCCACGGTTTGCATCAGAAAGCCCTTGGCCCTAGCTGGTCCCACAAGACATACGTCTCGACCAAGCCTCCGTGTGCAGCACATCCCGTGCGTCTCCCCACGCAGCGGTGCTCCCTCTCCCTCGCTCTCACAGACCCACGGCCCTTGTCCCACAACGGAGGGTGGCAAGGGCAGCGTTTACCTCCTCTACGCGCCGGACGAGGACGGGCCTGACCTGCAGCTCGAGCAGCCAGTCGGCCCGCAGGATGCACCGCTGGTATTCCCGCAGCTCCAGCCGCTGCCGCCAGCTCCTCCGGCCCCGGGTGCCCCGGTGCGTCCTCAGCCGCCTGCTCCGCGTCTCGCAGCTGCAGCTACAGGTCCTGGATGCGCCGGGTGACGCCGCGGAGCTGGCGGTGCAGGGCGCGCGCCCGCGACGCGCGATGTTGCAGGGCGCGCAGCTCCTCCCGGCTCTCCCATAGCGTCATAGCGGGGACATGAGGCAAACCTGGGGGAGACACAGGCTGCCCAAGGGACCTGCCCCACAGCAGCAGTGACCACGAGGCACCAGGAGCCGGCCCCACTGCGTCCGGCCCTCTCAGCCTGCGTGGCGGTGGCCGTGATGGTGACGGTGGCTGCAATAGTGGCGGGAGGATGTGGTATCTGCTCCTTTGCAGGCGAATCCACTGCCTGGCGAGCTCCGCCGCGGCCAGGCTCTGCTGGAAGATGTCAGGGATGTCCTTGGGCACGGGCCCCGCGCTGGCGAAACCCTGCAGGTCGCGCAGGCTCCGCGGGGTGAAGACACCCTCGCGCACGGCATCCCCCCGCAGCAGCAGGGCCCAGCGGTGCCCGGCCCCAAAGAGCCGCGCGGCCAGGCAGGGGATGGAGGCCGGGGACCTCGGTGGGGACGGCGGCGCGCCGGGGACGCCCGGCTCCTCGTGCACGTAGAGGTGCTCGCAGAGCGGGATCAGCACCGCGGTGTCAAACCTGTCCTTGGAGGCACGCATGAGGCCAGCCAGCACGGCGTAGAGGGGCTCCATGGGCACACACGGTGACAGAGCGGGTCTGAGCTTGTCCTTGTGGTCCTGCGTGACCAGCCTGGGGGATA
The DNA here is from genome assembly GCA_034781795.1 of Crypturellus tataupa. Classification (NCBI taxonomy): domain Eukaryota; kingdom Metazoa; phylum Chordata; class Aves; order Tinamiformes; family Tinamidae; genus Crypturellus; species Crypturellus tataupa. The sequence continues at coordinate 6,464,454 of JAWLRI010001089.1, forward strand.
CACGAGAAATCGTGTTGCACCTGGGTGCGGGTTTGCTGGAGGGTCCCCCAGGGAGCCCAACGGGTGCTGCCTTCACCGGGGGACACATCGCACCACCAAACGCCTGTGCAAGGTGCAGAGATGAGTGCTAAGCAGCAGCGCCGCCGTGATCCGTGAGCAGCTCTGCCCGTGGCTATCGTGTAAGAGAGAATTATCTTGGCAAAAGCAAGCAGTCACAGAGCCTGTCTGCAGAGCAAAAAATAGGAAGTCCGTTCCCAAAACTATCAGCCGAATTATTTTAAACCGTCATATGTTTAGGCAAACTATTTGGGTTTCTGTCTCTGTCTCCCGGCTTCAAGTAGGCTCAAACCGTCTTCTAGAGCTATTTTTATTCTCTGCAGCCAGGAGGGGCTGGCACATCTCCGTGTTTTACTTTCTAATGAGATAACGCTCGCACCCATTCACACGGCTCTGCTGCTGGGATGTTAAGAAAAACGCTGGCTAAGACAACTTGCTCGGCAAAGCTGAGAACCGATCTCACTGACGTTTCCCCTTTTCCCTGTATATCCGTATCTCCTCGGTTAGGCTATGGCGCATGCTTTCTAGTTGCTCAGATTTCATAAATGTCATTTAAAAAGCTCTTCTCTTTTGACACCAGGAGGGGGTTTGCAGCCCTGCACCTGGAGTGAATGCTGGCAGCATTGGGGCATTTCAGGCAGTGAAAGAACAGACCCAGCCTAAACTTCAGTCCTGCACTGAGCTTCACTTGGTAGTGTGACATATTGTCCCAGGTCTCCAGAACTCTGTTCGGAAAGCACAGACGACATCTCGGGACTGCTGGGATACTGGGCAAGAGCCCAGGGGTCCACATGGTGTTATAGTCCATGCCAGGCTCAGGAATACCTGCAACATCTGGACACATCATCTAAAGTCTATAGGCCCTTATGTCTCATGAATAATGAGCATTGAACAAGGCCTGAGAGCACTGGGCAAGGGTATGACGTGCCAAAGCCACTGTTCTTGGCCCTCATACACCCTTGCCACTGTGCCACCCCACACACTCAGCCCTCCTTCTCCCTCCATCCACCTCCCCTCTGCATCCCTCAGAAAGCAGGAACTCACCAGGCCCAGGAAAGGCACCGGAGAGCGGGCTGAGCTGGGCCCTGCTGCCTGCACGAGGAGGAACCTGCCCTGCACGCGCACGGACACAAACCATCCTCCCCATGGGAACGGCAGGTTCGGACGTGTCCCTTGCGGGCACCCGAGCCAGCATTTCCCAACGCCTGCTCCTGGCCCTGCAGGCATCGCTGCAGAGCCCACGGGAGATGCAGCTTCACCCAGCCCCTCTTCACTGGTACAGGGGGTTAATGAAGAGACACTTCCCTTGCAGCAATGCCTGAACCCTGGGTGCTGGACACGGGCTTGACTCTTCATTGCGAGTGAGTGGGAACGTGCACGGCCCTGGATTTGTGCAGAAAGGCTATCTGGCCTGGAAAGAGAGAGGTTCTTTAGTCTTGGGCTGTTAGCTACTGCCCTGGGGACAGAGCCTCACGCCTGGAGCTCTTTGCTGAGGATTACGCCAGGTCACCTCTGTGGCCTGTGCAAGATCCTCCTGCCCAAATGCAGGTTTGCTCAGGGTGCAGCTGCCCGTGAGCTGCTGCATCACTCTGGACAGCTGAATCGCACAGTCCAGGTGAGACCCAAGGATGCCTGCAAGGCTGCAGCTCCTTGGAGCCCACTGCCCCGGGTCACGACAGGAGAGGGGACGTGGTGAAGGAACCACAGCGCACATGGCCTAGGGGCTGCCCGAGGTGGTTTGCATGAGTTTCCTGCAGAGATGGGCTGTAAGGGTGGCTGGGGAGGGCATGGCACCAAGGTGGGCTCCGTGGCAGCTCCGAATTGTGGCTGCAGAAGCTTTTCCCCTGCAGGGAGCAGCAGGGAGTCAGGCTGGCACTCGGCGGGGCATCCTGCCTCCCTCTGAGCGCAACAAAGCAAAAAGGGCCTCGCAGGAGAAGCCGGGCACCAGGGATGCACAAACTCCCCGCTGCTCGGATCACATCGCTCCACTCTCTCCACTGTGAGCTGTTAGATTTGATCTCGTTGCTGCACAAGAGGGGGGGATATTTCCCCTGAGGGGCGTCTGCTGCAGGAGCCCAGCTGGATCTTGCTCTCATCCATCAGGCGGCAGCCCCAGAGGACGGGGTCTCATGCCTCCCACCGGCACACGGGACACAACAAGGTCACAGGAGGGACGGGAAAGCTTGGGGGGCGCTGGGGGAAGCCAGGGGTGCCATTGGGGACTGTGAGAGGCTTTCTTTGGGGACGGCAAATGGCTAGAGGCAGGGGGGCATTTCCTGCTGCCCTGAACCTGTTGCACTCACTGTTCGGCCTTGAACGGGACCTTGAACCTGGGTGCACGAGCAGATGAGAGGCAGCTGCCTTTGGAAGAGAGCAGGGTGCCAGGGCAGCGCGGAGCAGGGGACGGGGTTAGCACAGCCACACACACTGCCTGGCCTTGCTTGTGCTCTGGGTCTTGTGGGACCTTGAAAGAGACTTTTCCGCCGGAGCAGAGCAGCGATTCGCATCATTTTGGCTGCAGATGCCGAAGAGAAAGTGTGGGGTGCACAGCGAGGAGATGCACGCTCTCCTTGGGCAGGGACATGCCTTTGCAAGCTGGAGCTGCAGAGGAGATATCAGGAAGAGGAAATGTTCCAAGCTCAGGCTATCAGCACCCGCTCAGCGAGTCAGCAAATCCCGGCCATGGGCGGGGGCAGCGATATGACACCGTTTAACCCCCGCGCTTGCCTGCCTGGGTTTATCGTGCAGCCAGAGACAAAGACAGAGAGCTCTTCGTGCCTGCCAAGGCAGCCCGGTCCGCTCCACAGCTGGCTGACACACTTTCTACAGCACGAACCCCGCAGTGATGGTATCTGCAAGCAAAGCCCTGCTTATACACTCAGTTAAGCGGAATCTGTAAGGCAGTTTGTAACACAGCCATCTGTGACCTCCCCAATACCACATCATTAATAGCAAAGCTCAGTCTGGGTCAAACAAAAGCAGGGCAGCCCTAATAGAGAGGAAATTAGGTGGATGTGCTTGACTGGCCTCATCTCGCCGTGTTCCTCCTACAATTAGAGCCTTGCGCGGCTCAGCTCTCTTTCCCAAGGAGCTTGCTGCCAGGATTGCTTCTCTCATGACCAAATTGTAAGAGACACGAGTGTGTTTTGGCCCCAAGCAAACCTGCGCCAGGAGCGCCCAGCAAACCTGCACCAAGGAACCTGCGGCAGGGAAGCTCCACAAGTCGCTGCTGGGAACTGGAAGCACATCCCGGGCTACGGCAGGAATGAGGGGAAGGAGTGGGAACAAGGGCCCTATCTGCAGAGAGGGCGAAATGCAAATATCTGTGGGTTTAGTTTTGTCCAACACGGGCCAGTACAGTTGGTAGAAAGGTAATGCTGGCCCCAGAAAGCTTTTCAGTGGGATAGCCAGGGAGGATGTCTAGGAGGCCAAGGGATGCGGGATGGCTTGCAGCAACAGGATGATGGACGTTCCCAGTGTCCGTCCTCTGGGCCCTTCTGCTCTTGTGCTCAGGATTAAAACTGAAGAAGGCATCCTATATTCCTGACCTGTGGGAAAAAAAAAAAAAAGACAGGGGTGGATGGTATCCCTGTGCCAGGATGAGGTTTCTTCCTGCTATCAAAGCAAGTGGGGGTACAAGTGCCCCGGGCAGGAGTGCTGCTGTGTGCGATGGCCAGAAGGGCTCACGGAGCTGGTGGCTGAGATGAGACAGGAGCAGCAGGGTGCTCAGTGCCCACGAACGGCCCCGCTCCGAGTGTCGTCCCTGCAGGGATGGCTCCTGGCAGGTCTCCTGCTCCCCCGTGGTCCCCGCGAGCAGCCGGGACAGAAGCTCTGCTCGTGCTGCCAGCGGGAGCAGGTGCTGCAGCGCTCCATGTCACCCCGCGAAAGCCTCCTCGAGTAGCCTTAATCGCATTCCTCCGGAGCAGGGACACATCTGGCGCAAACATGATCCTGTCCCCGAGGAACCTCTGCTAATTCCTGCCGCGGAGCCCCAGAGCAGGGAGAGCTTCGGAGCGGCTTTGATCGCTGCCGTGCTCCCCTCGCAGCGGTGAAGTTGGCTGGTCCGCAGTGGGGAGGAAGGGGAGAGGACAACAGAGGTTGTAGGGTGGACACGCAGCGCTGACCCTGGCTGTGCAAACAGCGGGATACGGCAGGACACGAGCGGGGATTGAATCCCCATGGCAGGGTAGGGGCACTTCCCGCCTGCCATCGGATCTCCACGAGGCAGGTTTTCCCCTGTCATCTTTCCCTTTGCAGGAAAAAATCCACTGTTTTGTACCTGAATTCGAGCCCTTGGCTGGGGGACTGCCCGTGTCTGGGTCTAATCCGTGCCCACGGAGCTGGGAAAGGGAGGAACTGCCCTTTTCAAGTCGCATTTTCAGCTGGTTTTGAGCAATGGTGAGACTGGGAGGGTGCCCAGGGCTGTGGGTCCAGCACGCGTCCCCTTCCCGACGCCTGTGATGGGAGAGCGCCGACGGACACGTGTCTCTCCACACTGCCCCGCAATGGGACACGCTTCAGGTGTCCATCACTGAGCACAGAAGCAACCCCGGCTCTTCCCAGGCTGCTGCCGAGCCCGATACTCCGGAGCGCGGCGGGATGGCGGGCGCCGTGGCCCAGGCCGGGTAGCGCGAGGGCCCACGGAGCCGCCCGACGCGCCCCATCCGCCTGCCCCAAGCCGCGTGCCAGCCCCGTGGCAGAGGGAAGCAGGATACGGCCTCCTGTCCGGGAGGAATTCCTGCCCCTGCGCGTTCCTGCCCGTCCCCGGCCGGCCCTGGCGCGGAGCTGGGCAGGAAGCTGACTCACCGGCTGCCGCCTCCGCTGCCACGGCGGCCGCGGGGCCTGGCTGCCGGCGGCGGCTCCGTTTAAAGATATAGGAGGGAATCATGGCCCGGGCGCCTCCCCAGGGCCGGAGTTGGCTCTGCTTGGATTTTCTTTGGAGCAAGAGGGCGGCGGAGGGGTCCCGCCTGGCGTGGGGTATTTAACCCGTCATCATGCAGCAGCCCCCGAGCTGAGGTGGCGTCTCAGCCTGGCCAAGGGGACGAGCGGGGCACACGGGCCTCGCTCCATCTCTTCCATCTCTTCCACGCTGGCCTGATGCGTGTGACACGGTGGTGGCTCCCGGTCACCCGGAGCAGCACGTGGCTGGTCATGGGACCGATGAACGGCCCCGGTCACATCCGCCCCTTCCCGGTGAGCACAGCTGAGGAGCGAGGCGGCCGTTCGGACATGATGGGCGATGCGACTGCAGCGCTGCTGATTTAATCCTCTAACCGAAGATTATGGAGATTTTCTTACGGAGATTCTCACCGCCGCTCCGGCTGGGTTGATAAAGCACAGGGCCTGCGGCTGCGTCTGGAGAAGCTAATGTCATTGCCTGGGCGTTTTGGGAAGCGACTTTGCTCTGAGGACCAGCCCAAGACATCTTATTGCTCCTAGACGGTGTCAATGAGGTAGTAGTTAATACTGAAGATCTTATGTTTTACAAAGCGGATTCCTTACCTGCACACTTACTGCCTCAGAGCCCGTGTGTGCTCCTTGGCTTCCCCATGGCTGCAAGGGGCTCCACAACTCCTTGGCGACCGTGCAGGAGAAGAAGCTGGACCACCAGAAAGGTCTGCAGAAGTAGCAATAATAGAGGAGGATTGTCGGCTAGGGAAGCACGGGTGGATGCTGGAGGTGAAACTCCTGAACAGGGGTGCTGTTGGCAGCAGGTGAGGAACAAATCCCAGTGGTAGAGGACGAGAGGCCTCTTCCATCATAATATCATGGGCAATGTTGTCCCTGGTGGGAAGTGAATGGAGCAGTGAGTGACAAAGGGAAATGTGTGTCAGCTAAAGCTGCCATCCTAGCCTCCAGCCTGCCAACCATAATCCCAAAACTGAGACATAGCTTGAAAATCCCCCAGACTCACTGTTCCTGCTACCCCTTCCTGCCCAACAGAAATGATGCCCTGATGCTCTGCCATGAGCTTCTCCAGCAGACTGAAATGATGCCGGCGGTCTGAATGGGTGCGGTGTTCGACACCCCTGGGAGCTTCTCCATCTTCACAGCCAAGCAGAAGCAGCTTGATGATAAATATGTGGCTTAGGAGGGGTCTGACAAGGAAAAAAAAATGGTGCTGAATTGATCTAATTCCCTTTGCTAAGAGGGTAATTGGCCTTATGGATAGGATGGAACTATTAGATGGGAGATAACGACTGTAGTTAGGCTTCTGGCACCAGCTTGCACGATGCTGTCATAAGTCAGGGAAAGTGATGCAGATGAAGCTAATCCAGGGCAAGAACAAAAGATGTGGGATAACCATACCCAGGATAATGAGTTTGTATCAAAATGGAAGGATGCTCTGAGAGGGACTCAGGTATCACAAAACTTCCCCAAAATGTAGGGAGTTGGTGAGCGGTCAGGTTAGATGGACACCTGACACAGTGACCTATGTGTGACTCCTCCAAAACCCTCCAAAAATACTTCTAGTTTTTTTTTTTTTTTTTTTTTTTTTTTCCTCCCTTATTTATTTATTTATTATTTCCCTTATTACCGCCTTATTTCTTTCTTTCAGAACAAAAAGGCTCCTAGGCAAGAAAGACCCCCATGTCTCAGGTGGGTACTTGTAGACCGTGATCTGGACCCACTTTTTTTTTTTTTTTTGAGAAACTTCACCCAGTCTTTTGCTCTGTGCCAGGTTTTGCAGATCTCTGAGATGTGATTGTGAAGCGCTGTCAGCGTGCGTGTTAATGGCCTCGCTCACTTACACCGCGCTTTAACAACGTGCTGAAGGGACCCCTGCATGGGAAATGTTGGCGACTGCGGACTACAGGGGCTGTCCCTCTGTGTCCTGTGTTTGGCTGTCCAAGGATGAGGTCTCTCGTCCCTGCCACACGTTTGGCAGCTGGGGCTCTGCTGGCATCCCCGGACCCGCATCCCCTTCCGAGTGCTGCTCTCCTGGGGATGCTGGATGGTCTCCACCCAGCTCCTCTGCTGGCATCTCCGGACCCGCATCCCCTTTGCAGCGCCGCTCCCCTGGGGATGCTGGCTGCTCCCTGGCCAGCATCTCTGCCGCTGGACCGCCGGGCACGCGGGAGCGAGCCCCCTCGTGTGCTCCACGCGCCCACGGGCGGTTCCTCCGTGTTGGGGTGCCGAGGACACCCCTTCCCCAGCGGGCGCCGCAGGGCAGGGCG
>JAWLRI010001089.1:6471963-6488087 GCA_034781795.1 Crypturellus tataupa
TGGACGCGTCTTTCCGCCAGGTAGGCAGCGCCGGCGGCTCGCCTGGCTGCCCGCCCGCGCTCGGCCGGAGCCGGGTGGCCGCGGGGCGCCGGGAGGCATCTCTGGGGGTCGTGGTGGAGGTGCCGCTCTGTGCCCCGCGGGTCCCTCTGCTCGCCCTGGCTCAGCAGAGCGCGGCCGTGGTCGCTGGCCCAGGGAGCGGCCGTGGTCGCCGACCCACCCGGGATGTTCCTATGGACTTGCAGGATGCTCCTGCGCTCCCCTGCGGGCTCGCAGTGCTCCGCTCTGTGAGCGAGCGGTGCCTTAGCCCCATGAGCCCAAGTTTCACTTTTTATGGAGCGCTCGCACGCAGAGCGCTTTGTTTCCGAGTGCGCCCCGGGCCCGCCGTGCCATTTGGGAGCCCTTGCGAGGAGCCGGGTGTGTTGCGAGGGGCAGAGCCGCCGTGATGCGCAGCTCCAGCCGCTGAGGCCGAGGGCTGCTTGCGAGGAGCGGGCAGGATTTGTCGCATGATAGTCCAGGCTGCTGGCATGCTGCTTTAATCCCCCGGAGCAATTTAAGGGTCCAGAGCCCGCTCCTGCCTGCGTGTGTGTGTCACCGCGCGGCCCGCCGCACGTGGCGCGGGGCCAGGCTGAGCCGGAGAGGCGTCGGGAAGCGTGTGATGCGAGCGAGCGTCCGTCTGATTCCTCGGCCTCCACGGCGCCTCTGCCCAGTCACCTTCACGGTGGCGGGCAGGGCGGGTGCCCCCCGCATCTCCGCCTAATGGAAGCTGCGGCCCTCAGCGTGGCGGAGCCGGCCCCGGTGCTGCGCGGGGCACCGTGCCCGGGTGCTGCGTGGGGCACCGACCCGAGTGCTGCACGGGGCACCGTGCCCGGGCGCTGGCTCCGCGTGCGAGGAGGCTGCTCCCGCGTCGGGCGCGCACGAGGCTGGGGCAGCCCCGCGCTCACCGGCCCCGCGGGCGCTGGCGAGTGTCGGTGCCTCTGCAGGGTGAAGGGGCTGCCCCGGCAGCTGAACTTGAGCGAGCTCTTTCCACTCCTGTCCTGGAGTCACATCGGACACTTCCCGTCCCCAGTGGGTTTCCGGACCATTAAACTCAGTGTCTGGCCCTCGCTTTGCCCCAAGGAGCCCCACGAAGCTGCCCGCTGTCGTGGGGTGGTGGAGCAGCCCATGGGCTGCCCCTTCCCCCATAAGGCGCTTTCTTTATCGGAGCAGATGTTTTCCCAGATCCTGACTGCAGCCGGGAAGGAGCGGCAGCCCCGCGGTGCCTGCGCGCCCGGGGCTGCCCCCGGGGCCCGCACAGCACAGCGCCGGGGATCGCTGCAGCCATTAACTGATTAACCCGCAGCTCCTGGAGGCCTGGGCTGCTGCTATCTAATCAGATGGAGGCCGGGGCTTCCCAAGGGGCCTTTTCGCTGGAGCATCTTCCCCTCCCCTCTCTCAAGAGGAACCTCCTGGCCCATTGCAGTAGCTATTGAGGAACACGAAGCTCTTAAGTGCCTGATGGAAATCGGAGACTGGAGAGGGGATGCCCAGGGACGCGTGGCTCAGGCAGCAGCGCCCAGCAGGGAATCACAGTTTTCCAGTTTGCCTGTTGAGGCAATTCTGCTGTGAAGTGGAGGAAAGGGGACTGCCAGGGTAGGGTTAAGGGATAATCTTGAAGCCCTGGGCAGAACTACGTCTTCTGTAAACCATGGGCTTAAAACCTCCCTGGTGAAGGAAGGAGGCCCGGGCTGGAGAACCAGCGTGTGGGAAAGCGTCAGGCTCTGCGGGACAGGCAGTGGGGACGGGACGGGGAATACAGCTTCCCTGGAGCAGGAATGCATGGCATTTCTGCACCCCGGCCGCTCTTCCTCTTTCTCCACGGGGGGCTCTTGGTAGGAGGGCAGTGCCTGAGCAGAAGGGAGTTGCTCCATCTCCTTCTGCTGCAGCAGAGGCCAAGCTTGTCCCAGGGGACACGTGTCATCCCTAACAATGAATAGCTCAAACACCAGTTCGCTGCTGTCCTTGCTTTAGCAGGCTCCCGTCCTGTGCTCGCAGCACTCAGACACACTCTGAGAGATGTGCTAAGTGTCTGGGCTGAGATGGGGATGCTGCGGGTCTTCACAGGTACCCTGTTCCTCCCTCTGTGTGGTGGAAACTAAAGAAGTTTTTACTCTTCGACGTTTATCTATGCTAAGTGATTCGATGGTTAAGGGGTCGACATCCTTATCTCGGCTCTGGATGGGAAGGGGGATGGTTTGGGCTGCTGAAGGGCTTCCCCTGGACCACGGGCTCACCGCTCCTGCCTTCCCTGCTGCATCCAACTTCCAACTTCCAAGAAGACCAAATTGGAAACTCTTCATCCCCAGCAAGTGGCAGCGTCTATAGACGTAGCTGTAGTGGGTCTTGTGTGCAGGGCATCTCACAGACGGGATAGTGGGTGTCCCTCCTCGCATGGGGCGCGCCGAGCGGCAGCGCATCGAGGCGGTGTGAGCTCTGCCGGCTCCGTTCCCGGCCGCTGCGGTGAGTCCCGTGCCCAGCCCGGGAGGAAGGGCCTGGGGCTGCGGCTGCGGTGAGGGATGAGAGTTTCCCTGCGAGCCCGGAGTGTGGGCAGGATGTGGGGTGACACAGAGGATGTGACTCGCTCTCCAGTTCCCCCTGAGGAGCAGGAATGCCGAGGCCGGGGTTAAAGGAGACGCTGCTCCCATCCCACCCCTTTCTGCTCTCCCGTTGGAGCGACCAGCTGGCACAGCCCCACGGCCAGGCCAAACCGAGCAGCAGCATCCGATGGATTGCAGGCGCCGTCCTCTTTCTGCTCCTGTGCTGCTGGCCTAGAAATGCTGGCATTGCAAGGCTTCAACGGGTTTCCTCATTGCTTTCTTGATCAAATGATAAGCTTTTCATCTGTGTTGTGGCCCTCCGCCGGCCGTGTGCTGCTTCGCTTTACGGGCTGCCTTTCAGGTCTGATGGTTCTTTAGCCCTCATTGACTCATACACATAAATCTTTAGGGGCAAAATAAATGGGATGTTGGTAAGGAGAAGCACCGAAGAGGCATCTTTGCAATCCTTCTTCTTGGTGCAGCTACTGCACCTCCCAGCTGGGACAATGTTGTGCTCAGAGTGCTGCCCCCAGGGTTTCTCTCTATGGTAGCTGCAGGACTGCTCTGATTTTTGGTTGCATGTGCTGGTCTCGCCTGCTTTGGGCTCTTGGGGAAGCTACATCGTAGTGCTTGTCTCGCTGGCTCACTCAGGGATGAGTCTCCCTGGGGAGCCCAGCTTATCCTAGGCGAGGAGGGCTCATCTGTGACATCCTGGATTAAGTTTCTCAATAGCCTTGTTTGCCTTCCCCACGCTCCCTCCGCTTCGGAGAAGGTGGAGTTCCTGTGAGAGAAGGGAGTGTGGCCGGATGTCCCGGAGAATCCTTCCAGCATCTCCTTCCGTTGCAGACGCCCTTGTCTGGAACGAGGGAAATGGTTCAGCTGATTTAGATGACATTGACCGTGAGTGACACGCTGTCTTCCCAGATAACAGCGAGCTGAGTGCCCGTGTGTTAGCAAACGTTGGCTTTGGAAATGCCGCCTTGGAAAGAAATACTAGGTAGGGGCTGCTCCACCAAGGGTTCCCACCAAGCTGCTCTCCTCCCCTGGGCATCACATGCCTTGTTGACTCTCCCTGAAAGGCTCCCCTTAGTCTAGCAAGAATATTTGACCTCTTAGAAAAGAGGATCTCAAGAAATGGGGAAAAGAAGAAGAAATGCTGACCACTGCATGCGTGCTGAGTGTGCACACTTGAGGGTCACTGAGTGGACATCGAGCAAAGATGTTTAATTAGTTTGCGTCGTGCGGTTGAAGGGAAGTGTCACTGACCTTGAAGATCTCCGTGGTGCTGGGGTAGCGCTGATGTTCCCACACGCAGAATCCTCCATCTCCCCAAGCCCTTCAGAGCAACACGCAGCCAGAGTAGGTACAAGTGACCCTTTCTCCCTGTTCTGGAGCAGCGATTGCAAGAAGCTCTTGCACAGGAGGTGACAGGGAGAAGTGTCTGTGGGAGAAAAGGAGTCCCGTTCGCTCTGCCCTCAGGGCGTTCGTCTGGAGCCAGGCTTCCCTGAGCTCTGCCCTTGTCACATCCTATAAGCGAGTGACGCTGGGTGGCTCCGTTGCGGGATGGGAGCTGGCCTGCCTGCGGCTGCCCTCTCACCACCTTCAAAACCACCTCGTCCAACTCCGGTTTCGCCTCTTGCCTCCGTTTTCTTTTTCTTCCACATAATAATTGCCAAAATTGCACAATGTCTCATTTCCCGTTTCACTTTAAGGAAAATGTGTGAGCTATTTAAATGTGATCATTAAGACTGAAACTGCGGGCCTGTGAGTCAGGGAGTTTATAATGGAGTTTCCCTCAGCTGTGCTATTCTGTCTCCTTGTTTTCATCCAAGATTGCATACTGCTCAGTAGTGTCGAGAGCTGTGGTCCAGGAACTGTGTCTGTGAACCCTGTTGTATCTGGGGATGCATGTTGGAGGGGAAATTCTGCAAATTATTCTGGGTCTTCAGACCCTATCTAGCAAACCAGAATCATCCAGCTCTCTTGGAAGAGCTCTGAACATCATTGCAGACAGTGAGTTGGAGTCAAAGCTCAAACCAGCTGTAAAGGACCACTAAATAGGATGGGTAACAATTGCACATCCCTATTTTTGTTGCAACAAGGATGCAAGGTGTGCCCATTTGTGCATCTCCTCCCCAGGCCCCTCTTTGGGGGAAGGTGGCAGAGAGGAGCAAGCTGGAGATAGGAGGAACAGCAGCAGGAGCCTCCTGGCAGCTCCAGGCCCCTCATCCTGTAGCTTTCCATCCATATCTACTCGCTCCCGTGGTTCCTGGCATCATTGCATCTGCTGCGGCCACGGCACCGACACAAGCCAAGTTGGCTGCTCCTCGGCTGAGGCTTTGACCCACCTAGAGCAAAGGGTCTCTCTGCCCTGCGCTACTGGGCACAATGTTCAATGGGCTCTTGGGTGCTGTCATTATAATCGCAGTAATTACCATAGCAAATAAACCACTGGCGTTGCCTCTCTTAGGTGGCTGATCCCTATCTTTTATGAGAAGGTGTGAATTGAGGCTTGGGGCTATGGCCAGGGCTGTGTACCCATTAATTGAAGAAGTTCTTCTTAGCCACGTATTGAGCCAAAAAGTGAGGTTTAGCTGAATCACATTTTCTGGAAAACTTATTTCTGGAGGATCCCCCGCTTTTTTGCAGCTTCTTCAAGTGGTTACACAACCGGGCTTTAAAATAAATCCTGTTTCATTTCTAAAGTGAATTTGTCTGGCAGCTCCATCCATTCTCGGCTCCCGCTTCTTTTTTTCTGCTTCGTGAGAACTGTTCGTCCAAAATATCTCCCATCTCTGCAAGAAATGATTCCTCAGCACCAGGTGGCCTCTGCGTTGCTGTGCAGGGAGCACAGCGGTGGTTTCAGCCTTTGCAACAGGGTTAGCAAGGAGGGATTAGGTGTTTTATGCAGAGATTGGGATGAGGTTTGCAACTCATGCTGGGCCACATGCTGCCGTGAGCCCGCTGCTATCAGCGTCTGGGCTAGATAGGGTAGCCCAAGCTCTGGCAAATCTGCATAATGACATTAGCATTTTCACGAGTATTTTTGCATTATAAGGAATTTTCCTGATTAGCAAGAGAGGCTGTTTCTTGGATTTTCTCTGAAGAGCTTTTTTCTCACACCTAAACTTATCAAACCTTAATCCTGCTCATCCAGCCAAGACTTGCTGTTGGGGCAACTGTGTGTCCTAGGAATCATTAAATCCTCCCTGGATCTGGGGCTTCCCTGTTTTGCAGTGTTCCCTGCAATGACCCTCCAGCCTGAGTGCAGCCTAATCCCGTTTTGTTCAAACGAGTGGACTGGGGAATCCACATTGCTCCGATGGCCTCATCTTTGCCGTAAATTACTGATCTACCAAACATTGGCATCTGCCAATGTTATCAGCACTATTTTTGATTCTAGGTCCTTGGTGAAAATACTAAATAGCAGTGGCTCCTGTATCTGCAGAATTCTGTTAGAAACTCCATCCCTCAAATATGACTGAAATAACATTTTTTTCTTCCAAGCTTCTCTTACTGCTTTCTAACCCATTTGCTCCTTACGGACTGACTTTTATCAGATTAGTGCTTCTCACATGGTAAATGCCATGAAAGCCTATTACTGTTCTGTGTATCTGTTATGTTTGTAGGCTTTGTAGGTTTGTAATCAAAAAATGAAGAACAAAAAGTCGCCTGCTTTCCACATGTTGACTGTCACTGGAAAATGATTAAGGCTGGATTATTTTTAAATTGAAAAAGCTGAGGGAAAAAAAACCTCTTTATTTTCCAGAGGGTTTTCAGACTCAATAACCTTTGGTTGTTGCTGTAATCCTGTTGTAGTCCTCTGCCCTTCCAGTCTCTTGGAATTTCCTCAGCATTCCCAGAATTATCAAAAACGAATATCAACTGGTGGGAAACTTTATTGGACGGATCTCTGGGAAATCTTGGACCTGTTGATTTTTTAAATGTTTTACATCCTTTCTCCTTATTGATATATGGGAAAGTCTTTCATCATGTCCTTGTGATGCAAGAGGGGTACTTTCCAGGGAATTTTTCCAGGGATATTTATTCAACGCTCCTGCATTTCTCTGTTGTTATTCACAACGCTGTCCTCCTTGCCCAGTAACTGGATGCTTCCAGCAGAAGGACATCTTTATTGCCACTGATTTTAGAAGAGGAAATAGTGAAACATGGATTCTACTGCCTTTATTATTTCCCAACTTCTGATTTATGGGGGTTGCTTCCTCCTTTTCTGCCACTTTCGCTCTTATTTCGAATCGGCTCAAAGTCCCTCCCTATTCAGAGGCTCTTTACTTGCTTCCTTTGAGGAGTTGGAGTGAAGGACAAGGAGGATGATCAAGCGCCAGGAAAATGTCACATGGGAAGAGATTGAAAAACCTGAGAATATTTTAGCAGTGAAATGATAAGTAGGACAAGGCATGGCAAAAGAGCAGAAAATAATGGATGAGACAGAGAAGGTGGATTGGAATCTTCTGTTCCCCCACTTCTGACTGCAGGAAAAAAAAAGGGATTTTCTGCTTCACTGGAATGAGACGGATTGATTAAAAAGTGTACTTTTTTCCACATAATGTGGGCTTATATGGTAGAGTGCCACATGGCAGGGAATTACTGTGGTCGAGGATGTGGCAAGGTGCAAAAAGGTAGTGGGACAGCCCGATTTACACTTACTACAAATATTGCAGAAAAAGTACTGATTCCAGGCTCTCATCTGAGAGTTTTACCAAATTCACAGCGTAGCGGCTGCTTGGAGGCAGGGTGCGGGCTGCTTTTTGTTGGGCTTCTGTGTCCTCATGGTTTTCCAAGTATATGCACCGATTCCCGCTCCTCCTTCACATCCCTCTCCCAGTCCCATTCCTGCCCATCAGCCCCACTCCAGCTGCAAAGCCTTGGCCAAATTGGAGATGGGGAGGGACCTGCAAGGAAATCACCGTATGGTGGATGCGCTGGGTGGTGAGGAGGCTCCAGGTAAGGTTTAAGCTGCCTGAGGGGATGATTTTTTACTTGCGTATTCAGCAGTCAGCTGGTTAATGAAAGCTTTGCTGTGGTTAGGCTGGAATTTCGGATGTGTCACGTTGTCTTCTTTCTGCCCGGTCTTCTGCAAAGAAGATATGGGAAAAATGAGATTGCTGCGAGGTGCTGAGTGTGTTCAGGGTCTGTAGGAATCCAGGCTATGGAGAGGCTTGTTTTAATTGGAGTCTTAGGTGGGGAACCTTCCCCATCCGTAGGCTTTACTGCTGCTAAGGGGAATAGCAGGGAGCAGATCATTCCAAAGTGAAGCCTGGAGAGCATGTGGAAGGAGGAATGTGCCTGCTTTCTCTGCCCTGTCACTTTTCCTGTTGCCCTGATGGCCAAAGGGGACCTTGAAGCATGTGAAAATGGGTGGGATCCATTCCCTGTGCTCCCAAGGCAGGGGATGGATGCTCCCCTATGGACTAGGCTGTTCCTGGGGGATACATGAGGTGAGGAGATGTGCAGGGGAATGAAGAAGCGGCTGTTCAGCAGCCGAGCTGTGGGAGGAGAGGTGCAGAACAGATGGCAGAGGGAGGTGAAGGAGGAGCGGGAATCGGTGCATGTTCTTCAGCGACCAGAAGTGACACGCTGCCTCGGTTAGCTCCCTTCCCTGATGCTGCTGTTCTGCAGAGCTGCTGCTGTGCTCTGGGCTTTGCTCCTTAGTTAGCAAGGAACGGGACTGCTTTTGGCAGAGTTCATGTGAATCGGGGAGCAGCTGGGCTGCTGCTTGCTCTGCCTGGCTGTGTTGGCCCTGTGTTCATTAAGCGGCTACTGTGTTAGGGGTCCGCTGGTCCTTGAGGTCTGTAGCGAGGTCTTCTGCCTTAGGAGAAGGAGCTGGAAGGGGGTTGTTGTTTGTTTGCTTGTTTGTGTTATTCCTGCTGCTGTTGCAGGGCTTTGCCTTTTCCCCAGCTGCTCCGTGTTGGTTGCTGTGGTTCAGCTGTTGCCATTTCTGTCCTCTCTCCACCTGCAGCCCCTGGACTCCTCCTATCCTTCCAGCTGCTCAGGTGGCTCTGATGATCAAAGCTGACCTAGGGACTGGCTGTGTGACTTGGTTTCAGCCCCATCTCAGAAAAACAGCAAGGCTGCATTCTTCCCCTATGGATCCAGGGTGTCGTAGGCCCCCCTCCCCACTAATTTTGCATCCATTAGCTGAGTCTCTCTATATCTGTCCTATCACTTATTCATGATCATCTAGATCAATCTGTTGAAAAGTGCATTTATTGAAACCTGACCCAGGCTTTGTCTGCATTGCAAGGGCCTTTCTAGCCCAGCCTCTCCTGCGTGGTCTGCAACCACAAAGCCCATTGAGGCCGTGAAGAAAGCTGGCGTAGTGCAATGCTGCTTCCAAGCCTGGGAGCATGTGGATGTATCAGGAAAAATGCGAGGTTTGGATTCCTAACTTGGTTACACTCAGCGTAGCAGGACAGTGGTATGGATCTAAACAATATATACAGCCAAGTCCTGCATCTGATGCACAAAGAAGTGATTTTTGCCTAGACTCACAGTGCAACGGATCTGTTGCTGAAACTTCCTTGCCTCTTGCAGAGGCAGAGGCTGCAGCAGAGGGCTGGGATTGAGTTTGGGGTGCCAAACCTTGGCGTTGCAAGGGCCTCTCACAGTATTTTATTGCAGGTAGCTCTGAAGGCCAAGTGAACCATGCCTAGTCATAAAGAACAAGAGAATGTCCCATAAGGGAAACAAACTGGACAGTTAGATGCATGTTTCATACCAGAAAGGTGTCTTTCCTTTCCCCTCTGAGTAACTCCTGGAAAAGTGATGCTCCCATCCCAGCTGTAGCCCCTGCCAAGTGTGTTGCTGCTGGGACTTGTGCAGGTTGGTGCAGGAAGAGGGATGGGGCAGATGGAGAGGCAGCACCACTGTCTGCCTCGAGCCTGCACGGCTGGGACAGCCTGTTGTCACCCCCGAGAAGTGGGTTTGCAGGGGACAGGAGCTCCTGGGTGGCGGCAGTGAAGGTTGGAGGACAGTCCAGGCTAAGCCCTTTCCTAATTGTACAGCACGTGAGATCTCCCTTTGCCTTTCCGTGCTAACAGGGCGCTGCGATGCAGATGCAAGCGTGTGGATGCAGGAGAACTGCTGCAATCAATCACTCTGCACAAGGCACAGAAGGCGAAGGAAAACTGCAGTTTCATTTGATTTCCTGATATTATGGTTGTCGGGACATTTTGTTTTTTCCCATGTTTAGGACCCCGAAGTGGCAGGTGTTATGCAGACAGAGAAAAATGACATTTTAGCATTTCTTTTCCAAGATGGTAAGACGAGAGAGAGTGAGGCAGAACATATGAAATGCTGTTCTCGGTATGCCAGCAACTTCATTTTCTAAATTATAGCTCCCTGTTCCGGGATCGGTTTTCAGGATTATGCTTTGCTGTGTGCTTTGTGGTAAGACTAGTTCATGGGCAGATTGTCATTGAGGCCATGGGAATTATGATTCTGGTCTCTGAGCGCTGACTTGACATCCAAGTGACCTACCCTATGGACAGGAACTTGGGTCATTACTATTTTTTTTTTTTTCTTTCAGTAGCTGCTGTCATTACTCCATTTAAAAAAAATGATATGCTCTTGCTTAAAGAAGAAAGTGGTAAGGGAAAAATCTATTCTCATTATTGGGAGCTCGAATTAACTATACCATCAGTGTTTACCTGGATTTATTCAGTTGAAAGCAATTACGCAAAACCCTTGCTCTGCTGTTCTTTGCTGTTTTCTAAGGTGGCAAATCAAGGCGTGCTTGTTGCTTCATCTTGCTAAGTTGTTTTCTCTCTGGATGCAGGTGAGAATTTCTACCTCCCTGAGGTCCTTTCTCATTATGGGAGGAAAGTTGGGATTTCCAGTCATCTTTGCTGTCCACAGGAGCCCGGATCTAGGAGAACGGTGGGTTCCTGCCCTGGTTTGCCCCCGGGAAGTTCAGGCTTGCTGCCTGGCAGTTCCTGGAAGTTTTCTGCTCAATTTAATCCTTTCACCAGATCAATAAAATGTCTAGTGATGGGAGGGCAGTCTCTTTGGTGTGGCCATCTGTTCCTGTGTTTAGTCAAGACTCCTTGGGGACTTTCAGGTTTAGAAGGAAGGGATGATGAAAGGAGAGGCACTAAAGCAAACTCGGTCTTTCAGGAAATGGGGTCTATGCTGGGCAGAAGTTAAAATAATGATGTGCTCTGTGGTTCCTATTCTGGCTACCTCAGCACAATGTTCCTTTTGGAAGAGTGTGGATGGATGCAGATTTTGGACTGGGCAGAGGCAGTTGTTGTTAAAAGCAAAGCAAATAGCGTTGAAGTAAACTGCACAAGAGTTTGTGCAGCTGAGGCTGGGGTTTCTGCCCTCTTGCCTATGCTTTTTGGTGGAACATAGGAGGATCTGCCGTAAGCGTGTAGGATATGGTGCAATACTGTGTGAAAGAACTGGGGCTCCTTCTGCTTTTGGGAGTGCTTTTGCATGTGGACTCCTGCTGGGAAAGGAGCCCGGGTCAATCTGGGCTTCCTGATAATTTCTGTGTGCCCTGAAATACCAGAGGGATCTCATGCCATCAGCTCTCTGTCCCTCCAGACTCATTTCTGGCTTGAGGAATGGAAGGTGCAACAGGGACCCCCTGCCCTTGCTCCTGGGGACAGAACATGGGGTCCGTGAGCACCCCATGGACATGCCCGTGTGCCCACGTGGGTGTCCTGGCACCCAGCTGTGGCATGAGGGGAAATGGGGAGCTCGGCTCCGCATCCAGCTGCACTTTCCTGCAGTCTCCCCTCAATTCCTCGTGGGTTATTGCTGTTTGAAGGTACTGAGAAGCACTGTCGGGAGCTGGTGTTATAGTAAGAGTGTTAGAAAAGGTTTCCTTTCATTTTCTTGGTTGGATTCTCCAGGAAAAACCTAAGTTTCTGATGCTGGTTCTTCTCCCTTGATCCTGTGCTGGAAGATGCCTCTAACCTGTCAGTGAAAATGGCATAAAACTCTTCTAACACATGTTGCTCTTCGCGTATTTGCGCAGAGTTGTCAGTGTGATTTGGAAAATGGATGATTTCTAAGCAGCAAGGTCTGATCCAGACGACTTGAGACGCTTTTCTTCAAGCAGCAAGAGTTTCCAAAAAATGCCTGTGAGTGTCGGGAAGGCCTCTTGCTTCCTCAAATTGAGTATTCAGTGCATGGCTTACCGGCAATCTGCGAGCTTGAATCTGTGTCCTTAACAAAATGTTTCTTTCTCTTGCAATCACTCACTGTCCGCGAGGGCTGAGTGCGTGCATCTTCTTTGCATTTGGGTAGTGACTGCGTGCGCTCGTGCTATTCATTCACTTGGTGAAGGGAAATTAATTTGAAAACTAGAGGAAAGCTCTGCGGCAAAGCTGGAATGATGTAGGCTTTTTTTTCTGTTAAATGTCATGAAAATCAATTCCTTCCCTGAGAGAACTGAAGTTTGGCAAATAGATATATTTTTCTATTTCTAAGGATAATCTTGGATATTAAAGTAGCAAGAGGTAGTTAAAATGAAACATTAAAAATAGAATTGGTGCGCTACACTCTGCGATATGATATGGAAATGATATTGTATTTCTGCAAACTCAGCCCCATAAGCAGTGAGCTAATGGTGCTGAGGGGATTAAGAGGATGGCAAGGACTTTTACAATCAATATCTTAGGGGTAGAAAACAACATAGGAAGAAAGTAGGCTCAGGAATCAATGAAAAATAGGATGGCCTTAATGTTAGTCGGTGGTGCAGCACTTTAGCCTTTTTGGCTACCTCTGTAAGCATCTGTGAGGGCTGAAGCACCTGCTATCACCTTCATCTAGGAGGTTCCATCAGGGTTTCCCTCTGGAGAAGACCTTGGTCGGGCTGTTTCCTGAGCCTTTGTACTACTCTGCAGGTGACAGACCCGTTTCAATAAACCCGCTGCATTTCACAGCCTGTTTTCTGGGCAATGCTGGGTGGATCCTTGCTTGTGTAACCCCCGTTGGGCCAGGTCCTGGGGAAAGACCCATCCATGTATTTAAGACACTGTCTGCACACGAGAGAACTGCTGCAGCTGGAGACCATAGTCCACCAGAAAGAGGATTTGCACCTGGCAAGGGTCTTCTGACCTCCAGCTTTTGCTTTTCCTTAATTTCTTGTTCTTGTCTGGCTTGGAAGAGTATAACCAACGAGTGGTTGTTCTCAGCTGGGAATGTGCTGTCCTCCATCCTACTTGTCCTGCAGTTGTGGTTTGGCTGGGAGAAGAGGGAAGGGGAGGTCTGCCCCATGCAGCCTGGACCAGGTGGTTGGAGGACCCACCTCTGGTGGCTCTTGGTCCCACTGGAGGGTGCAGATTGGGTGAGCGTAGGAATGTGCTGAAATCACTTTGGTCTGCGTGACCTCTTTATTAATGTTTCCAGACAACCAAGTAAAATTTGAGCATGTGTACATGGTGATAGAAGTGTCCTGGTGCAGCTACAGCGCATCGCTGACTACATGACAACATCCATCTACTGACCTGGCCACGTTTTTAGATGACCAGAAAGTTCTTGAGTGAAATTTGCACTTTTTTTCCCTGCCATCTCTCACACCCAGTTGCCATCCATTAAAATTGCATTTTGAACCACTTTTTTTTTTCTTTTGCTTTATCCCAGCAGTTCTTCTCAGCAAGCTAGTTTCAAATGCTAATTTAATGGTAACTCTTAAATCTGCTTCTTCACTGCAGATCCATGAAATGCGTCGAATCTGACCTCTGCAATCCACTTTGCAGCTGGAATTTTTTGATGTGGTGAAATGCCAAACTTGGATTTCTGTTCACGTCTTTCTCCTGAATCTTCCCCCCGGCACACATCTTTTTGGAGCAAAAAAAACTCATCCTTTTTCCATTTGGCACAGCCTGTGCTTGTGTGTTTCAAGGTCTTGAAACACGAGGAGAATTACCCTCTGTTCAGTGCAAATAGATGTGTTACCAGAAATCTGCCCTGTGCTTGGGGTTGTCCTGGAAGGCATTGAGGAATTTAAGCTGTTGCAGTGTGTCTGTGTGAGACGGTGTTCGTGCATCAGGGTCTGATATGAGAAAACACTCAAGCCATCACGTCTACCCTAGTTGACTCTTGCAGGAGAGCAGGCACACAAAGCTCTGTGAGGTCCCCTTTGCTTTTGCTGCTCGTGTGTGGAAACATTTTGACCCACAGTGCTGTGTGGGTGTATGAACCCATAAACATGCTTTATTTATGGGGTTTTTTGGTTATTCTTGCATGACTTCTGATGACCGGCTATTCTAAATTTGAAAATATTTAGATAATCTAACCCGCTAGTCTGAGCATTTGTATCTTTCCATGACTTTGTCAACAAAAAAACAATCTTCCCTTTGCTTGTTCTCTGGCTAAAGTTAATTAAAAAATATTTCTCTCATGTTATGTTTAAAAAAAAAAAATGTTGAAACTGTTTTTGCTGAAAACATAGATGTGATGTCCTCAAACCTTGAAGCAGTTGTAGTCTGGAAGGAGCTTCCAAAGATTGCAGCTTCCTGCAGGCATTTTCGGGTGTTTTCACCCAGTTTGCAGCTCCCATGGGCTCTAATTGGAGGCGTTCTGTTTTTTTGCAGGGTGCCAGGGTATGGCTGCGGGAGCAGGAGCAGCTGCAGCCATGCACCGTTGCCTCGTGTGCCGATGGAAACGTGCTCTTCGCCTCGGATTATGGCAAGGTAAGTGAAATTCTGGACAAAGCAAAAAGCTTCATGGTGACTGCCTTGGTCTTGCGTGAGTCTTATGTTGAAAGGACATTTATGACTTGAAACTCTGCTCTCTTTGTCTGAAGAGTGACCTGGCTGTGGCACAGACTGTGCCAAGTTGCAGATGAGGAGGAAGAGGTGTTATTTCTTTATCTATATTACAGAAATTCAGCTGATATTTCTGCAAACTCTTACCTAACAAGAGAACAAGGGAAGGGGAATTAGGACTGGGTGCTTCTCATTTTCCTTCTCCACTGCTTCATGACTGTAACAGGGTTTGGTTATCTTATCTCAGATGAAAAACAGATGTAAACATCTGCATTTCATTTAGCTCAGATAGTTGGTCCTTCTTCTTAGCCTCCCTAAATCTGGAGTCCCTATGTTTGTTCTGGCCCAGTGCTGGGGTAAGATG
This sequence comes from Crypturellus tataupa, assembly GCA_034781795.1. NCBI lineage: Eukaryota > Metazoa > Chordata > Aves > Tinamiformes > Tinamidae > Crypturellus > Crypturellus tataupa. The sequence continues at coordinate 6,486,642 of JAWLRI010001089.1, forward strand.
CCCAGTCTTATGCTTTGGGATTTTTGCCATTTATCTGTAGGAATATTTTTCTTCTTGGTGCACAAATGAATGGATATGTTCAGTTCTTTGCATAATTTTCTTTAAAAAATGCCTTGTCTGAGTCATTCATTTTCTTCCCTTTGATGCTTTTAAGCTGCCTGGGCAGCTTCAGTCAAATGCAAGAGGGGGCTAAGAGGTCTTGCAAATACTAGATTCTTATATATTTTCTACTGTCTTTCCCTGTGATTTTTTTTTTTTTTTTTTAAGAAGTCCCCAAGTTCTTCCTCTGGACTATGACACAAACTCATTTTTTAGCACTGTAGAACCATCACAGAGACCTGAAAGGCTGCAACTGTATGGGGAAAAAAATCAATGGCAGGTTTTGGCTTCCCTAGAAACACCTCAAGCAACAAATCTTTCAGAAATTTGACTTCCTGGAAGAAAAAGAGGAACTGACTCTTATGAAACACAGGAGATTGGAAGCTGCCTTCTAGATGCATGAGCCCAATGCTGTAAGGATGAACAGAGCTGGGATAGTGGATGGGAGCTTTGCTCTCGTGCTCAGGGTTGCACTAATGGATGGATTTGGAGATCAAGGAAATACTTTCCCTCCTGCCTTGCCTGGTGGCAAGTCCCATTTCAGTGCAGTCTGTGGCTTGTCTGTTGACCAGGCTTCATTTAAATCCTGGCCAGTGGAAGCACTTGGAGGGAATCCTGGTCATTTTTGCATTGTCAGTGATGAAATAAATCCATTACCAGGGAGAAACAAGAACTCTTTGGCTGTATTTGTGAGGTCTCCCTGTGGTCTTTGATAGCTTGGGTGCAGTTTGAAGGCTGCGAGTTCTTGTTGCTTTTCTTCCCAGATCAATAAAGATGCTTATTGATGCCTATCTTTCTGCTTAAATATCAGCTGTCGGTGGGGAATAGGGCTGTTTTGGAGGTCTTGCTCTTCCAGCTCTGCTGAGAGCCCAGTTCACCCATGTGCTCTGGGTTGCTTCAGGCAAGATGGGCTGGGCAAGCTGGGGCAGGGCTGGAGGTGATGCTCCTCCAAACTGCCCCGCTCTAAGCACGGAGGGATCATTGTGCTGGTTGTGCTGGTGGAGTAGAAAGCTCCAGGCTTCTCAGGAAAACTCTTTTGATGAAAGGAGGAGCAGAACTAACATCTTACACACCTGTCTCCAAGCCCCAGATGCTTCTTGCAACCTGTTGATGATGTATAGAGAGGAAACCTGTCCCTACCATGGAGGACAGGTAAAAAAGTCAACCCTTTCCCAGTGCCATGGGTCCTGAAACCTCTCCACGTGCCACGTGTGGTCCCTTCCCAAACCCTGCTGGAAGGCTGAGCTGCTGCTGGGAGGAGAAGGGCAAAGGATAAGCAACCCCCTGGTCTAGGCCAGGGTGTCTGTGTGGCATCCACTTCCCTCCCCTTCAAGAATATGTTCCCCT
>JAWLRI010001089.1:6488187-6516557 GCA_034781795.1 Crypturellus tataupa
GGATAAGCAACCCCCTGGTCTAGGCCAGGGTGTCTGTGTGGCATCCACTTCCCTCCCCTTCAAGAATATGTTCCCCTGTGGGGTGCTCCTGAATGGAGGGTGCCCATCTCCCCTTTTCACTCACCTTTGCTGCAATCCTGCCAGAGCAACATTTAATTCTCTGTGGATCAGGACCAGATGTTTTCTCAGGTTGTGGAGTGTCTGAGTAACCCCATTCAAGAGGCTCAAGATGGATGCTGATCTAGTCCCCAGCAATCACTTTTTTGTTTAAGATCATTTTGCTCTTTCTGCGGGTCCCACATTCTCCTGTGCTTTCTACAAGAGCAAATGCACAAGCTCTGGCTGTCACACAGTTATTTTTTGCGTGTAGCAAACTCTTGGCACAGGTGCTGCTAACTACCCAGTGTGTCTGAGTGTTTGTGCATTCAGCTCTTTTTATTCCCTAGACATTTTCTTAATGTTTCTCTTCGGGCCCCAATGGCCACAAGTGCTGACAGTGCAGTGGTAGATGAGTAATTGCAAGGAAGATATAAGGAAAGATCATGTCATCCCATTTTGGGCTTTTCCCCTTCCAAAATTTGCCTGGGTAAGCAGGGAAGAGCAGCAGGCAGGTTTGCTGCCTCATGGTTTGAAGATGCTCTAGTGGTTTTGTTGCTGACGGAGTCCAGTCCATGCTATGGATTTGCAGCTCGATCTCTGCTCTGCATTTAGCTCCCCTTCTCCTTTCCTGCTTCCCCAGTTCTCCCATGGGAATACCTGAGGCATCTGCTCCAAGGAATCTAGAGTGATGTGGATTTTGGACCACACTTGCAAAGGGAGGATGCAGATGTCTCAGGAGCAGAAGTTGTGCAGAGAATGCCAGGGAGCTGGAGAGGGCTGGAGAGAGCCCGAATGTTGGAATCAGCTTCATTTGACACTGTTCATTTAGCTATAACTAGCAGTGGGAGGAAAACAGTGCGTCTGCCATGGCCAGTCATGGGTGTGAGTGGATGCAGGGGGCAAAATGTCAATATGGAAGTAGAAAAAAAATGAGCATGAAAAATGAGTATGGAAAATGAGTATGAGTAGAAAAATAAATGTGTATTTTTGGAAGCCGCTGGCTATTGAGATGTGTGTGTAGGGCAGTCTCTAGGAAGGGAAACTAAGTCCTTTGCATCTTAGATGAGGCCAGGTAGAGAAGTCTGGGGAAAAGAGCTGCCTTCTTCTCACCAGCTGTCCCAGGATGGGAGCACGCGGCACTGCTGTTCCGACCATGCAGGTTTTCATCTGTGTTGTGAGGGTCTTGCAAAGGGATCCTGTGCAGGGTTATTTGTTTCTGATAGCCATGAGAGTGCATGCTTGGAGCTGAGCACAGTACACGGCTGACAAGGGGAGATGGAGATTGGATAATCATGCATCTGCCTCTGTCTAAAGTGGAACTGCTCAGTAGATAGACAGAGATGGGACGAGGGCCAGAGCTGCAGAAGGGAAAGAAAAGCCCAAGTTTCCTTGGAAAGGTTACTGCAGGCCTGCTTGTTTCTCAAGGCTGCCGAGATGAAGTGTCCCATCTGTTTTACTTGGGTTTTGCCATTTAGCTCAGCCCGGAATGCTGGGTGGGAGATGGCACATGTCTGAATCCAAGAGTGGGAAGCAACCGAAATAGTGTGCGAAATGCCAGCCTCGTGTCTGAGGAGGAGGAAAGGAGGGCTGGGATGGATGGAGGAAAGCGGTAACAAAATTTCCGCTGTGCAAAAGGGAGTGAAGAAGCTGACCTGAGAGCTGAGCAGTGGGTTGTTAGAGAGGGGGAAGCTCTAGCAGGAGAAAAGTTGTGGCAACTGAGTTAAGATTGCAGCTGTGTAGAGACAGGAGAGGGTATGTGCCAGAGCAGGGATGGAGAAGTTAATAGCTGTCACTGCATGGAGACTCAGAGCCACATCCCGGGTGCCTGCGTGCACACAGGATGTCACAGCTTTGTTTGGCTTCTCATCTGCTTTGCTTTCCTTTGGCCTTAGCGTGACAACCTCTTCCTGGGATGCTTCCCAGACCCTCTCTGGCTCCTCGGGTGGAGAGTTTGAGGCCACAGCTGGAATGTTAGGAAGTTTTGCCTGGTCCCAGCTAGAGTCGGAGGGGCGATCTGACCTGGGCTTCTGTGAAAGCCTATCCTGGGCTGGGGTGCCTTGCTCCAGCTAATGGGAGCAAAAATCAAGTAATCCTGCACTGAGCTGTCCTAGGCTATATCAAAGGTGAGAGCATGACTCAGTAGCCATGAAGGGTCTCCTTTAGGTCTGTCCAAGAAGCTTGCACAGGATGGAGGGACAATAGTTAAGCCAGGGAGCAGGTCTGTGCCTTATTCATTTCCCTTTACAGGGCTGAAGATTAAAGCTGTGCAGAGGGAGCTGCTTCTAGTAGAGATCTGATTGTGGACCCCACTGCCATGCTTTAATTTGTCCTCATTCCTGCAGGTATTCCAGTATCCCAAGGCTTCCCTTTCCAGAGAAAAGGTGCTGCCAATGCACCAGAGCAGCGTCGACGGGGTGGAAGACATGTCCATGCTGGGAGATCTCCACGAGGCTGCCATCCTGCTTAACCTGCACCAGCGCTACCAGCAGGGTAACATCTACGTAAGTGCTCAAGCTGGGCCGTGTCCCTTCTGGTTAACGGTTCTTGTTTATCTTGGGGACTGCTAGTTTGCCTGGGAAATACTAATTTTAGCTTTGCCTCCAGAGCTTTGTTTCATGGGGTATAAAGGGGAATTTTCTACCTTCTGCTGTGTTGGCTTCATCAGCCCTGTGGAATCTCAGCCCTGCAGAGGAGCCTCCTCGTGCATGTGAAGAACTTCCTAAACACAAACGTTCCCCTCTGGGTTTTAGGGCGCTTGTGCTGCTCCGTGTCTTCCATAAGTGTCTGTTTTACCAGTGGGAATTTGCATTCCCTGCATTCCCTGCGGTTGCAATTCTGAGGTCTGGCCAAGCAGCCTGGAAAGGGGAGCAGAGCAGCTGAGTGTCCCTGCAGACAGGCAGCTGCTGCTGGACAAAACCAGGAAAGCAGAACTATGGCCTCACTGCACTTTTACACGCACTTGTGCCTTTTTCTGAGTCACTCTGCTCTTCCTGCACGGATGAATGCCCAAGGAATGGGAGCAGCAGTTTCTGACTCCCATCTTGGGCCCGTGAGAAGGGGACAGGTGTCAGGAAAGGGTGACATGAGGTCCAGGACACCGTGGCACTGCGGTGGCCACACAACATGGGGAGACGTGGAGAGGACACGGGTGGCACTGCGCAGGCTGCCCTCCCCTTCCCTGCCCGCGGCCGTTCTTCAGGCATGCCCGGAGTTTTTCGGATTATGGCAGGAAAAACTGCAAATCTCTGGCCGCGTTGCATAGCAACCGTTACCAGGGCAACACCTGTATTGCAGGAAATGATCAATTTAGTGACCCGGTTTCTGAAACATGGGGGACTGAGTTCTTTTTCTTGGTTGCTCTGGGTCCTGGTTGCCTGCTCTCCATCCATATAGCCTTTCAGACCTGCCCTACATGTGTGCACACCCTGCCTTGGCGGCCCTTGTCCTCCCTGCCCTTCGTGACCTGCATTTGTCACCTCTCTGCCAATGTCCCCTTCGCTGTTTGGGGACACATCTCCCGTTTCCTCTTCCTCGCGCGAGGATTTTGTCCCTTTGCGGTCCGTGCCTTGCAGCAGAAGTGGCACCGCATCAGTGGTGCCAGTGCCGCAGCAGCCTCCGCTCCCCAAAGCTTTCCTCTAGCTCGAGCCTGTCACTGCTCTTCTTCCACTATGCCTTCTCCCTCGGCGTGTGAAGGTGTTAATGTTTACGCACAGTGACATATTTTGGCTGCGCATGTTGCATGCATCTCCGCTGTATTCTGAATTTTTTGAAGCTTTATGCAAGGACCTGAGCCAAGTACCCGGCGTGCGCAGCACCCCAAGCAGGGCTGCAGCCCCTCTCTTGAGGTTCACATCTCAGTTTATGCTTTGCCCTGGATATCCTTAGTCCTTGCGAGTGCTGTTTGGCATTTCTGCAATGCCAACATTAATAACGTACATATTTCATTACTAAATCCTACTTTTTTGCCATATCCCAGCTGCACGCGGCTGTCAGTCAGCTGCAGTGCCACCTAATGACTCGCGGTATCGAACGCGAATACCACAAACGCGCATTACAGGGGTTCAGCTTATTTAATATCTTCCTACATGGGCTGGAAAAGAGCACTATAGGCTAAATGAAGCTGAACTGAGTGCAGTTATACCTGTCAGTCTGAACTAAAAACACTTGGAAGAAAATCAGATCGGGGGCAAGAAATAACACCAATTTCTGCAGAACAAATTCTCCAGGAATAGTTAACCTGGGAAGCAGAGGAGATGGATAAGTGGGGCAATCTGAACAATACTATTTGTTTTCCCAAGCAATGCTATTCAAGTTCTACCAAGCTGTTTCAGGAAAGGATGTGGATGTGGCAACAGCCTGCAGTGTTTAGGAGTGCATCCTGCTCTTTCCTCCCTGCAATTCCTACATCCCTTCACAAAAATAGAGCTACCATAACATGAGCGAGGTGCAATGAGCCTGGGGATGTACAGCTACGTTTCATGTGCCCTGAGCTCTGCCCTGCCTGCCCACCCAGGTGGGACCTGCTGGCCTGAGACGTAGACCTGCCCCAAGGCAGAGTTTGTCCTGCTCTGCCCAGGTTTTCTGGGGGAAGGATGCTAACAGAAGGGCTGGTGTGTGCATGTCTGCTGCACAAATGCTACTGCTGTGATAAACTGGGGATAGAAGTTGTCTGTTGGGGATTGCAGGTGGTGGAAACTGCAGTTGGGAGAGGGAAAAGCTTCCTCAAAAAACCTCTGAAATGGATGGCTGCAGTGGAAGAACTATTGGAAAGGGCTGTGGCAGAAGCAGTTATCAGGAGACAACAAAAACTAGAGTGGATGTACAAAATAAAATATCCGAGAGAGAAAAAAAACCCCTCCAAATTCTCAGAACAGGATTTGGGTGGGCTCGAGGTCATCTCTGTCTTGCAGTCTCTAGACGATGTGTGATGCTCAGCAGGCTGCACGCTGCTCTTTCCTGGTCCATGCTCTTTCTCCATCTCTTTTTCATTTCCTCCCACTTGTCTGTTGCTGCAGATCATTTTCTTGCTTATGGCTTGCATTGCTGATGAGTGTTTTTTCTGCCCACGAAACTTCATGTCTCAGGGTCCCTAGGACTTGCTCCTATCACTGTTGATAAGGCAATTAGGTCCAGATGATGTTTCTCCCAGGATGATGTGTGACTGCTGCTGTCTTAAATGCTTTGGTGGCTGCACCATCTTATCAGCCTGGCTTCCAGCTTGAGAACTGGGCACTGCAATGTGGCCTCTGGTTTCATTCAGGAGAGAGAAACCCCCTTTTTCTCACTACCATTTGTTTTGTTTGCAGCCTCCCTGATGAGTTCATGTAAATCCTTGTATCTGCGTGTGTTAATTAATAATTCATGGATTGGAAATAATTCTAGGTGTTGTCCCTGCCCAGAAGGCTTGGCACCTATTGCAATGCTGTGTTTCCTCTGATGCATGGATGTGCCCCGAGCACAGTCCATGATGCAGAAGCCCTGCAGAGGAGGCTGCAGCATCAGGGGTGGATTTTAAGTTGGGTTTTTACAGGCCTGTTTGAAGCTTCATGTCCAGGGTTGCAGTTAGGAGTGAGCTCCGAACTACAGCTCCGAGAATAACTGAATTTGAGCTGGCTGGCTGAACCGAAAAAGTCGTGCCCTAAAAAACAGAATGAATTTCCATCTGACTTATTCACAATGCAAAGTATGGAAATTAGGTATTAGACTTTGGATGTTTTACTTTAAACCTTGCTACCTCTTTTTCTAAATCGGGAAATTTTCCGAAGAAGCATTTTCAAAAGAAAAAGTTTAGAAAACCTAAAACTGGGTGTGACGTGAAATCCTGAGTTTCAGCTTCAGCTGTCAGGTCTCATTTGGCTTACCAAGAGACGCGAGCTGCTCCAAAGAGCATTTTTAAGCGAAGAAAAAGTGTGTGTCCCCGAGTGTGCCGCCTTGGGGAGCTGCTAAGCCTTCACTTAGGACCGCGGTGCCTATAAAAAGTGTCTCCTGGCCTCTGTTGCTCCTAGCTCTGCTTTTCAGCTTCAAGCACTGAACAGGGCAGCCCAGTAGGAAGGCAGTTTAGTGTCTTTTTTAAGTTGTTTAAGCAACTTCCATCAAAGACAACAGATGAGGAATACTGTGAAACAATATAAGTCACCCTAGCCCATCCATACCTGGTCACGCAGCCCCTGCCCTGGGGCTTGATGCTTTTTGCCCCATTGGGAGTTCACTGCTGAAGCTCATCTTCTTCCTTCAGGCTTTTTCCCTTCACCATCAGCCTGAATTTGTCACAGTTATTTTTCCAGAGCTTTATTTCCTTGCTGTGTGTCGTTGTCTCCCCTCAGACAAACATCGGCTCCATCCTGGCCTCGGTGAACCCCTACAAGCTCATCCCGGGCCTGTACAGCGAGGACGCCATAGAGCGGTACCGGCAGCACCGCCTGGGCGAGCTGCCGCCCCACATCTTCGCCACGGCCAGCGAGTGCTACTGCTGCCTGTGGAAGCGCCACGACAGCCAGTGCGTTCTCATCAGGTCAGAGACGGGGCATCCCGAAATACCTGGGCTGTGCCCCCTGACTTGCACTCATTGCTCCGTTTGCATTGCCACCTGCCCCAATGTCCCCATCCTCCATCCCTTCCCCTCGCCCCTGCTTGTGGCAGCGGAGGTGCCACGTTGTGTTGATGCCCCGAGGTCGCTTCGGTCACTTGTCTGCAGCAGGTGGGGTGGTCGTTAGCGCTGTGACCTGGGCCGGTGAACGGAGCCTCTCGTTTTCTTGACAGCGGGGAAAGCGGAGCTGGGAAGACGGAGAGCACCAAGCTGCTGTTGAAGTTCCTGTCAGCCATGAGCCAGACCTCGGTGGGAGCCCCGGCGGCCGAGAAGAGCACGCACGTGGAGGAAGCCATCCTGGAGAGCAGGTACGGGTCCCCTCTGCGGTGCCACAGGGTTGAGGATGGACCTCCTGGTCCATCCGTGCCTGCGGGATCTGCCTTCCAGGGAAGATGTTTACACTTGGGGTTGCTTGAGCCTGAGCACAGGTCGAGCAGAACCTGGGAAGTGTTGCTTGGGGAGCTAAATGGTGGATGCCAGAGACGCGCTCTGGAAGCTGTGGTCCCACCGAGATGCTTCAAACTAGCTGCTCTTTCAGCTGCGCTTCACTTCTGCCTCCTTCCAGCAGCAGCATGGGGTGTTCACAGCAATAGGAGGCTTAATGCTCTAAACCAGGATTTGGATTTATCTTCCCTGCAATAAAACTCATCTTTTTTTTCCCTGCCTGTGCTGCTGTGGGAGGTACTACCCTTGAACGAGCTCATTAATCACCGTGCTGTCTGCTTTCACATTCTCAGACTCATGTCTCTTGTGGGTCCCATGGTACATTGACCTATGGTAAAGGGCGCTGAGGACGTAGATAACATCCTTTTCTGATGCAGGGATAATTGACCTATTGTCCGGGTCTCCCAGAGTTTCCTTGGTTTTAGCTGGGCTCACAGGGAGTCTCTGCCACGCTTTGGTGTCCCCATCTTGAGCTCCACTTTCTCCCAACCTCCTCTGGTTCAAGTCAACATCATGTCCTTTCCCCAGCGGTTCTGCAGGCTGTTGCAGAGTGTGTGTAACGCTGCAGCCGTGAGAGCTGCGCTCTTCTGAAATCACACCAAGCAGAAGGCTGCCGAGTTAGAGAGACTGTTGTGGACTACTTCATCCCTTGTAGATGTGCAGATTTTGCAAGACATGTTAGCAGATTGGGAAAAAGCTCTTAAAGCAACACAGTCAAGACTCACATCTGCAAAATCCACCTTAAGGCAAGTGGCTTAAGAAGCTCAAGCTCGCTTAGTGGTTAAGCGGTACCTTGACTGCGATCCAGAAAGTGACACATGATTTCTTATCTAGCAAGATCCCACAGCTGGGAGGCGAATTAGAGTAAAAGCTCCCAACGTGTTTCAAATCCATCTCTGGTGCTGTGTGAGCTATCTCAGTTCACATGCAAAAAATAGTGTGTCACCTTGGGGAAAAGAAGGGAAGCTGAAGGCCTGGAGCCAGAAGCTGCTGCCGCTCCTAATGAGTCTATTTGATATGATTCCTTTTCAGCTTCCTTGCTCTACTGGTGGCCAACATTGGGTTAGTTCGTGGCAGTTTTTCATCCTTGCGCTCTGGCGTGTGTCTGAGGGCAAGGTTAGATGCTCTTTGTGTAAAATAGAATTATAAACAAAAGTTACGGCACTTCTGGCCTATTTATTTGCGTGTTATACTGGTCATGCTTGGTGTGTTTTCAGAAACCAGGCTCTGTGAACTCCCTTTGCGCTGTTCATTTGGTCTGCTTTCCTTGGAAAGAAGGAAAGCCAACATCCATTAGTCCATTTAAAAATGTTCTTGATTCCTGTAACTTTTAAACCTTTTCATTAGAAGCCTCCGTATAGTTATAGAAGAGAATAGGATTGTAGGATGACTGCGAATCCTTGCTTGTCAGGCTTTCAGATTAGGTTAGAATCAGTTAAAATTCAAAAATTAATATTTTAATCCTGGATTCAGTGTGTCAATTTGAATGGTATGGGTTTTTCCTTGATATTATGTTGTGGAACCAGAACCAAACCACATTTTAACGCACTATTTTCCATGTTGTATGAACGTGACGATGACAGGAAGTTACCATGAAAGTTACTTTAGAAACGCAGTGAGTGAGTTCTTTAACTCATTATCAGTCTGAAGTTATTATTGCAATTTACTTTTTTTGGAATACTTTATTTTTGAGTTGGAAAGATGTGGCGCTCTGAAAGATTTTTCAAATATATGATGTGTGTGTGTGCATTCAGCTTGGAAACTGTCTGGCTTGTATCAGCCTGAGCAAAATGTAAGTAATAACAAAGGCTTGTGCGTACAAACAAATCAGTGTAGTACTATATTTGTCTCTTAAAGTGGAAATGTTTACCTGCAGTTTTAGGAGATGCCTTGTATACTTTCAAACGTGGAAGCAGAAAGGAAGACCTATGTGGCCAAAAATGTTTGTCCCAAATGCATGAGACGTTTGTCCATGAAAACCGAAAAGCACATTTCATCAGATGCAGCTTTATTAAGGGCAAAGCCTGGATGGTTTCTGGCAAATAAAGGCAGCGAGACCCATGTTGGTGGGGAATGCCCTAGACAGGGTGAACACCAGCTGCCCATGCTGATGAGGGCCTGATGTAATTAACTGCAATCCCAAAGGTTTACAATTTGACTAACAGTGTGTTGAATTGCTCTTGCCATCCTTCCTTGCCCTTCAGCTCTTCCTGCTTGTCCGCCCTGGTGCTATGACAAATTAATCTTGCAAATGGCAACGGGCTGGTCCTGCTCCCGTTGCAGCCGTATCACGTCATGGGTCGCACTGTGATTGCCTTGTTTCTGCAGCCCTATTCTGGAGGCCTTTGGGAATGCCAAGACCGTTTATAACAACAACTCCAGCCGCTTCGGCAAGTTCATCCAGCTGCATTTCTCTCAGCACGGACACATCCAGGGAGGACGAGTCACTGATTGTATCCTTTGCTACGGGGGACCCAAAATGGATGGAGGGATGGAAGAGGAGGAGGAGCTCAAAGTGGGTCAGGAAATCTGAAAGACGTTTTTGGTTTGTGGATTTGCAGCACCTACCGCTGCATCTCTGGAAAACTCATGACGAGGCATTTGTAGGGATATAGTTTGGCTTTGAAAATCGGCAATCACAGCACTTAATACTTAAATCCGTAGAATCTGCTACACAGGCAGATCCCTCATTAATTTATTGTACTCTGTTCTTTTAAATTTCTTTTTCCAAGATCATACTATTATGCTATAGCTATCAATGAATTCATGATTTAGAAAAGTGAGACCATGTTAAGAGTGAACATACCCTGCACGGTATTTGGATGCAGAGGAACAGTTACAACTCCCTGTTTTGGGCTGCCCCATTCCAAATTTGAAATCCAGACCAAGGAAGCCTGGATAAAGTCAAAGCAAGCAAAGGTTGTGCTGCATCTTTTGTCATCCCTGTGTACCCATGTGCCCCTATCCCAGAAGCTCTTTAATATCTCTAGGTGGTCCTGATGTGGCCTTTGTTAGATTGCCCCACTATTGCACAGGTTTCTGATGGATCTGACCCTCCCCTTTTCAATATCTCTTTAGTGCATAACAGCTCCCTAGGCAGAAGGGAACTAGACAGGAGGAGAGAGGAGAATCTAAGATGATATTTGGGTCTATTCTTTGTCTCCTTTCAAAAGTGTGACTTATTTAGTGATTTGTGGCTTGTTTTGGCATTCGTTCCAATATACATAGAAGATTCTTTGCCAGTTGTCAGGAAATCTGTTTTGTGTCACTTGTGCTTTTTATCCTTAACTTCTTGTTCAGATTTGCTGGAAAAGGTAGGAAAAGCAACAACTTTGTTCATTGGCCCTAGTTATTTACATGTATCCTAGTCCCCTCTATCTCTTTGCAATTGCAAGTTGCCTTTCCCTCTCTACCGGCTGCTTCTGCATTCTTTGTTTCAGAACAGGGTGGTACACCAGAACCCTGGGGAGAGGAATTACCACATCTTCTACGCTCTGCTAGCTGGTGTGAGCGGGGAGCAGAAAGGTAACTTCTTTTTCTGGAATATTGCTTTCCCGGTCTTCTTTTCATGCCAGCAAATGAAGCCGTGGTAGGTATAAGTCAACTGGACCATGGATTTCTGGTACTTGATATAGAGTTTTTCCTTGAAAATCTTTCTCCTAGAAGGGCTTTTTTTTTGCTTGCTGAGCGCTGAGATTGTTTTTTCAGAGACGTCTGTATTATGGCTCTTTGAACTCTTTCTGTCTCAAGGGGTGAAATCTAATTTAGAGCCTATTATTATGTGTATACAATTAAGAGTACTTTTTTGTGCACTTCACAAGACTGAATTTTATCTTTTTTTTGTGTGTGAATCAATTCAATATTCAAAAAATCTTTCTGTGACTTTGCAGTCCCCTTGGAACTCTTCTGAATCACTCTGAACCATCTACAGGCTCTGGCACCACCTACCCTCTCCCTCCCCTTTCCCAGGGCATTTCACTATCCAGGTCTGGCTACTGTGGGATAGGGAATCAGTTCAGGTGAACTCCCTCTCGGGTGAAGGTGCCCACTGTTTGGGAGGACCAAGTTCATAGAAGGAAAAGACTGACCGCTAAATAAATTGCTGCCTTTCTCTCACCTGATTTCCTCATCTGCTGTTGCAGAGAGCCTCTCCCTCTCCGAGCCGCAGAGCTATCACTACCTGAACCAGTCTGGCTGCGTGAACGATGAGAATCTGAACGACATTGAGATGTTCAGGAAGGTCATGGTGAGTCCTGCCCTAGCTCCTTCTGAGCTTCTTTGACACAGACCGTGGGCTAAACATATTACAGCATCTAAATTCCACAGGTTGAATCTAATTGCTCTAAGCCAAACCCTGGCTATGTGCAGTGGGTGTCAAATTATGGGCTTGAAACTTAAGCAGGGCTTGGAGCATTTCTGCATGCTAAAAACACCTTTTTAGCATGCAGAAATAAAAGAATTTGGGAAGTAGTCAAGGATTAATAACAAACTAGAGTGATGGAGATATGGGGAGCATGAAGTTTGCCCTTCCCCATGGTAATTCCTGTGAGAGGGAACCATCCATGGCAAACTGATCTACGAAGCCTCACATGAAGCTTAGAAGGTCTGGCTTAAAGGTGGTGTTCTCCAGAAATGTTCTGGAAAATCTATGCAAATGGCATATATAGGGCACAGGTTTCTGTAGACATGTGGCATTTTACTAGAGGTTTTGGGTTTACCAGGATGAATATACAATATTGAATATACAATATTGTGCTACAGCGTAGTACAGTGATGTGCTGAGGGTTTTAATAAGGTAGGTAAAATTAGGTTGGTGAGGTGAGAGTATTTAACAGGATATCAATAGCTCCTGCTTATAAAACGTGAATTAAAGGAAGGAAGTGCCTGCTGTATAGCAGTTTTCAATGCAACCTGGCATTTATATCTCAACTGAGAAGAAACTTGGGCAAAAGAAGGGAACTAGAGCCCCAGACTGCCTCACTGATATGATAAATACATGAAATACAGTGTTCTGGCTTGCAAAGTTGATTTATATCCCCCCAAACTGGGTAAGATTCACTAAAGCAGAGGGAATGTAAAGATCAGGCAGGTTTGTGCCACACTTGTGTTTTACCTTCTGTTTCTAACTCCTTAGCAGTTAAAACTGAAAGCCTGACTTTAAGTCATGCTTAGAATGTCTTTACTGTTCTGAGCTAAAATAAACTAAGGAAAATATAGATGTGTCCTTCGGGGGAGACGATAAGGCAGAAAGTGGAAGCAGTCCAGGGACATCCGTAACCTGTATTGTCAGCTGTCAAGGAAGATACATTCCTCCTGCAAAGGACAGGCAGCAGCAAAGTCCAACCGGAAGACAGGGGAAATACCCACCTGTCTTAACTGGGCATATTGCAAATGAAAGGAGAGAATGGGAGGCAATAAAGAGCACTGACAGATGCATAGTTGAAAGGGGTGGCACCTTTCCTAGTTTTTCATTTGTTTCTTGGTGACGCTGTTGTGTCTTTTACCTATAATGTGGGCTGAGCATGAGTGTTGTAGTTGCATTGGCTGTATGGCCAATTCTAACCATATGATTTTGCATAGACTGCCATGAAGGTGATGGACTTCAGCTCCGAGGAGATCCGAGACATCTTCAAACTTCTTTCCGGCACGCTTCATCTGGGAAACGTTGAATTTATGACCGCTGGAGGGGCCCAGATTACAACGAAAGCGGGTAAGTGGGACCTTAACAATTTGGTAGGCCATGCCCAGTCCCATAAATCCCCCAGGAAAGCCGACTCCATCATCCCGTATCCCTCTCATTCCCCAACTTTTAGTGCCCTTGCCAGAAGATTCCCAAAAGTTTAATTTGCTTTAAATTTGTAAAAGTTTAATTGCTGCAGGATGCGTGGCTCCAGAGCAGCAGCATGGTCTAGCTGGGCCATGGCTTTGTTCTCCAGGATGCTCCGAGCCCACAGATTCGCAATTTGTGATTTGCATTGAAAGAGCAGGAAGGAAATAGGACACACAGGAGTTTTATCTGATAATGTCCACTGTGTTACAGATACCCAGTCTGAGTTGGTCTCTTGAAGTGCATCCCTAAAGAGATAGGAGCAATAAATAATTAGAAATGACTCATGTTAACTGCATCTCTGATTGACTACCCCCTTGCATCCCTGTTATCACCTCTTTGCACCAGGGCTCCTGATGACTCTGGTTAAGTGTAGTTAAGTGAAATCTTTCAGTGAGAGGATTAACCTGTGTTCTGCCAGCTCTCACACAGCCAGATACTGTTATTTAAAACAGCAATTTATATGAGAAAACATAGTAGAAATGGCAAACAGTTAATTTACCTGCGTAAGTGTCTAGTAATAGTCCTCTTCCTTCTGTGGGTCTAAAGTACCTCAAAGATAGGCTCTGTACACTGTATTTTTTGCTAAGTTTTGATTACTGTGTATTTTGCGTATTATACAGTTTGACTTTATAGATACAGTGATATTAAAATAAAATATAACAGCAGGAAGATAGATTTTTGTACATAGAATAATTAAAAATATATTAGAGGAGTTCTGGAGCACTTGAGCCATGTGCATTGCTTATCTCTGACGGGGAGCCTCTGTCCTTGTTATTACTCATCCTCTCCAACCTTCTCCCTTTTTCTTTTTGTAATATGCTTGTATGCAATCACGTACGTCTAATTTTAAACTAAATTGGAAGTTGTTTGAAGAAGAGGTCTTGTGTTTATGATGCATAGCTCTATCGTGCTTGGGGTCTTGTAAACATTGCTGGAATGTAAGTAATAATACAATATAGAGGTTCATCTCATGAATGTGTATAGATAGCACTCCTGAGTGTGGGTCTGGGTAATGCCAGATGAGTATAATATCTCTTTTGACAGCAAATACCTTTTGTTCTTGGGAAGACTTTCCTGAAAGCATTTGCAATATCCATTTCACACCTTCTCTGTGTGTTCCTCCTTTAAGCTATCTGTTGGGTTTATTTAAAGAAGAATCTGGTAAAGATAAGAGATTACTATTGTCTTGCTGTTTTCTTTTTTTCTTTTATCTGTGTTCAGTTTGTATCCCTTGTCTTTCACAAAGAGCTCATCTAGCCTAGATGGCAGCTAGCTCAGCGTGCTTCTACCAGTATGTGGGAATTGGAGTCCATGTAAATTGATTGGATATGTCTCGCTAGGCTCAAGCAGTCAGTGGTTTAGAGATTTCTTAAGCCAAAGATTACACCTTGTCTCTTATGCTATGGCAACCATCAGTACAAATATACTGTTTAAGTGTGAGAAATTGTGGATGAACATGTTCAGATACCCCGCCAGGATCACCTGGATACATTCAAGCTTAGCAAACCCATGCACAGATTGCACTGCTGTGCCTTTAGCAAAATATATATATTTCAATAAAGAGCTGAGCTTTGGACAGTGTTTGGCTCTTCCTGTTGTCAGCAGAAAGGCTGCACATAGGAGAGTTGACCCTGGCCAGGACTGGATGTGTTAGCTTGCAGCTCTGGGCATGCTGAAGAGAATTAAAGGGCAGTGCTTTTTTTGCTGGTGCTTTGATACTCCTCTTAGGAATCCCTGGGGTTCCCATGCTGGCAGTGCATCGATCCCATGGGAATGATCCATGCGGGAGAAAAATTCTGTCCTTCTCTCCTAGTGTTGAACATTGCCAGTGACCTCCTGGGTTTAGACGCCTTCCAGCTCTCTGAGGTGCTGACCCAGAGATCCATGATTCTGCGTGGAGAAGAGATCAGCTCCCCGCTCACCGTGGAGCAGGTAGGTGCCTGGGCTGCTCCTGTGCAGCTGCCTCTTGCCATCAGCACGGGGCAGACGGGATGCTCGTGTCTGCCTTGTGAGAACGAGGGGCAGATGAAGGGAGGGCAATTCTTGTCAAAGAGCACCACAAACTGGGGAAACGGCAAGGATGACGTTGAGCTTGGGTGTCACCTGGTCACCTGGAAGCGCTGGAGCTTGGGCTTCTGCTGGGCAGAACAAACTTAAGAGCTGCAATGAAACCCAGCAGAACACAACCTGCTGCGAGCTCTGCATCCATCTTCACCTGACCGATCCCTGGCTCAGAGTTGGTCTTTTCACTTCTGTACTTGGACATATCTTTTCTTACATGATATATTTCATCTCAGTCGTGGCAGCAGTCTGCCTTGGATATGGCTAATGACACGGCTTGCTGGCAGCTAGTGCAGGCTTCTTCTGCTGGTGGTCCACAGTGGTCTTGTGATGAGCTGTGTCCAAACCAGGCAGGTAGTGGCATTGTCTCATGTCACAGCACAAAACCTGAGCTCTGGGTGTTGCGTGCATGTGTGACTGACATGAAAATGTCCCCAAATGTTACAGCCAATGCAGTCGTGATACCCATGTATCATGTTACCTTTTGACTTAAATCTCATCTGTCCCCCCTAAGGTACAGTTTGCATGTAAGAACTATGTTGAGTAGAGTCTGGTACCACTTAGGTAATGTCATCTGATGTGGCTCTATGTTGTTCTCCAGTCTGCTACTGGACAGTGTTGCTTCTGCCTCGTCGGCATCTCCAGACCCTCCGTCTCCTGCCTTCTACCATCCACTGAAGCTTAGGATTTCCTGTTACGACCCCTGTGTACTCAGCTGTGTCCTCTAATCTTCTGCCCTCCTTTGCTAATTCAGGTCCCACTGTTGCCTCTTCTGCTTTTTAAACTTCATAGGACAAAAGGAGTTACCTTGCAGAGGGCAATGCATGATGCTGGTTTCAAATCATCTTCAGTCTCAAGGAAACAGTCATGTTCATATCATAGACAATAACTTTTGTGTATGTACCAGACAGCTCATCAAATGCTTGTGGTAGCTGTATGTGTGCATGCCTTTAAGTGCAGAACTCCCAAATTATGCTTGATTTACTAGAAGATTAAAGCTCACACACAGTTACCACCAAACATCCAGCAGACAGTACATTGTTACCGCACACTGGCTTGTTTGTGTATCTATATAACAGAAGAGGACCCCAAAATGCTATGCTGAAGGCCTGTACTGCTTGAGCCACTTCTGCTTCTCTATTACATTACATTACCCTGTGGTTCATTAAAGTGGTGTGCTTCAAGCATAGCTTTAAGTTCATGGTGTTGCTGATCACTTGAGAGCACTTTTGGTGTTTCAGGTCCATGCACAGATAACACTGTAGAAAATCTTCTGTCATTAATGAAGTGCAAGGTATTGGGAGAGGAGAGATACTATTACTAGATGAAAAGATAGCAAAATAAACATCCGTAATGGAAAACTTGGGCTGACATGGCCTACAGACCAACCCCTACAACCCAACCCCAATGTTGCTGGAGAAAACAGTGTTTTGAGGCTTTTTCTGTCTACCCTTTCTTGGAATTTTGCGTGGAGAGGGTCTCATGGCCTTTTTAACTATCCCATGGCATAACTGTAGCTGAAAAGATTTTCCTCACATTTAAATTTCTTTTGCTATCCTAGCTGTCCACCTTAGAACAAGCTTCTGCTTATGTGAAGTATCCCACTTGGCATACTCTGTTCTAAACGAAACAATCCAGCTCCTTCAGAGTTTCCTCATCAGTAATTTTCGGAACCTCTTCTTTTCCAGCTGTTTTCCCCAGTTTTCCCGCATCTTTCATGAAGGAGGGTGCCCCAAATTGGGCACAGTATTCGAGCTGAAGCCTCACCTGTGCTCCTTACAGCACACTAGTAGCTTCTTTTCTTGCTGAAGATGCAAGATATTACATATCTGGTCATAAACTGCAAACTAAGCTTTGCCTTTAGGAAATAGTATAGATTTGCCATAGACTGGGATCTGCTATCGCTGCCTGACCTTTCCCTGCAATGTTGGCCTTGTTAGACCCTGCACTGACTACTTAGAGCCCCTTGAGGCCCTGTTAAGGCAAGTGGATGCTCCTTCTGAGCGTTCATCACCAACTAAACCGATGACATTAGGGCTGCAAAGACTACTCCTGTGTAAGGACTGCTCCTGCCTAAGCCCTCGGTGCTGCATCCAGCTATTCCTGCTGCGGGAACGCGGTGCAAGCGCTGCCCGGAATTCCTCGCTGTGTAGCCGTCTCGTTGGCTGCTGCAGCTTTGACATTTCAGTGCGTTGAATGGATGAACTGGGCTCAAGGCTGGGGCATGAAAGGAGCCTTTGAGAATCTCCTTTGAGCCATATTGTGGCGAAAGCAGCTTTGTTCGCGTACAGCTGGATGGGGAGGTCCTGCTCCTGGGAAATGAGCCCATCTTGCTATGTAAGCACTGCCTTGGCGAGCAGAGCATTTCTGCTCCCAGAGGGGTGGCCCTGAGGGCATCCTCATGCCAAGGTAATAAAACAGTCCATCTGAGGAAGACAGGGAATGCCCAGAAAAAGCCCACGTGCCTGGGCTTTAAAATGTTCTCCTCTCTGGAAAAGGGAGGTTGCTATTTGCCCCAGGGCTTGAGCTGCTGGAGAGAATCAGAGGGGCTGATTTTAGTGAGGCTTTCATGTGGGATAAAGCAATTCGAAATGAAAGTTTTAGGATGCAGCTGGGGCTGGGCTATGGAGTATGCAGAGAGGTAGCTCTGCTCTTGGGAGACGAAGAGAAATGGGGAGACTGGATAGAAAGTAGGAACTTGAAGGCTGGGCATCTCATGAGCTGGCTGAGGGAGGTTTTGGAGGTATTATTCAGGTATGGTATTATTCAGGAATGGTATTATTCAGGCTTGTAAACCTGGAGAAGATTAGGATGTATTCAGATCGCTGTCATTGCAAGTCTGGCCTAAAAAGGAATTACCTTGATGCCAAAGGTGTGACAGAGTAAACACCAGTCTGCAATGGATCTGGATACTGGGTTTATCTAAGAAATGATAAGATTATAGCTTTTATCCTATCGATTATTTAGCACACTCACACCCCCTGTTCCTGTAGTGTTGCATTCACCAGGACTCAACCTCCTTGCTGGTCCAGGACAGGTTGCTGGTCCAGGAGGGTCAGGTAGAAGGTGATGTTGCTTCATGCTGTGCAGCTCCTTGCAGGTACCAAATTGGGCATTCACCCCCCACACCAACACACACCCAACTATCTGCTACCTGTTACTGTCCACAATTTAAGATTTTTTTTTCTCCTGTGGGGATGAGATCAGCTCCAAAATGGTCTCTCAACTCTTGGCTTGCTGTAAGATGATGCTATTTGCATAGACGTTTTGAAGAGGGTTTTTCCAAGGCCAGCTCTTGGTGACAGATGACTCTCCTAGATCTCCTAGTTTTTGACACACTGAGCTGACACTCATCCTGACTGCTCAGCCAGGATACTGAGCTGAGCTACCTCGTCTGTGACTCCAGTTCCAGGTGACTCCTATAGGCTCTTAGTCCTGAGGTATTTTGCCGTCTCCCCTCCCCAGCTGTAAAAGATGTCAGTGATTTTGTTCCTTCATTCTCAAGTTCACTTTACTAAAGCCCAGACCTGGTATATCTGTGCACGGCTGTTTGTAAGTTTGAATGTTGACTGTGAATAAATATTGTGCAATGCAAAACCAATATAGGAGGCTGAAGTCTTCAGGTAGGAACAGATGGACCTGAAGTCGCACAGATGTTCTTGGAGCTCCTTTTGCCCTTATTCTCTCCGTAATTCCTTATTTTTCCCTCTGCACATTTACAGGCATCAGACTCCAGAGACTCCCTCTCTATGGCATTGTATTCCCAGTGTTTCTCATGGCTCATTAGCAAGATTAATACGAAGATCAAAGGCAAGGAAAACTTTAAGTCTGTGGGCATCCTGGATATCTTTGGCTTCGAGAACTTTCAGGTCAGGATTTTGTCTTTTTCAGGATGGGTTGGTTTTGGAGCGGTCATTAGATGTAGGAAGTTGGGTAAGTTTGTATCCTATTTGGGTTAGCAAAGCCACTTCCCTTTAGGAGCCGTGGGTTATATTCAGATGTCCATTTCTGGTCCCTGCATTCATGTAGGCTGATGTTCCAGTTCCACTTTCTGACATGAGCCTTAAGCAGATGTGTTGTGATAGATAATATGGAATTTTTGGCTTGTTTTTAAATTAAATGTCTGACTTCTACATACAAATTGCTTGGCTGCATCTGTTTTGTCTTTTTTTGTGCTATGCGCAGTGCTTCTGATGGTAACCTATAAGAGATGTATATTGAGCAGCTATTTCATGACTCAGATATTTCACAAGAAGAGAAAAAATAGTGACTAACACTTAGGGAATGACATTTCTTCCTTCCTTGAGAAGAAGAGATACAGGACTATCTTTAACAGCCTTTACTAGCAATTAGGCCCCCTGCTTTAACCTTTCATGAAGCACAAAAGCTGCTTTTGTGGTCAGTCTTCCAATATTGTCCTTCTCGCAAACATTTGTTGCCTCTTTTCTCCTCTCTGACTTTTATAGGCCTAGTACCTTCCCCCTTGCTGCTGTCAGGAGGCTCTTTTAGAGGCAGGGGACCAGAAAGTTAAGTTTGATAATCTGTATTTTTTCTTGCAGGTGAATCGTTTTGAGCAGTTCAACATTAACTATGCGAATGAGAAGCTCCAGGAGTATTTCAACAAGCACATCTTCTCCTTGGAGCAGCTGGAATACAACAGGTGACACAAGGAGCCCCTCTGGCCTTCTTCCTCTTCCTCTTTTGTGCTCCAACTGCTGTAGCTGGAAGGATCAGCCTTGCTGCTGCTCTGATCTCTAGACACTGCCCGTGTATTATTTGCCATTTTAGATCATTTGTCTGCAGGCAAAAGCTGTCTTCCCTGTAGCATTTTTAACCCTCTGCTGTCATACGTTTTCAATGTGTAATCTGAGTCCAGTCTCAACAAGATATTGGCTTAAGCAGTGAATTTTGCTGATCATGGCTGTTGGATTCACGTTCATGTTAGCTTCATGAACACCTAGTTCTTGTGTTGAAAAAGCCACCCATTAATCTCCATTCATTCCCCTTGTGTCACTGCTGATGTTATCAACCTCCCCACCACACACAAAGTGTAGCTTTGCAAAATGAAAACAAAACAAACCCTGAAAAAATTGAAATTTCCATAAAACTTCAAACTCCAGATTCCCTTGTTCTCTCAGCTGAATAGGATCCTGGGCTTTGTCTCAATAGAAAACAGTCACTCACCTTATTACTGACTTCAGGGATGATGTAGTTAATGCAATGTATTGTTATTAGGTGGTGTGAAAAGGGAAAGCCCCTAAAAGTGTAGGGTGGATAGATATCAGACAGCTTTCCGTCCTGGAAATTCTCACATTGTGAAGACATCTCATTTTCTCAGCAAGCCCAGAATTAAATTAGGCTCTATTGTGAGTTTAAAGAGGATGGGGCATTCTGCACAGCTGTTTGTCTTGGGAGGGCTTTGTGTTGGGTTGTATATTGTGGAGTACCTGGGGTGCTCTAGAGTGTTTCAGTTTCTAGAGAAATACTTCAGTTCTCGCTCTGAAACAGAAGCTTTTATGCTTTTGAATGAGGCAATTGAATGGGGTTAGTGAGGGCAAATGAGAGCAGCCTTGTAAAAGGAGCCGGCTGAATAGGCGATTCATGAAATGTTAAAGATTACAAAACTGCAAGGTTATTTATGTACCCGCTTCGCAGGCCAATTCCACCACTGCAGGAAGCTCTTGCGAAGAATGGTATCATCGTGACAAAAGATTTATTCCTGGCAATTAGATAGGAGTTCAAATTCTATGGTCAAACTTTGGAAAGGACAAGATAATTTTATTACCGACTGTGCTAGTTATTCTGAGGATGATGCAATTAAACCTCATGCTTCTCGGTATCAGCTCTGCTTCCTCAGGTTCAGTTTATAGCTCCTATGAATTGCCTCGTTCAATTAGACAACGGGGATGTGGCATTAGAGCCAGCTTGACTTATTTATTTGATTTATTTCAGAAAGCTGCTTCCTTCAATTCTGGAAGGACTTCTTGCTCTTGGAGGGACTCCAAGAGGCTTCTGTGGTATCTTCCTAAAAAAAAATACCCCATATATGTATGGCCTTTATGGCACCAATTGTTTCAGGGATCTTAATCACTGCAAATTGATCCCTTTGTGGGATAGGTCTTTGCATTTTTCAGAAATGTTCCCAACCTGTGAATTGCTCACAGGTTTCTGAATGCTTTGAATTAGCAAATAGGATGCCTGGGCTTCAGCTTCACTGTCTTCAAAACCTTATTCCTTGCCTGAAAGGTAAAAGTTTGGGTTTTGGTGTCAGTACGCAGCTTCACACATAGCCTGCCAAAGGAATCCTTCCTTTGGATTCCATAGTAATAGTTATTTCCAGCATCAATTATTCTCATTTAAGATTTCCTTCTCTGAAAATAAAATGTGTTATATGGGAGTGTGTGAAGGTGGCAAGGGGCATCTCTTGGCAGAATTTGCAGCATTTCATGGGCAGTTTTGTGGGCAGAATTTCATGGGCAATTTGCAAAGCACTCTTATAGCACTGCTCTTCCTATGTCAGCTCCTGTTCTCCTTTGTCATCCTCTTGAAAATATCCCCAAAAAGATGTCCTTTCCTCTTGCTTTGGTGCACATATGCATTGTGGTAGAGTCTGGCAGATGAGCTTTGGGCCAGCTTTGGAGTTGAGTGGTTGGACCTTGCAGCTGTATTAGCAAACTGGCCTTTGTCACCAGTGCTTCAGCTGGTGCCCATCTTTCTTGCAAGAGCAGCAAGAACCTGCTGTTACTGGAAGGGCAGAAGCACCAGGAACTGAGAACAACTATGGTTTCCTAGTGCTTGGTGTGGAATTATCCCAGTGCCCACAAGATAACCATCAGAGATTGCTTATCTTAGATATCCTTTCTTCAGGCACGATAGAGCCTAACACCCACAAATCCATTTTCAGTCCTAGCAAAGCCACCCTTAGCTACTACCTTTCTTCTCCTGTGCCTCAGGGAATTGAAACTTGCTTTTCATGCCTTTGTTGTGTTTGTTTTTGACTGGCAGGGAAGGCATAAATTGGGAAGCCATCGACTGGATGGATAATGCAGAGTGCCTGGACCTCATTGAGAAGGTGAGTTCTCAGCTGAGACAATTTTCAGGATCACAATAACGGCTGCTGATGGTCTTGGGGACTTTCCTTAGGTCTGCTAGGGATAAGAACAGGTAGTTTCCTGCTAGACCCTGGCCAGAGTAGAGCTATTCTAGCCCTATTTTTTGCCTGAGAAAGCAGATTCCTGCTCATTCCTGGGGATAAGCTCAGGGATGACAACATTTTAGATAAGCAGCTGGGTTTGAACAGAGTCTTAATGTGTTGTTTTTATTATTATTATTATTATTTTAATGAAAAAATCTCAGCTTATGTTCTCCCTGTGTTTATGAGTGTGTTGGCTGGCCAGAATCCTGCTTTCAGTTTGAGCTTTGCTGGGTCTAACTAACAGGTTATTGCTCACTGTGTTGTCCAAATTTCTAATTCTTGGCTTGTTGCTGTGTAGTCAGAGCTTTTGCTGACTGTAAAAAGCCTGTCTCTTGTTTGGCTGTAGAAACTGGGTCTACTGGCTTTGGTGAATGAAGAGAGCCGATTCCCCAAAGGCACAGACAACACCCTTCTGGAAAAACTTCACAGCCAGCATATGGTAAGGAAGAAAATAACCCGGCAGGCAAATGATCAGTGCGTTAGCCCCCATCAGCATTTCAAAGCTGAAAATGAAGGTTTTGTTGATGTGAAATATGTGCTTTGTGCGGGAACTGTAAAACGCCCCAGGCCCAGGCCTGCGAGTGTTTAATAAGGCTGCACTGAGCAAAGGTAATACGGGCAGAAACCTGCGCGTAGGCTCTTGCACGCACAAAAAGGGAGCTTATGTGCCCCGAATTGCAGATCGAGGAGGTCAGGGTGTGCAGCCTGGCAGGAGGGGAGGTGCTGGTGACAGCACGGGGACAGTGGCAGTGCCACGAGTGCAGGATGCCACTGCGTGGGGTGGATGCCCCTCTCCTCCAGCTGACTCAGGGGAGGCTGCTGCAGAGCTCAGCACATCTGTCCCCTGGGGCTGGGGACAGTCCTTGAAAGCTCTGTCATTGTTTCTAATTAATGAAACTCTTGCCTCCTCCTTTCTGGTATTCTGGACCTGGGACTGGAAGGGTTTTTTTTTTTTTTGTGTGTGTGTCACAAAGTTACCCTGGGGACACAGAAACCTCAGTGAGATGCCTGTAATAGTCCTGAGCTGTCTGTTATGGCCTGCACTCTATTCTTCTAAATAGGAAACGATATGAAAACTTAAGCCCTATAGAAGCTACTTGTGGAATAATTTACTATTGTAGTGGTAAATTTTCTAGTCACTTAAACTTTCATCTAAGCCTGATATGAAAACATATGAATTTGTATCCTTTATTAGACATTTTTTTTTTCTTTTTACAGCTGGTATAGGTGCAAATATTCTTATTTTTTAATATGAATATCTTGCTCGTCTAGTAGTAATACTGAGTGGCAGTGACTTCTGATGGGCTACTTAGCCATAGTTTTGAGGAAACACTTGCCTTAGGCTTAAACTGGTGGCTTCAGTTTAGCCCAATATGGTTTTCCCTTGTGTTACAGATTGAGGTAAAGGAGGATCCCTGATTTACCCTTTAATTGCAGTCAGTATTTGTATGTTTTTAATATCACTTTTTGTGTATTTTCTTCCTGGACTGTCTCAACCCCTTTAGTTTGTCTCCGGATGAAGGATTTTCCAAGCTCCTCTATTGATGCTGTTTGTCTCTGCACTCCTCTAGGTCTTTTCTCTGTTCTTTTTTGAGATAAATAATCAAACCAGAGCGCAGTGCCCTTGGTAAGAAGGTACCTGCGGTTTACTGTACAGCAGCATGAGAATGGCAGCATTATCTTTGCATTCCTGTACGCCCCACGACATTTTGGCTGCTGGTTTTGGTGATCCCTATGCATTGAGTAGCTTTTTCATTAAACTGTTCGTAGTGTCACCTCCGTCTGCTTTGAGGGGATAGTTCATGTGGAAACCCAGGGTCATATGAGAGAGAAGAAGAGTGCAGGGAGGACAGGGCGCTAATGTTTAGTGGTTTTGAAAGCGAAAATGTGCTTGGTACCAGCTGAAGTCTTTGGCGCAGACTGGAACAGCACTGGAAAAGGCATCCAGCTGCTCTTGCTGTTCAGCCTGAAGGACCTCATAGCAGAACAGGCCCCCTTCTTGCTGTGATTTCTGTGGATTGCAAAAGCCATAATGAAAATAAAATAAAATAAAATAAAAAGATCTACTGTGTCTGGAGAAGCTGGCAGAAGGAACCAGGAATGCTGTAGGCATGAATGAAACGCATCGGCTTGTGCAAGGAGAGATGGAGGCAGGAGAGAGATGGTAACAGCTACGTTTGGAGAGAAAACGAGGAAAACTCGTGTCTGGAACAAGATTACTTGCCTGGAGAAAGGGAAGAGCAAGGAAATGGGGAGGGGAAAGAAAAAGTTTAATTTTTATAACTGACAAATTGTCAGGGTCATATGGCATTCGCTCTCTCCTGCTAAGAGATCTTGGAGATGTTTTGTGTAACATCCTACTGAAAATCTTCTCATTACTTGTGTCGGAGAAAGTGGGAAATGATATTAAGAAAGTTTCCAGGGAATTAATAAACTAATAAACTAAATAATAAACTAAGAATAAATGGACAGCTGAAAAAAATACTGTCCACCTAAAGGCTGGTGTAATTTTAGAAGAGAATGTGCTGCCTTAGAGACCTTATGTTCTCTTTGAAGGAGTCAGGAGTCGCTGGCTGAGGTGATGTGGTTAATCGCTTTCGATATATCCTTCCACCAAAGTCTTTGAGCACAAGAGGCAGCCCCATGGTGAAAGAGAAGGTCCTTGAGGGTATAAATAATTGTAGAGCAAACGGGGAACAGAGACTGCAGGAAATGGACGGTTATCTGCATGGTTGAGGCTTGTAGGGGTCTGTGTGTCCCAGGGGCAATGACAGGTAGTTCTACGAATACATCAGTGCAGTGCTAAGCACTGGTCAAAACTCTAAACCAAAGACTGAGAATTCCTAGGGAGCAGAAAGGATTGATATATCACCATATGGATCGTATATCAGTATGGAGCAACAGCACCTCTATCACGGTCTGCAGCACTGAGCCCTTGCAAGTGAGTAGAAGTTATATGAGACAAGGGAGAAAAGATCACACACGTGAGACAGTGCAAGGGATAAGCGCATTGGACAGACCCTGTAGCCTGGAAGGTAGATGGGTTGCAGGGATAAATAGGTTTAAAAATGGCCCATAGCCTGGAGAGGGCTCATAGTGCCAGTGACAGCCGAGCTCCAAAGCGATTGGGGTTCCCTGTGCTGTTGGGGAGCTCCTTGCCCAGGGACGCTCTGAATGTGAGACGTTTGTGCTGGTTTAAGGCCACTCTGGACAAGTATTTGCAAGAGGGACCTATTTGGGGTTACTAAGTAGGCATAGCTCAGGAAAATAATCAGGGTTGTTAGGAGAAAAGCATCATGCACTTGCCTTGTTTTACCCCTACTCTGTATTACCACTGCTGGAGGCTGAATGGACCCTTGGTCTGAGCTCATATGGCTGTTTTTACGTAGCCAAGGGTCTTCATACAGAGCAAAGACAGATGAGAGAAAATAAAGCATCTACTAAGAGAAAGAAAAGTGAGTGTGGAAAAAGAGGAAGAATGGTACAAAGTATGGGGGGGAGAAAGGTACAGAGCTTAGAGGAGGACAGGCAGGAGGTGGGTGTGATTCTTTGACAAAAAGATGCATTCTGCAAAGCTGCCATCGTCCCTGCATCCTGAGCCCGTGCCTGCACCACATGGTTTGTGTGGATCCCAGTCTCCCCAGGTATCAGACATGTAAGAATTAACATTTCATCCATGGCATGCCTGCCCGGCCTTGGTTCTGCAAGCCTTTGCTCACGTGAGGAATGCCTTGAAGGACTGAGTTTTTCCATCTGACTGAAACAATATATTTGCAATGTAGATGCAGATAACTGGAGCACTGGTCACCCACTGCAAGCAACTGAGGTCCTTGCCCATCGCAGCTTTGTCATAGTCACAGCAAAGTTCCCGACTCACCTATTAGTTCTGACACTGGCATTTTAAGAAACCTTTTTTTCTTTCATTTCAGAGCAACCAATACTATGTGAAGCCTCGAGTAACAGACCATCAGTTTGGGATAAGACATTACGCTGGGGAGGTAGGTGTTTTTTTGGTACGTGTGAGATGCTTGCACTTGGGCTTGTGATCCTTGTGCATTGAGAAGCCAAAATTAAGGCATATCTCTGAGCTCTGTATTATGATCCATATCAGAGCACAGGGGATGTAACGGGGCCCAAATGGCATGGCATGTGTCTAACTACATTCTGTTGCTTAGAGTTTGTTTGAGTTTCTCAGGAAACTTTGATTTGAGGAAGGAATGCCCCCTTATTTTGTTATTAATGTTCCCTTTCTTGGCCATTCGCAAACAAGTGAAATCCAGCATAAAATTAACAAGATTTCACTTTTGGAGAGGAGGGGAGAAGGCTACGTGCCCAGCTCAGAAAGAAAAAGGGCTCCTAGCAGCATTTAACCTCCTTTAAGGGTTAAATGCTGCTCGGATTAAATGCTGCTCTCTGGTGTGGAAGACTGTGGAGCAGATGGGGGTGTACCGAGGGGAAGCACCAGTGCTCCAACGAAGGGGAATCTCCTTCTGGAATCTCTTGGGATGAGCATTAGCAGTGGGGAGGTCAGGGCACCGGGTGGCACAATTAGTACTTCCTAAAATGCCTAGTTGAGCAGCGCAGACCTTGCAGATGGTTTGCCCACGTGCACCACAGGCAAGTCTCTGCAGCTGTTTCACTTGGCTCCTATTTTTGAGTTTTTGTTTCCTGAAATTCATGGGTAAAAAATGCTTTCCTGTTAATGCCTGCTGAGCTCTAGAGCTCTTTCCTTGACCCCAGAAGCTAGGATCTTGGCACACGCCTGCAGCACTGGGGTGTAGCTCTGCTAGGGGTCTTGTACGCTGGCATGTTAATGTAGATGTGCTTGGACTGCTCTGTTCCAGCTGCTGTGTCTCTTTTGCAGGTCCTCTATGATGTGAGAGGCTTTCTGGAGAAGAACAGGGACACCTTTCGAGATGATATTTTAAACATGCTAAAAGACAGCAGGCAAGTTTCTCTTCTCCTTGTGAGGAAGCCAGGCCAGACAAGTGTCTGGTGGGTTGGACTAAGCCACATTCCCGTAGTAACAGACCAGCAAAAGCAGTTTTTCGGTCCAAACATTGGTTCTTTTCTCTGTGCTTGAGGTCCTGTCAAAGGAAAGGAGAGCTGGAGGAGCCAGTGGAAGCACAGATGAATAGTTTAATAGTCACAATTTTGAAAAGAGCTATGAAAGCACGACAGAAAGTACTACAGGCAACGCTGGTTCTCTCCCTCCTCTCTTCCCCCTTTCCTTTTCTTCTTCATCCTGCTTCCCTGTCCCAACAATGGCAAATTTGTCTATGAGTCAAGGCTCTTTGCCATGCTGTCAAACGCCTGCCTTTGTGCAGAGGCTGCTTATTTTCCGTATTTTCAATGCGCAACCTGTTTGTGTGGTGGAGAGCTGCCATGGTGTGCCTCATCCTGGGCATTTTCCACAGTCTTTTACCCCAGCGCTGCAAAGTGATCCTAGAGAAATGAGCTGAGCTTGATCTTCAGGAGGGTCTGGAAGGCGGGATTGGGCCTAGCAGGAGGAGAGAGGTGCTAATTGATGCACTAGATTCCCTAAGTTTCTGAACAGTGGCTCTACCATATGCATCATTTGGACCCAAGACTGAGAAGACTGTTCCAGTGTTGCATCTGCAGGGTTTGCACCGTGAGCAGCTTTGCAACAGCCCCTGGAAGCTAAATACAAGCTGCTGCCTTAGTGGCATCTAGGGAACACTTCACACAGGGCATGGAGTGAGAATTGGGATTATTATTTGGTATTACAGAGAGGCTCATTTTTTTTTTTTTTTTTTCAGTAAACCATAAATGGAAATTCTGCTAGAAACAGTAAACTGACACAATCAGTGCTGGAGAACTTCATGCTCTGTTGTAAGAACCAGCACCCCTGCCTAAGGAGAAGCAAGGGGACAGAAGCTGCTGCAGAGCTGGCCTAACTCTAGCAGTTCTCTGTGCTTGCAGCTGTGCGAGTGTCATTGGGGCTCCACGGGTGATGCCAGGAGATCCATGAGATCCATGTCAGGATGGGTGGCAGGAAGAAGCAGGCCGGTTGGTGATGCACCCTCCCGGTAGTTCTGCTTGGGACGTGCAGCTAGAGTAGGGTGCACTGACCAGCGCTGGGGACATCGTTGGTGCTGGACACAGTGACATGGGACGTTGTTGGTGTTGGACAC
>JAWLRI010001089.1:6521647-6546277 GCA_034781795.1 Crypturellus tataupa
ATTTTATTTTATTTTATTTTATTTTATTTTATTTTATTTTATTTTATTTTATTTTATTTTATTTTATTTTTTATTTAATTTTTATTATTTTATTATTATTATATTATTATTATTATTGTTGTTGTTGTTGTTTTATTTTTATTATTTTATTTTTTGATAAACAGCGCAGAGATGAAGTGCCCTGATGTTCTCTTGCTGCAGGTGCAGCCCTGGCACCCAGGGGACAGTGTCTGGCCCCCGCTGAGCCCTGACCTTGACTCTTGGAGCCAGAAGTGGCACCTGGGAATGGTGTGACAAGCCAATAGGGGATGTAACCTGGGAAAGGGGTACCGGGGCTGGATGAAGAGCAAGGCGTATAGAAGGGGGAATACTTCCTGCAGAATGAATGGAAGGATAATTATATCCCTAGCAATTGTTTGGAAGAGGAAGGAAAAGACGCTGTGAATTAGTTCGGGGGATTGTGAAGCTTGGGAAAGGAAACGGGAGGAAGGGCAGGATGATCTTTGTGTTTCTCATTAAGAATAGAGCAGCTGCTGCGCTGGCAATTGTCAAATCAGTGTTTACAGGAGATATTGGTGCATGGAAGGCAGGTTTTATCCAGCAGTGTGGTGGAAATGAAGCCTTGGATTCATTTGAGCAGCGTGATGCCCACACTGGGGGGTCCCCCCATTTTCCTGGGGATGTTCTTGGGTGAAGCAGCAGCATTGAGGCTCCCAGGTTCATGCCGTTCCCTCCACGCTCCTGAACCTTGTGCCGAACTTGACCATGACGGATTTCCTCCAGCTATTTACTGCAGTGCTTCTTGCTGTTTGAACGCACCCAACTGCTATTTTGCGGGGTCTGTTTGTTGCAAGAGGGCTCTGTATGTGACAGTGATCCAGGGCACAGTGATCTTCTGCTTCCTTTCCCAATGTCATCCCTTGGGAACTCCGGAGTCACACCTATATGTCCCCGTGTATTGGTGCACACAGAGCTACATTTCTTTATGCTGATCTAAACTGCACATGTTCATGGCTGCACCGACAGTGCATGCAGGCATTTAGCTGGTGCAAAACACTCATTTTGTGTGCTACCACACTCTGATTTAAATCTTGCTCAGTATGAGTGAATATGATGGAAGTCTGTCCTTCCTCAGGTGAAAATGATCTCACGTGTTCAGAAAGTCCCATGAATTACACAGCCAAATTCTAAGTTAGCTCCACAGCATGTCGAAGTATTTCTGTATTTTATTTTCCTCTTGTTGTGCACAGGAGTCTAAAAACAACCAACAAAATGCCAGCAAGTTATAGCTAGATTTGAGATTAACCCTTAATAGCTCTCACTTGAGATTAACCCTTCACCCCATGTATGGATAGAAAACCATGGCACAATAGGTGGGTATTGTTGAACTCCCCAAATCTCTTTTTTGGGTGTTTTCTCTTCCTCGTTGGCACAACAAAGCCAGTGCTTGCAACTGAAACCCTGCTCGACTAAGGCTTTTTGCAACATGGTGATGATAACGGATTGAGTGTCCAGTGCTTTGCTAGTTGCTTCCTTGGAAAGGGCGAGCACTGCTTGTTTATTTAAATGTCCCCAGTGCCCAAGACCATGTCCAAATGGGATTGAAAGAGCAATCCCTGTCTCAAAGAGCCCTTTGAAAGGCTGACAGGGGAAGTGGCTGCACACATGCAGGGAAGGATGCCAGCTTCATGGTCGGAAGTACCTTCAAAATGAGCTTCCTTTTAAAGTTACTCGGTAGATGGTTATTTAGTCGTTTCAAAACAGTATTTCTTAAGGCCATCTTAATGCAAACTGTGCTCCAGGGGAAGGCTGAGCCCAAGAAGTCGGTGGCAACGGGCACTAGCACTAAGGGAGAGGCTTTAGTACACAGTGGCTATTGGGGTATGGGAGAAAGGGAAGGAGCTTAAATAAGCGCTGAGGCTAAAACCACTGTTAGAAGGGAAAATATACAGCGGCATAAGGGGAGATCAGTGTGGAGGGGAGGACTAAATACTCGATTCTGAGCTTTTTTATGGCCTCTCAGCCACAGAGAACCAGTGAATTTGCAAGGAGTTTTCCCCAGCTAAGGAATTTGCGCAGACGGGCGGGTTGGCAGCCCGTGTTGGTGGCAGCGCTTCCCTCGGGGAGCTGGAGCCTCGCTGGCCCCAGCGGAGATCAGCCAACGTCAGGCAGGTGACGCCAGCACGGCCATATGGCACCGCGGCTGCGGCTTGTACGGACGCGGCTCGGCCAGCTTTAATGTTGAAATACAGGGATTGAGGGAAAAGATTGGATCCTGAAGTATGATCATTAATACAGCAGTAACTTGGGGACGTGTCCTGCAGGGATTCAGTGTCCTCCAATGCATGCAGTGCTGCATGGGTGGCGAGCTGCAGCATGCTCGGGGTAGATCCCAGCAGGACTTTCAGCTTTCCTGCTGCCTTTCCTGCAGTCTGGAAGTATCAATGCTCCTCCCTCTTGAAATGTGGACCGGTTGCTTTGCAAAATATTTCTGCATCCAAGTTGCTCTCCGTGCCGGCTGCAGGGAGGTACCAAAGTCTCGAGCTGGGAAAGAGTTAACCACAGGCAAAAGCCCGGGCTCTCCCCCGCCTCCTGCCTTCTTCCCCTCCTTCCTCCGCTCCCTCCCTCTCTCCCGGTGTTAAGTCTCGGCCAGGCAGTGGAAGGAGGCGGCTGCTGGGCACAGTTTGGCTCAGATCTTTGCAAAACTTTTTCGCGGTGCTAAAGGCAGCCGCGGGACGAGGCGGCCGGGCTGGCGCGGGTGCAGAGCGCAGGGCTCTGCGCTGGTCACCGGGGATGAAACCCCCGGGCTCTCGCTCCCCGGGACTGACTCTTTCCTCTCTTTGTGTTTCTTGAAACTCCTCCCCGTGGCGGCAGGTTTTCCTGAAGGAAGCCCTTGAGCAGAAGCTGGAGAAGGATCGGGAAGAGGAGTTGAGGAAGGCAGCCGTAGTCATCCGGGCCCACATCTTGGGCTACATGGCAAGGTCAGTGCTGGGGGCTTCCCTTTGCTTGCGTCACCCCTAACTTTGCTCCGTGGGCTCCTCGCCACCGCTTCCCTCCTGCCCTGCTTTACGGCAGGGGTGAGCAGCAGCATCTGCCCTCTGCTCTGCTGGTGCCGGTTCTGCAAAAACCCTTGCTGTCCCCGTGCCTCCTCGCCTGGAATTCTGCACGTGCCTTATGATCCGCTCAACAGGCTTCTGCACCCGCTGCCTGCCTCCGAGGGCGCCTTTTCCTTGCCTTGAGGGCTCTCCAGCCTGGGCTCCACCTCTGCTTTGGGTCCTCTCCTTTCCCCTACGTATCTCAACTCTATTTACCGCTCCCCTCTGCATATCGCTGCTTCTTCCCCCCCCAGCGCTGCCTTTGCTCGCGCTCTTTCCTTGCCCTGCCTGTTTGCCTCGTGATCTCCCTCTCCTTTTAATTAACTCTTCAGAATTGGGTTCCCGCCAGCCTTGCACCCGTAATCTCTCCTCGGCCGCTCCCTTTTGCACCTGAGCGGGGAGGGCCGGCAGGGCCAACAGCGGCCGAGCGGCCCCTGCGCTGCCCCTTGCAGCTGGCTCCTCCGTCCGTGCACACCTAATCCCAGCGGGATGCTCTTTCCTGGCTGGTCTCTGCTCCGGACCCCTGTCGGCCGGGGCTGCGACAAGGTGACATCCCCGGCCACGGGGCTGTTCCAGCAGACACTCTTATTAGAGCTCCTGTTTCATCCGTTCTGCTTTGGGAAATGCGTGCAATGTGCCTTGGCACATCAGCAAAATACCCACCAGTGCTGGGGGCTTGTATTCATTTATTTATTTCCCCTTTGGTGGAAAAACAAGCTGGCTCCATTCTTCATACAGGAGATTGCAAGTTCTTCGTGTCAGGGTCTGTTTTACCTTGTGTTTCCCTTTTGGAGAAAGGGGTAAGCATTAACATGCAGAGAAGGATGGATTTTTCTGGGGAAACTCTGCAGGTAAACTCTGGTTTTGCTTTTCTGAGTTCTCTGAAGGTAACTGCTGGCCTGCAGGGATGTCACAGAGATAGCGTTGCGGCAGCGGTCATCCTGGCTGGAAATCCCATGGCCTTCGGTCTGCAGATCGGGATTCCTTGTCCCACGCATTGTTCTTTCAGATCTGCTCTTCGGAAAAAGCCGTATTTGTGCAGCCGGAGTGGAAATGCTCCCAGAGCAGCTGGAGGCAACGGGGCTGTGCAGGGGAGGAGAGCAGGGAGTGAGAAAGGAGCAAGGGGGAGAGCCTGGAACTTGCCTGTGAGGAGTTTCCAGTCGCACTGCACCTGTGTTGGGGAAGGTCCAGGGTGCAGGAAACATCTGGGAAGCGACGAATGCTGCTTTAGGTTTGATACCATTTCTGTTAGTTTTGCAAGGAAAAGCATCTTTAAATTTGTTTGGGCTCATGCAAAGTAGGTAGCAAAGAGGATACATGTGCCATAAGAAGGATTTTACTGACCTTTCCCTTGTGGATATGTTCATCGAGCCTGAGGATGCAGCTGATGGGGATGGATAGTTTGCTTTGCTCTCTCCCTGCAGCCTAGTGTTCCTTGAATGGAAAAGTGTAAGATAAGAAAATCCAGACCATGCAAATGACCCTGTTATCTGTAGCAAAACCATGAAATCCTGAGCTGCAGGTAACACTTTACCAGCTAAAATGCAGAAGACCATTTAGGCTTGCAGAGTTGAAGAAGAATATTGGGTATAAATGTGTATAAATTTGGATCCTGTCAGACTTTATTGCTTAGGCTAAGAAAGTGATAGGAAATTACTTAATAGCGATGTGCTCTCTGATCCTTGGAGATACAACTGTCAACTTCAGTTCGTCAGCGGCATAATTAATTAAATTCCAGAGGCAGCGTTGGAGCTAGCAGACGTGCTGACCTCTCCTGTGATGCATGGGCAGGATGTCTGCAGCTTCTGTGTGGGGCCGCGGGCTGTATTTGTGCGGGCAGTGCAGGAATAGGGGTAGAAGGCTGGACGTGAGGAGTCACCCGTGCAGCTGGACGGTGCATGCGAGCTCTGCTGTGGTCAGGAGGGAGCATTTCAGCCCGGCAGAGCAGCAGGCAGAGCTGGCCTGTAGCTGGGCAGGGCTTGGCGCACGCTGCACCCGACACTTTCTGGCAGATGCATCGTGTAGAAGTCAGAGTGCCCTTTTAGATGCACGAATATCTGCTTGGCAGAGGGTGCACGTGCAGCTGTTGCACCCCCTGTGCATGCAGGGGCGACGGGTGCACAGCCCAAGTGCAATGCTGCAAAACCTCTTCATTCTCATCTCTGCTTCCCTTTGCTTTGCTGTGTGTTTCCTCCCTTTAACTTGATCCTTTCAGGAAAAAAAAAAACTTCTGCATACTACATATTCCCCCCTCCCCGATTTTATTGACTAGACTGATGTGTGTGATGTGCAAGGAGGTGGCAAGCTGTCAGCACGGGCCCCCGTTTGCCATATGAAGAGGATTTGATTGCCAGGAAGGGGGTTTTGAAGTGTGTCTTTTCCTCGGGGGGTTGCAGAAGGTCTGTGTGAAGGATGTTTGAGAATGCTGTGCTATTTCCAGCCTGCTTTCTAGGACTATGAAACCTCACAGGATTATGCAGCTTGCTGCTCTAAGCTCCTGTGTAAGACAGCCCATAGGATTCCCCTGTGCGAATTCTGGCATGGAGTAGGGTAGATTTTGATTCAAATAACACCAGTGATAATTTCACTACCGCAGTGTATACATTAAGGGCTCCAAATATTTTCAGGTGCCTTAAAAATATGTTTGTTTCCAGTCTAAATAGACTTCAAGTCCATACAATTTTGTTGTTTCCCCTGAAGATAAATAGAAATGCCCTCAAAATGGCTCTCATCTGGGTACTTTGACTGGAATCAAGCTGTTCTTTAACCTTCTTTTTTCCTAAGATAATGGAACAAACATCTGAAATCTCTTTCTAGAAGCCAAGTTTTGCAGTCCTGCTTTTGCTTTCTCGTTAATCACTCGAGATTGTAACATTGCTCTTGAAGCAGAGCGCCAGCCCTGAGCTCCAGATAACAGTAGCAGTGTTCTCCGCCTACACAATATTCTCGCTTGCAAGTATAAAAGTCCCATAGCCCTTTCCCTGCAGAACTATATTGGGAGATTCCCTTCAGCTGATGATCCCTGTGGCCTAACTTTCTAATTTCTTACACAGAATCCCTTACCAGGTACGTTTGGTCTTTGGTTCCTTGCTACCAGACCTTAAGTTTGGTTCTTTCTAATAGTTTAATATTTGCTTGGGCATAGTTTACAAATGGATCCAGATTACTGTAAAACAGTCACATTTTTTGTTTCTGGCCCAGTTTTTGTATCATGTGCAGAATTCCAACAGTGATTTTTTTTTTTTTTTTTTATTATTTCAAGTTCTTAATAAAAACTGCTCAGTAATGCAGAGGCAAGAACTGACTCTTATGACTCTGCTTTGCTAGATTGTTTTATTCTTTTATTTTATGATTCTTTTATTTTGGGCCTTAACCCTGTTTTGGATTTCCTTAAAGCTGATTTTGATTTTTATTGCTTAAGCAAAATGTTGTTGAATGTAAGTACATGCTTTATGGAAGCCTGTTATGTTAACGGGTTTACATTCAGCAATGAAACTTGTATCGCTCAGTTCTCCCCCAAATAATACCAGATTAATGTTAATATTAATTAATTAATTAATGTTAAGATCTACTTTTGCCCTGTTTTATACACGCTTTTCCCGGAGTTGCTTTTGACAACTTTAAAGATGAGATATTGGGCAAGACAGGGCAAGATTTGTTCTCATACAGTAAGGCCATTTGTATATTTTTGTATAATAAATCCATACTGGGTCATCATTCTACTATTGCATATGCATGTGCATGCAATACAAGTAGGATTTGGGCCCATAGACCTTCTCTTTCCATGGTCCAAACATCTGTCCTTCTCTTTGGATAGTCTTCACAAAAGTAGCAGCCTGTGGAATCAGAACTCGGTGAGAGACGTAGGAGTACGGGCAGGGAGGAGAAAATATTTACGGGGAATGATAGCAGAAGCAAAGAAATTATATTGCTCAGGAGTAACACTACTCTGGGACAATTTATTTGTGGATTTGATAGGTTGGCTGATGTACCAGGGCATGGAAAAATGCGGCTTGCCGTCCTGCTAAGCTTCTGCTTCTGTTTTTAGGAAGAAGTACCGCAAAGTGCTAGCCAGCGCGGTGGTGATCCAGAGGAGCTACCGCGCGCACTTGTGCCAGAGGAGCCTGCTGCGGCTCAAGGCGGCCGCGCTCGTCCTGCAGAAGCACTGGAGGGGCCACCTCGCCCGCGGCCTCTACCAGCGGCTGCTGCTGCAGCGGGAGGAGCGGCGGACGCTGGAAGCGGAGGAGAGGAGGAGGAGGCAGGAGGAGGAAGAGCTGCGCAGGAGGAAGGAAGAGGAAAGGCAATGGGAAGAGGAGGAGGCGCGTAGGAGGAAACGGGAGGAGGAGGAGGTGAAGGAAAGGTACAGCACGGTGTCTTGCACTCATGGTTCCCTTGCACTGAAGCTGCCAGGTGTGAAAGGGTCTGTGGCTTTGGCACAGCGATGACATGGGACAGCAATTCACTGAGACGGCGTCCCAATGCTGACACAGGGGTGGAGTGGGGTGTAGTTGACTCAATGGAAAAGCAGGATGGAAAATGAGTGTTGGAGAAGAGCTGGCACTGTGGGGCCATGCTAAACTTCACAAGTCTCTGGTCTGTCCAAAGAGTCAAGTGAAGGAACAAGGAAGGAAAAGGTTAGGGAATGCTCAGATAAATCAGATTAAAAAGAGCTCATCTGAACCTGTTGGAAGTGCTGGCTTTGAGAACTGGCTGAAACAGTTTGAATCTGCCTTTGTGGATGGCAGTGGAGGTTCCATAAAACTGGAAAATACACAGACGTAATAGGTGCCTTTTGCATATGCTTAATTGATCGGCATAATTGATCTACTTCTTTCTGGGATAGCTTATGATGCACCCTGTGAATAAAGAAAAGCATAAGAGGAGAGGGGCTTTGGAGTATTCTGACAATATTCATAAGATACTATAAGAAATGTGGTTTGGATAACACTTGGTAAAATCAGAGTAGGAATTTAATTTTATCTGATGAGAAAAAGTGCTTTTTTATTAAAGATGGTCTTTATTTCATAAGTAAAAAATACTGCATGGGATTCTTAAGGACTGTGCTACATTGATGCATCTTTTTCATAATAAGTTGGATGATGAAATATGACTGTGCTTATTAAATTTGCACATAATACCATCTGGTGAGGGTCTGCAAGGGCTTAGCCAGACAGGATTGTAATTCAAAATGATTTTGGCAAACTGAAGAAGTGGTCTGGGAAACATAGATTAACACTCACTACAGGCAAGCATGCAGATCTGCTGTTAGGAATAATCACATGCAGAAAAGAGGAGAAAAGATTAGTTAAACATGACTAAGATGGTCTGGAGGCTTTAAGCCAAGTATTACCAGTTCATGCTAGTTGAATTTACTTACTTGGCTAGTGAAAGAAAACAAATGCTGTCTATAAACTAGATTGTTTCTGTGAGATTTGGAGTGTTTATTTTGCTCTGCTTGGCATGGACAAGTTGGAATAATGTCCTTAGTTTTAAGTATCACATTTCAGAAGGAGGGTAAGGATAGAGGAGACCAGTGAGGAGTATCAGAAGTGTAGAGGCCAGCTGAACTAATCAGTGTGCGGGTGGGAGGCAGCATGTCTGATTTGCTTTGAAATGGTTCTTCTTGCACCCTCATTTCACTTGAGGCACTTGCTTAATGGTGCTGTTTCCAGTAGAAATCTTTCAGTAGAGCTGGAACCATCTCAATCCCGTTAAGGTTAGTTTTCATTGAGAACATGTCCTGCTCTTTTTTATTTTTATTTTTTTTAAGAAGCAGAGAGTGAGAGGTCTAAGGACATTGCAACTTGCAGCTGCAATGTAGAATTTGGTTGGGAAAAAGCTCTAGGACCTGGGAAATAACCATTGTTGCCCTGTTCTGAGCAAGATTGAATTACAGGTTTGGAAGCTACCACTGCCTTTCTGAATTTAGCTCCACAGTGGTTGCTATGGGAAGATGCTGACCATGGACAAAGTGGCCCTGGGGACAACCTTCCCTTGCCTTAGCGTGGCTGGGGATGCAGCACTGTGGGATTTCTTCCTTTATTCATATTTACTAACAAATTCTGGCTCTTGCAGCCTTTATTTGTAAACTGAGTTTTGTAGGCTGGAAGACCGAGGTCTTCAGGCCAGCAAGCCTCTTGCCATGTCACAGAGGACAAAGATTTGGTAAATTCTTCCAGAGTTTGAATAGTATGTCAAATGCAAGACACAGTCTCAGCACTTGATTTAGAATAGTTCCATTTTAGCAAAACAAACACAAAGCCTCTTGAAATCAGTCAATTATATATGTAGAACCTCATTTAATATCCATAGACTTCCAGCACTTCCCACTACGCTCCGTGGTTTCGGTGCACATTTATATTTTATATTTTATATGAATCTGACTGCTCCGTGTTTCTGTCCCTGTTTCCAATGACCTTCCTCCCACGTTCCAGCTAATCCAACTTCCTGACTCATGTGGAAGTTAAGTGCGGGGGGAGAATGTGTTGTATCCCCAAAGGACATGCCAGCCACAGGAGAATTCAAGTTTCACTAACTTTAAAATAAAAAGTTTGTCGTGCAATAACTGTCTTCTTTAAGCCTACCCATGGACAGATGATGTGTCCATGGAATTCCTAAAGCTTCGTGTAGGAGAGCTGCATGTATCTCTCACTATTGTGTCTTGTTTTTAACAGAGAAAAGGAGCAACTGAACGCTCTGCTCCAGGTGGCTCAGGTAAGTTTAAAATTTTATTCTTTCCATACGTCTCCTCTGAGGAGCTGTGAAGGGTCTTCCATTGCCCACGCTTTCCCCTCGAGCTGATATCTCTACTTTATTGTGGCAACACTGCTTAGAAAATGGGCTTTGTTCACGCACAACCTGCAGGTGTTTGGCTTTGGCAGAAGTGCATAGAGCTAACGAGCTTTTTTCGGCACAACTCGTGTACCAGCTTGCACGGTTCCTGTTTGAATATTTCAGTCCTGAACATGCAACATCCTTCTTTTTTTATCTCCTCTTTGCTACTTCAGCTCATTACATGACCTTGTGCCGTGCTGTGACACAGTCTGTTTTGCTGGAGTGTTGCCTGGAACAGCCAAAATAAGGAGTGTACAAGGCTGTTGCCGCAGCTAAAATAAACTCCCTGTAACTGATCTAATTGTTGCTACTTGATATTTTAGAAGAACAGACCATCTAACCTGAGGGGTGTGCAAACAGCTGTATATCTTCTGGTCTGTTTTGCCTTACCATTTGTTCCCCAGTTTCAGGCCAATTCTGTTCAGACGAGATGAAGCATTAGAATATAACAATTTATTTATGCAGGTGAGAGGTCCAAAGAGGGAGAAAGGACTTTCAGGATGCTTCTATCCAAATTCTAGTATACAGAGTGGCTGATGGACAAAATCTTCTAAATTCTGAATTTAAATTCTAAATTCTAGAATTCTAAATGAATTCTAAAAATTCCTGGTCAGCTCTTTTACACTGTTTGGATAGGAAGTAGGTTGCTGAAAGAAGGTAGCTGAAGGGCCAACAGGTCTACCTGTAACTTTTACACCATGGAAGATTGCAATTACCAGTCAGAAAAGGAGATGTTACTTAGCATAATCCTGCAAAAAATGAAGTGCAAGACAAGCACAGGAGATAGGGAGGATGGAAGATCTGGACAAGGACCTCCTTTGGGTTAAAGTAACAGCATTAACTTTAATGTTGTGACAAATTCCTTAAGGTTGAACTAGTAAAGACTGAAGACGCAGATATTCCCCTGCAAGAGGAAGAGAGGCATCAAATGGAGGAGATCTTAAGACTGGAGAAGGAAATTGAGAAATTGCAGAAGCAGAAGGAGGATCACATGTCCATCATCTGCGAAAGCACTAGGAATGAAATCAATCGGCAGCGAGAAGAAGAGATTCAGAGGCTGGAAAAGGAGGCATCTCGGGTTGCCCAGGAGTTTTTGGAGCTGCTGGATTTTGGCAATCTGGATGAAAGCGTGCAGAATTTGGAGCACTCGCTCTCCAGTGAGGGGACACTCAACATAGACTGTAGTCTG
This sequence comes from Crypturellus tataupa, assembly GCA_034781795.1. Classification (NCBI taxonomy): domain Eukaryota; kingdom Metazoa; phylum Chordata; class Aves; order Tinamiformes; family Tinamidae; genus Crypturellus; species Crypturellus tataupa. The sequence goes on from JAWLRI010001089.1 coordinate 6,532,766, forward strand.
GTGGCACCACTGGCTGAGGAAGAAGTGGATGAAGGTTTTCACGCTGAGGACGAAGGGCGACCGGTGTCCAGTTTGGTGGTCTTGAATGAGCGCAGCCCAAGAAACAGCGGTCACTGTTCAGGGGGAGATGTGGGCACAAGGCTGTCACTTCTCCAAAGGGACGCGGGAGAGGTTGTCACCATGCAAGGCCAACTTGGGGAAAGAACCGTAAGCCCCAAGGAGCAGAGTGCCCCGTCCGACCCATCGGGAAGCATTTACAGCGCCGCCTCGGCCACGCAGAGCAGTAACAGCGGAGAGGTGGGAGAGCCCATTTACAATTCGCCCCCGGACGTGGAGTCTGACTACGACCACGAGGAGTTTGATGGCTGCGGAGATGCAGGGAGCGCCTCGGCCGAGCCCCTGAATGGGGAGGAGATCCTGCGACATTCCCATGGCACCAGCGTGGACTCCAATCGTGGCAGCCTGGACTCGGTAAGAATCCCTCCCGTTGCTTTTTCAAGCACAAATAGGACTTCTTTGATGTTCATAGTTGTCACAGTCTAGTTTCTATGTTTTTTCCTATAACATAAATAGAAATAGAGGCTTTTCTCATGATTCATGAAAAATTCAGGTGCTACTCAGTCCTGGCATAAACCATGGAAAGAATTAAGTGCATCTAAAGCGAGGATACCAGCAGCACTCGCTGACCCAGCAGTACCTGATTTTATATTTAATGGCAAGAGAGGGAAAATGAATGAGTGGAAGAGGAGGACAGTGAGGATAGACAGCAGAGAGATAGCAGAAAAAAATAGAGGAGAAAAAGGAGGACACACATTTGGGAAAGGAAAAGACCTGCTGTCTTTGTAAGTATTAAATTAATACAACCAAATGAAGTTGTGTTTGAGATGAAATAAAAAGGGTTATGAGATTTCAAGTGTGAAGTATTTTCTTTTGACTGAGGGCCGTTATCTGCTTGGAGAATAGAAGTGAATAAACTCTGTGATGTTATTTCATTTCAGTAACTCAGATCTTTGTTTTAGAGGTCACTTATTCTGGAATGTGCAGTTGGAAGTTGTGCTCATTTCCTTGCTGGGTAGATCCATGCCCCATCTTACCCAGCATCCTAGCCTGCTAGCAAAGTGGCAGAGGATATTACTAGCAGCCAGTTTGGGAAAAATCCTCCCAAATGTAAAATTCTCCCTCAATCCCATTAAATTAGTTCTGGAACTGTTGGCCGTGCCTTGGGAGAGGAAGATTTGTTATTGCAGGTAACTGGAATTTTCTAGCTTTATCCACTGCCAAATGTCCCTCTCCTTTCTGGCACAAGAATTCCCTGTTCTCTGGACAGTCTTGCTCTAGGCATTAATGGATAAGCTGTCAAGCCTCTAATTTTCCTGTACTGCTTTCTTGGTAAAGGGAATGTGTGTGGTTTTGTGCCTGCTGATCATACGACTTCTGCATCTTGTTAGGTTGCTCCAGTTCTTCTGAGCCTAGGAGAACCAAAGCAGCTTTTATTTATTTTCTTTTAGTTTCTGGACAGTGAGGAGGAAGTGGATGTTTACATAGACACAGATGAAGAATTTTGTAATGGACGAGTCACCATCTTCAATGGGTCGGGACCACCGTATTTTCACAGCTATCTCTACATGAAGGGTAAGCAGCTGTAGCCAAAATTGTGGAATGGTGGGAATCAGGAAACCCACTTTGCTCTTTTTGTCTAAAATCATCATCTTTCCCTGCTCTCACTTCTCTGCGTGCTCTATTTCTCCGTCTTCCTTTATTTCACATCACTAAATAGAAAGAGCAACCGGACAGTGGACAACAGGGAAACTAGATTGAGCATCTTGGGCACTGAGGCCAATGAATTTCCACTTGTTCAGGGCATGGATTTAAATGGCTCTTTTGGATCTACAACACTGAAGACTGTTCAAAAAATGTCTTGGAGGAGGGGAAGAGAGAGTGATCTGTAGGGTTTTGAGGTGAGGAGTTAATGGAGAGAAGATTCAAAGCTGCTGAGAGGGAGAGGAGTCTGTTCTCTCTTTCCCGTATCAGTTTCCCATAGCAGATGGTGATACCCAGGCATCTTGTGACGATGGATCCTGTGTCAGATACTGTAGGCAGACTTGAAAGAAGCCCTGCAGAGGATGTCACACCACTTATGTCACTGACAACCAGATACATTCTTTGTTTTGGAGGCTGGGATTTTCAGAAGAGGCTGAAGGGCTTAAGACTCCTTAAAAAAAAACTCTCTTCCTACTGATCAGTAGCAAAGTGGTGACTTCTACAATCTTTTGTAACATCACCTATACATGCATATATATATATATATATATATATATTTATGCATGTAGTGTGTGTATATAAATATATTTTATATGGACTTATATGCCTGTAAGTTTGTGTAGTATATAGTTATGCATAGTGTCTGCATAGAGTTGGTAAGTTCAGTACTGAAATAATCTAGCAGAGAAAGAGTAAAAGTCTTAGTTTTATCTGGCCTCTTTGTACAATTACCTTTAACTACATGACTGTGTAGAAAGGAGGGCACAAGGAACAGTGATCTTTTTATGTTTATTTCACTGATTATTTCTGGTTTTGTTTGTCCAAACTTAATCAAAGTTTTGTTTATTTCCCTCGATGCCTTTTTATTTCCCCTCGTGTAGAAACTGAACTCAATGTCCAAGAGGGAGGATCCCGGTAGAGAGTTGCGTCCTGCTGCGTGTCTGATGAAGTCTTGTCCCTCTTTGCAGGAGGTCTCATGAACCCGTGGCGGCGGCGCTGGTGCGTCCTCAAGAACGAGGCGTTCATGTGGTTCAGGACCAAGCAAGAGGCGCTCAAGTCGGGGTGGCTCTATAAGAAAGGAGGCGGCATGTCAACCCTCTCGCGCCGTAACTGGAAGCGCCGTTGGTTTGTGCTTCGAGAATCCAAGCTGATGTACTTTGAGAACGACAGTGAGGAGAAGCTGAAGGGGACCATCGATATTAGAAGGGCAAAGTGAGTGAAAAGTGGATGTTTCAATCCCTAGTATTCGCTCTCTAAATCGATAATGAGGTTTCCATGCTGCCAGTTCATTGATGGAAATATCTCCAATCGTGCTGGAAGAGTCAGTAGCATAAGGGAAGGAAAACACAATTAAGAGTTTCTAATTTAGAGGTTCTAATTTAACTCTGGAACTCAATCTTTATGCAGTCTTGCACGTGATAACCCAGTAGAGGCTCTTTCAAAAACATGGATGGACCCAGACCAGGAGGGCTAATTCAGTACCTGCCCTATGGATCCTCTTTCCCTGTTCCTATCCCTTTCCTGGCTTCTCCAGGCAGTTCATGGAGGAGGTATGAAGCTCCCAGTGGGATTTGATTTTGGCAGTGGGCGCTATGCCTTTTCCTCAGCCTTGGATGCTCTTACTGCTACTATAGCCAATTCCTCAGCTCCTGCTGAAGGAAAGGAGAGACAAGTCACACCTGAGCATTACATGACCATGTAAAGTGCCATTGCACTTCATAAATAGCTGTATAAACTCATGACCCTGCTATCTTTTCTTCCATTCAGTCTGCTGAAGCTTGAGGAAAACCCATTTAACTCTTCAAGTTTTGCATTTGTAATAGATTAGCTGTACAAATCTTTTTCAGGAGATTGCAAAAGTCTGTGTGCATTATAAGAATTTTTGCATTTTTGCTGAAGTTGTAAGCCACCCGATACTTTAATTTCTTTTCTGTGTTGTACAGTGTGAAAAAAGATGGCCAGGTGAAGTTAATGCCTGCAGAAGTCTTTCTGTATCTGGTTCATGTGAGTTTCTGGGTTTCAGGGAGATTGTGGATATCCACGAGAAGGAGAATGCGCTGGACATAGTGACAGAAGACAGAGTGTATCACATCGTGGCAGAATCGCCTGAAGATGCCAGGTATATAAGGGAGTTTTGTTTGACTTAGTGCGAGTCTGACCCGAATGCTAGTGGGAGAGCATTGTGTTTGCCTGGGAAATATCATAATCACGTCCCTTCTGCTAGACGGAAAAGAGGTTTCATTCCTCTGGGTCATTTTGTGCTGCTTAGGGACTCCCTAGGGTCCTTAGTGACTTTCTTTGGGGACTCCCTGTGTGGCTACTGAGGGGATGGTTCAGATTAGCAGTCCCAGGGCTGTGGTCTTCTGCACGTGGCTCCGAGCACCCTGTATTCAAGGGTTGCCTCAGGAGCCGGGCAAAACCGTAATGTCAACTGGACATCTAATAGCTGATTTATTTATTAAATGGCATCTCGAATCCAACAAAACAGCTATTCATGTTGTCTGTAAATGATTGCAGGAGCAGCTGGGTTTTATCCAGGAGACAGAGAAAAGGCTGCAGCTTATCAGAGCCTGTAGTGTCATCTGATAAAATCTTCCCAGTTCAAAGCAAACAAGTGACTCATGTCCTTCCTTCCTGGTGTCCTGCCCGTGCAGTGAGAATCAGTTAGTTAAGGGCAGGTTGGATAACCAGTTCTGGACAGTTAGTAGGTTACTGTCCCTAGCTGCTTATGGCTCTGCTGCTCATACCAGAGGTTACTGTTGTCTAAGTCCAGACAGTGTAACTGTCTGGTCTGTTTTAATCTAAATCTGTGAAATTATGCAGGGATTTTGTTGTTACTTCTTTGGGAAGAGAAAGGGGAAAATACTTTGGACATAAATTAACAGAAATGGGTGAGGACATGAACAAGAAACGGGCAAATTCAAGGGGCAGTAGCTGAAGAGACACTAAATCCTAAACCCAGAACCTCCACAACTGGAATAACCCTAAATTATTATCGAATCACTAAGAAAAATGTGGCCCCTTTCAATGCCATACTGAGTTCTGAGGGAGAAGAAGCACCAACACTTGCACTAGCAAAGGGCAGATCAGCAGATGGGGTAGAGCAGCTGATCCGCGAATCCTCCACAACGTCTAGATGTTTGTTGATCTCCCTGGAAGCTGATTAACTGGAAGATAAAGATAAGAATCTGCTTGTTTTGCAGAAGAAATTTGGCCTCCAGATATGTCTGTGATGGGAGACTCTCACAGACAAATCCCTTCATTCTCGTCCCTCTAGATTAACTCGTGATTAATTGAGATCCATAAAGCTTTCAAGTTTATGAGCAGATGAGACGCAGACTAATTAAAAGGCACCTAAGACTCTCTAGGACTCTAGGGCAGGAGGCTCCCAGCTGATGCTGTCTGTACATCCACTGCTCCACACAGTCTCCTGACATGCTCATGATTTCCTGAATAGCAAATAGAAAGCTGAGTTTTGTGGGAACAACTATCAGAGAACGTGCACAGAATTTTCATGGATAAATTGGGAAGAAGGGAATTAGTCTGGTGTCATGTACCTAAGAGATATTTGGTAGTCTAATTGTGAGGAAGTTGTGAATGAAGCAATTTTTGGGCAGCTTTCGGGGTTCCTTGATCACCTAGAACTGCTTTTACTGCCCAGTTCTTAACTTTGAGTCTCTCTCGATTGCCAGCGGCTGGTTTAACGTCCTGAGCCGAGTACATGGTGCTACAGCCCAGCAGCTGAGGGAGATGCAGGACGAACAGGCCAACCCCAAGAACGCCGTGGTGAGTTACTGTGCAACCAGCCCGTGGGCACCCTCTGGCCATCCGTGTTTAACTGTTTTGTGTTCGTCTTCCCAGTGCAATACTGTTATTCGTGCGCTGGGTGCAAAAGTTGGATGGTTATTAAAAAGCAATAGCAAAACTTCAGGAAAAGACGATAGGCAAAAGAGGGTAGGCAGTAAGGAACATAGTAGGTGATTGAGTTGGGCACCGCGTGGCTCTGCTGTTTGGTTTTGGGAGGGCCACCTTATGTGGCTGAATGATTATGGGACAGAAGAGATTCAGTGAGAAGAACAGAATATTCTATGTATTTTACTAGTGCTGAGATATGGAGTCAGGGGATATCTCCACGATGCTCTGTGGAAAGCTGTAGCTCTTCCTGCAGCTCCATCGAGGCTCTTCATGCCTTTCCTGCTCTTCAGGAAGTCTTTCATGATGATTCTCTCATTCTCCCTTATTGCTTTTCTTATCATTTCTACTCAAACTGCTGGAATTCAGAAGAGCATTTGCAGTACCTATTCAAGAAGGAAAATATCTGTATTTTGACACGAGCAATTGCTATAATCTGTGTCTTTTTCACTTTATTATAGGGAACTCTGGATGTTGGGCTCATTGACTCTGTCTGTGCCTCGGACAATCCTGATAGGTAGGTCCAGATTGTGATCCAGTAACTTGACCAGCTCCAAGATGAGAAGCACTATGACTTCCTATTGTGGAGGTCCAGATTTCATTGGTTTTGCATTTGTTTGAACTGACAATATAATAATATTTGGTTTATTTTTAAGCTATGTTACTTCACAAGCGTGAAGTCTACAGGGGTGTTATTTTGAGTTAAAGGTTAGAAACTCCTTTCCATCTTACAATTGGGAACACAGCAATCTGCAAGTCAATAAATTACAGTCTTATCTATTCTTACCACTAAGCAGAAATGTCCAGCAAAAGCAGCAATTCCGGTTTTTCAATGGTAGTTTTAAGATAATCTTGTAAATTTGGGGGTGGGATGGAGGAAAACAACACTGGGAAAATAATAACAATAATAACTGATTTCAGAAGTCTGTATTCTTCTTGACATCTTTGCAATGCAACAGTGCAGACTTCTAGTTCACAAATCAGTTAGTTTAAGAGAAAAAATTATGGGATATTTCACATCATGTTATGTTAACATTTAATTATTTCCTGTAATGTTAACAGGGCAAAGCTTCTCAGTGAATTAAAATGTTAACTATTAAGGTATTTACTTCTATCATTTGCTTCTCTCTGAGGTTGCAGGGACTTTCTGGATACTAGTTTAGAAAATACATATCTTGGTAGGCAGCAAAGAATTCTTTAAAGCAGAAAGTTTTAGCCTCTTCTCAGGTTGGACTCCTTATTAGTCCTTATATTCAGAGAATCTTTTTTTCTTGGCTTATGGAAAGTAGAGGACGTGGCTCTGGCTTTGCATCTGCTGTGACTTGAGATATTTACGTGGTTATGGCCAGTTTTAATGCTCCTGTTTTCTGGCAGACCAAATTCCTTCGTGATCATCACAGCCAACCGAGTGATTCACTGCAACAGTGACACCCCCGAGGAGATGCACCACTGGATCTCCCTGCTGCAGAAACCGAAAGGCGAATCCAAGGTTGACGGCCAGGAATTCCTTGTCAGAGGTAAAAGAAATGTATGCAATTAATTTTATGAAACTGATGTTTTTTTTTATTATCTAAGGTCTGATTATAGCTAATCTGATATAGTTTTAGCTGCTTCCCCAAACCAGTCATCCCCTGCCCATCCTTCCTGCCAGCTGCTTGCCCTCTCTATGCTTGCCCTGGCACAAACTCTTGTCTGGCTCCATGTCAGGTGGGTTCAGGGAGCTAAAATAGGAAAAAAACAAAGCGCTTCTTTATATATTTAGTTTTCTAGTATTAGTTCCCGAGCTTATTTCAACGTGTTAGCCAACAAATGTCAGCAGGGGACAGGAGGGAGCGTGGCTGTCCTTTGCAAGCAGCTGGCCCTATATTGACTATAAGAGGACACTGCATCTTTGTTTGCAGAAAGCTCTGTTTTCCCTGGCACCTGTCGGGCAGAAAAGGAGGGAGATCTTTGTTAGGTAGCTGCTTTCCTCAGCAAAACAAGCTGACATGACCAACGTGGTCAGCATGGGGGGGATAATTCTTTAAAACAGAGCAAAAGATTTAAATTATGTCTAGTCAGAGCTCAGCTGGACATGGAGGAGCTGAGGGATGAGTAGGATCACACACATATTACAGAATATCGTCCTGTTTGTCTCCAGCAGTCTCTTAAATCTCCTCAGCACTTTCAGCTCATCATGTGGGCTTTAATGTGCAACGACTCTGCTGGCATTATGTGTGGAAAGCAATTGCACTGCAAATTGCCTTCGTCTTCCAGAAAGTGTCTGGGAGGGAAAGAAGGGAAGGTATGAGCGAGGGAAAGGCAGGAGGATGGAAAGGAAAGGGAAGAGAGAGAGGACTCGCCAATAAGGAGCATGAATTTCCATCCCGGGCTGCACCATTGCAAGGAGACTGAATGATTAATATCAGATATCAGACAAGAGTAGGGACACTTTAAGTTCTAAATTCTTTATTGCAAAGCAACAGATCCTTTTATCTCATGTATTCATTAGTTAAAAGGAAAAAAAAAATCCAAATTCTCCTTTGCAGTGCAGAGCACAGGTTCACTTTGCCCAGTAAGGGAGCAGTGGGACAGTAATGTCATATGTTCAGGATGGTCTGTCTTTCTATATGTAGCTCCTGGGCCCAGTCCCATATTCTTTGCACGTTTCATCTTCTGGATGGACATAGTCTCATTGTAAAAACAATCAGCACTATTGTAGGACAGGTGAACATTCTGCTTTTATTGTATTGCATTTTCTTTTAAAAACCCACCAAGACTGACGGATCAATGCTAATGGCTTAGCATTAAATTATTGATCCTTCCCTCTCTTGCCTCTCCCTACCTCCCCACAGGTTGTGCTATTCCTGTGACTCTATTGTGGAGACATATATTAAAATAAAAGCAGAGATTTTATAGCTGGGAATCATTCTTGGGATCTAAAATGATCTGTAGGAATCATCCTTGTGCATCTGCCACCAAGGGCTAGTCCAGGTCTATCCTCTGATATCTCTAAGAGGTTGTGGAAGAACAAACCTTCTGAATCTGGACATTTCACCATGGGCATTTTTCATTCTGTTCCACAGAGCTAGTACCGAGTAGAAATGTGAAATGCTTTTAAATTGACTTAACGAGAAAGCTCGAATCAGGAAATCCTGTCTCAGTTGACCGATAAGTTCTTTAGATCAGTTATGTCAGGATTTAATAAACACTAGAAAAATAGGAGTATCTCACAGGGCTGAAACTTAGTGTGTTTCTGAAAACAGTAAGCAAGATAACCTAAGGCAAAGTGAATAAGCTTGCAAAAATGGAACAGTGAATGCAGGGCAGCATAATGTGGAGCAAAGTATAATTCAGTATCCGCAAGGGTGGCTTTATGGGGAAAGTCATGTTTTTTTCAGTGAGGTTGTAAGATCCAGATGACTGGCAGCTATTTGTATGGAACAGTTGGGTTTGCATAGGATGACTGATGGGGAACCATATAACCTTTCACTTGAAACACATTGTAACAGTCTAAATTTTGAAATAATTGACAATTTCAGAGCTGCAAATACAAACAGGTTTTTTTTAGCTGGAAATTGCTAACCAGAAATAGAGCTTTTGATGCCCAGGTGAGTTAATCTAGCCAAGAAAAGAGAAAACAAAGATGAATAGGGAGGTCCCAGGACATGCCTTTTGCCAGGAGCTGGAGTGCCGTTCCCAAAGCTGGGAAAATGCCAGGGAAAGGGCAGAATTGTGGTGGTGGAAGCCAATTATTGCCACGTCTGTGTCCCCTGCTAGGCTGGCTGCACAAGGAGGTGCAGAGCAGCAACAAGATGTCCTCTCTGAAGATGAAGAAGCGCTGGTTTGTGCTCACCAACACGGCCCTCGATTACTACAAGTCGTCGGAGCGCAGCGCCGCCAAGCTGGGCACGCTCGTGCTCAACAGCCTGTGCTCCGTCGTGCAGCCCGACGAGAGGGTCTTCAAAGACACGGGTAAGAGCGGGGAAAAGCACTGGGAAGGACCGAGCAGTCGGTAGCAACCTGGCCCGAAGAGGCCGGGGTGCAGGAACGTCATGGTGTGTCATGCAAGGAGGCAATTTGAACGTTATTTGGTGCTCTGTGTCTGATTGCAAATCTCTCTCCCCATATGAGACATAAAAAGGGATAGGGAATGGTGCAAGTAATGGTAATTCCCTCACACCTGACAGAGAGAGTATTTTTGCACTGAATAATCTCCCTGCTTGCCAAATAGGGAAGGGGATCTGAATCATGAAGCTCAAATGTAAAAACTTGTTATTGCTTGAAGTTCGGGGTGGAGATGGGGTTAGGATGCTGGGGGTGAAGACTTGGAGTCTCCGTGACAAGCTGAAGATTAGAACAAAACTAGAAATGCTGGAAATTTGAGGACTGCAGTCACCCTTTAAAAGGGTTTGGAAGCAAACTGGAACTGTGGTGCATGTTGCACAGTAAAGACAAGATATGTCCTCAGCACATTTTAAGTAATTCTTTCACATTTGTATCCTCAACGGAGGTCTTGAGCTGCACATAGCAAATGGTCATTGCTCTGGTCTGCTACCTCAGTTTGTCCAATGCATGGTTTGTAGAAGTTATGAGAATGGATTTGACAATCTAAGTGGCTTGTCTGCTGTTTGCAAAATCTGGGCTTCGTTTTTGAATGGTTAATAGCATTGTGTGGCCAAAATCAGGACTGCGAAAGTGAACTGCCTGGTTGGCAGAGAAGCATTGATGTCATCCTGTGAAACACTTGGTCTTGGAAAGCTCTGTTTGTGCCAAAAGCGAGATTCAGACCTTCTTGCTGATAAATCTGCTTTGTGAATGGGGGAACATGACTGTCTAAGCAGTCTCTTTTAACCATGTGTTGCTATCAAAGCTGCAATGGGTTTCCTCTGCCGCTTGTCCTAGTCGGGAAGAGAAGCTAAAGCAGAAGGATGTTTCCCTCTCCTGCTTCCCTGTTTCTTCCCAGGCTATTGGAACATCATCGTCCATGGGCGGAAGCACTCGTACCGGCTCTACACGAAGCTGCTCAATGAAGCCATGCGCTGGGCCTCTGCCATCCAAGGGGTCATCGACAGCAAAGTCCCGATAGAAACGCCCACCCAGCAGCTCATTCGGGACATCAGGGTAGGTGGCATCGAGCTCATTCCCCAAATGATTGCATTGGAGAGGGCTTTTCTTTTCAAAAAAAAAAATATATTAGAATCATAATAGAGGGCAGGCTAAAGCATGTTTCAGGAGCAGCTTGCTAAATGAGTAAAGAATACTAAGGAAAGGTGATCTGAAAAGCTGGGTAATTCTCTGCATTAGTGATGGCTACAGAGACATTCAGGGAATTTGAAGCACCAGAACCCGTCTGTAAAGGGGAGACATTTGAAAAAAAATTGCTAATTGAGATAGCAGTCAGAGAGACTGTGGAACAAATCACCAGGATCAGATGGCATTAACCCTGCAGCTCTAAGGAACGCACATGTGAAATTACTGACTTATTGACTGTAGCATGTAACCTGCTGCTTGAGTTGGTCCTAATACCCAAAATAAAGAAATAGAAAGCAGCAAGCATGACACTGAGCTTTAAAAAGAGATGCTCAGGGGCTTGGGAAAATACCAGCAAGTCATTCTCCATTTATCTCTGGCAGAGCTGGAGTCACGTGTGTGACGATGCTCCTGGTCGAACGGTTTATTTGAATTTCAAAACATTTTGACGTGTCTGTAGCAGAGACACTCAAGAAGTTAAGCTGTTACTGGACGGGAAGAAGGTCCTTTCAGGGGTGAAAAATTAGTTAAAGATTAAGATCGAGGGATTCACATGAGTGGTTTGTTTTCATGCTGGAGAAGGGTCACGGCTTTGATTTCCAAGTGCTCAATTACTTAAAATAGTCAAAACTAAAGCTGGTTGTGAGGAGTTGCAAGGAATTTTTGATGTGTGTAACTCGGGTAAAATGGTAGATGAATTTCAGGGCTAATATATGCGGAATAATGTGAATGAGGTAAAACACACTGTGATGGGCTGTGAGTCTGATAGGACTGAATAGAAACCATTCTGGAAGAGAATCTTGGAAAACATTGCCTTAGGGTTCAAGGAAAAGAAAAAAAGAGAATATTAGGAGTTAGTAGGGAAGAACTGTAGGACAAAATAAAGAAAAATATCATGCCAATGTATAGAGTAGTGTCAGACCTGCATTTTTAATACCCTCTCTTTTCTAGTTGTCTCTCGAATGACATGTAGTGCAGCTAGACAGATGCAGGGAGATGATGCTCATTATATGGTACTAAACATGATGGATATGTTGTCAGAAAGTCCATGATGCATTAACTGGAAGTGTGAAGGGTTTCCCAAGGAGGAATAGTGCAGTGCTCCTCTGTTATACAGCTGTATTAGGTATTAGACATGGGCCATAGTTCTAGTCAAGATTCAGGCTTTTTTTTTCTGTGTAATACAGTACAGCTATTCTTGCATTTAATTTTCAGGCTATTTTTAATTGTACAGACTAGTTTAACTTGTGAATTATGCTTTAGCATGTACCTAAATGTGTAAGGGCAATAAGGGCATCTTGGGTAGATTACCCCCATCTGACTAATTCTTTTTTTTTCCCCCAGGAAAATAGCATGAACTTTGAAGTAGTGGAACAGACGTACAGGAGAAACCCAATCCTGCGGTACACCCAGCACCCTCTGCATTCCCCGTTGCTCCCTCTACCCTATGGAGATGTTAGCGTCAATCGTAAGTATTTTACCTGCGGGCCAGAGTCCCCTTGCAGGAGGTTCTGCCTTGCAGGAGGCTCCAGTGCAAATAATCCAACAGGATTCCAGCAGGAAGCTGGCAGTGGGGCTGTATCCATACAGAACCTGCTGTAAAACCACACTATAAAAACAATCCTTTATTCTAGTATAGCAGAACTAGACAAACTGGGTGTTTGATTAGAGCACTGAGGAAAAATAAAATGATAGCAGAAGATGGACATAATTTTTATACGTATATTCAACACAACGAGACCTTATGAGGTGAAATTCTTCTGGGAAATATTAGATGGATGCATCAGTCTCTACTAACTGAAATGTCAGAGATTATGGAGCAGGTCAATGGAATGAGTAATAACAAACTAGTCAGGCCAAGGAAAATTAGGAGGGCAATAGCTGAATATTAACCACAGCAAACAATCTCTTACTTAAATTGTCCTGATACGAGAGAAATGGCAATCTGAGGGGAAAAAAATCTTACAAAAGGGGCTCGGGAAGGGTCTGGAGAATTATGCATCAATAAATCTGACTTCAAAATTAGTAGAAACTATAATGAGGAAGAGTGTTAGGTGAAGAGTTGATAAGCACTTTGCAAAGGGAAGTCATACCTTAAAAAATCATTAGGGCTCTATCAAGCCCTGCTGGGGCTTGCCGGTGAAGAGGATCCTGCTCTTATAGTTCACACAGATTTCCAGCCAGTCTGTTAAGGAGCATTAAAGGCTTTTGAATAAATGAACTTTCCCCAAGGTGATAAGGACTCTCAGTTATTAACATCTTTGAACAAATGAAAAATAGGAATTAATGGAGTTACCTAGCAAAGGGCCATTGTCAGTAGAGTTCAGCAGAGATTTATGGTACCACTGTTGCTGTTTGACATGTTCATAAATGAGTCAATATAAAGGAACGATGCCTGAAAGCTCAGGCAAGAATTTTGCGTGCCCTGTGTAGTAAGTTAATGGGTTTATGGTTGCACTTGAAGATCTTAAAGGTCTTTTCCAACCATAATGATTCTGTGTTAAACTTTGCTCATTATTTAGTTAAATTATGGTTGGAATCATTATATCATTATCATTATATCATTATATTATATCATATCATTATGGTTGGAAAAGACCATAGTTA
>JAWLRI010001089.1:6546377-6603421 GCA_034781795.1 Crypturellus tataupa
TGGTTGGAATCATTATATCATTATCATTATATCATTATATTATATCATATCATTATGGTTGGAAAAGACCATAGTTATTCATAGAGATGAAGAATGACTCTAGAATGCCTAGGAACAGATTGGAACTTGGGACCTCTTTTTTAGTGCTTTTAAACTGCTTTTGGGACAAACAATTAAATACTGCTTTAAAGTGCATTTTCACATTTATGCGTTCATGAATTCTGAGTAGAAATTTAAGCTCAGGAGAGGAAATGAGCAGATCCTCAAGATGACTTTATTCTGTCACAGAACCTAGTGCAATTGCTAATCTAGTTGCTGGGTCAATAGGAAATGGGGGAAACACTCACATTTCATCCCCTCTTTTGTGATCATTTCCCAGTGCAACAGGAGAAGGGCTACAGCAGCTTACAGGACGAAGCGGTGAAGATCTTCAACTCCCTGCAGGAGATCGAGACGGTGTCTGACCCCATCCCCATCATCCAGGGCATCCTGCAGACCTGCCACGACCTGAAGCCGCTGCGCGACGAGGTCTATTGCCAGCTCATCAAGCAAACCAACCACATGCCCCATCCCAACAGCGCGGGCAACCTGCACCACTGGCAGCTCATGGCCTGTATGAGCTGCACGTTCCTGCCCAGCCGGGGCATCCTGCGCTATCTCAAGTTCCACCTTAGAAGGTGAAAATCCTGATTATTTGTGACTTGTTTCCCTTGCTGTGTACTTAACCCCAAGAGCATCTTCTGCAGGTGCTGCAGCCACCCACCTTCCTGCACAGTCCTTGCTCCCTGCTCTTCTCTTGTATTCGCCCTCTCGCCCCTTGCTGCCCATCTGGGGTGGCAAAAGGAGGGAGAAATTAAGGTTACCTGAGCAGAATAACATGGGATCTGTTTAAAGGAGATTTACAACCTATCCCAAAGTCCCTGTGATCATTCCCAGCCTGCAGGGAAGGCAAGGATTGCATTTCGCACTCATTCAAGTGTGTTTTACCTTGCAGCTATCACAGATGCAGCACGTGTACTGTGGAATATTAGAGATATATATATATATATATATAGATCTATAGATATATAGATATCCAATTTACCTTGTTTTAATTTCTTTGCTTAACTAAGCACTTAATGTTATATTCCTATTTAACATCCACTTTGTATTAACTAAATCATTTGCATTTCCTCCTCAATCCATATTGAGCATCTAATGCAATGTTCTAAGCTTGCATTGAGTGTGACCTTGTCCCATGGGTGACAGTGGAGAAAGGCCAATAAAGTCTATTTGGTTGCTTCCAAACTAGGAGAGAATGAGGTGAAATTCATGCCATTTCTCTGAAAAAATGGACTTTTCAGACATCTAGACCTCATTTTAAGAGATGATGAGTGATACTATATTTTATGCTTTTATCCCTTGGAATGCTTGTCATATATTTAAAATTCCTGACCTTGGAAGAAAGCATGTAAAGGAACAACTTCCTACCCTCACGATGCTGAAAAATGCTGTCAAAGTGTCTCAAGCCCCAGCTAGTTTTAAAAAATCACGAATAAACGTGATTAAATGGTAATCTGCTTAGTTTCTGCTGTGCTGTGTATTGATTTTTCTGCTTTTCTTTACAATTAGGGTAAAAGACCTCTTTCCGGGCTCAGAGATAGACAGATATGCGCAGTTCATCAGTGATTCCCTGAAAAGGACAAAGACCCGGGAATTCGTGCCCTCCCAGGAGGAAATACAGGCTCTCCTCACGCGGGAGGAAATGACCACTACGGTGTATTGCCACGGTGGTGGCTCCTGCAAAATCACCATCAATTCGCACACAAGTGCTGGGGAGGTAATGCATTAGCAACCGTAATCGCATGTAAGGACACCTAGAATATGTAGTATATTGGTCAAGAATATACAAGATATATATATATATATGGGTGTGTGTATATAAATCTTGAATATATATATATATATTCAAGAAGTATAGGGTTCCAGAATAATCTGGACAAGTTAATGGAAAAATATTCACATGGATTTTCTGACACCAGGTAAACCATATCTGCCTTAGAATCCTGAACTGTGAATTATTGGAAGTCAGTTGTATATATATATTCGTTACTGGGCATCAAATTCTATCATTATCAAAGGTGAAATGGACTTAAATAACCTGTGGTTTGCTGTGGAATGGTTGCTCCTGTGTTTTAAGTCCTACTAAACTGGCTTCCATCACCCCATCCTGCTCTCGGAAACGTCTCCCCATTGTGTTCCCAGCTGCTGGTGTCAACATTCTTCCATTTGCAGCGATTTCATTAGGTCAAAACACAAAATACTGGTTTCTTTTTTTATTTTTGGCCAATGGGGTCACTCATGAAAGTGGGTGTCATATATATATATATACACTCTGATACCCCTCTGGTTTTGCAGGTTGTAGAGAAGCTGATCCGAGGGTTGGCCATGGAGGACAGCCGCAATATGTTTGCCCTCTTCGAACACAACCAGCAAGTGGATCGTGCTGTTGAGAGCCGGGTTATTGTGGCCGATATCCTGGCCAAGTTTGAGAGGTAAAAACAAAATATTTCACAGAACCCTTCCTCTAATTCCTCGCTAGACGTAGCCCTGGGCTATGTGGGTGTAGATCAAGTAGTATTTCCAAAGCAGCTGAGTTGAATCAAGAGTTTGCTATGGTGAAACCTTCCCTTTAGCAAGGCTCAAGTGCTCTTTCTCACTGTGCTCCACAGCTAAGTCAGGAATTAATACATTATTGCTCCTACTCTGCCACAGAGGAACAAAAAAGATTCAGCTTATGCTGCTTCAGATCATTAATTTGTTTTACAAACTGCTGGAATAGACAAGGACAACTTACACAATCAATTATCTTGTCTTCAGATTAATAAATAACAGCTGAATACTTTGATTGACTGAAGAGCTGTAAGTCCTTAACCCACAGCACTTTTAGAGTAGTCTAATTTATTTTTGTAGTGTCCATAATTCTTGCTTTTTCACTGTAAGTCTATAATACTGGTGGCTTCCAACAAATACCAGGTCTTTTCTTTGCCAGCTCTTAGCAAGTTATTTGCTTAAAAGAAAAAGAAAACATTTATTTCTAAGACAGATATGTTCCTTATTAGGCTGCTTGGGACAAAATTAGTAGTCTGTGTGTAAGGAAGTAATGCAGGGCCAATTCGGTGGCTTTGCTGTCTTGACCAAGGGAAATTTTGCCTCCTGGCTTGTTTGCCATGGCAGGAATGGAAGGACAAATGAATTATTTGATAATGACTGGGCATTCAGAAGTACCAAAAAATATATGCAACCCAGTTGATAAAATCGTGCACCATCAATCGGAGATGTTTTCTTGCATAACAACTTGTGTCTCTGTGATGGATGTAATGGATTAATACGGGCAACACAGATAAATGCTGTCCGTAAAGCTCCTTGACCATGGCAGTGGAAGATCAGAAAGGCGTTAAGGCAGTGATGAGGTTGCTGCTTGTCTTTGTTTTTGACTGATATACTTGTAAGCATCAGAACTGGCTCTGATGTGTCTAGACGTTTGCGAGTTGTAAACAGGGGCTGCACTCGCACTGCATGTGAATGTCTGCCCTTCCTGGGGACTGTGGCGGGGATGCAAGATTGAAGCCTCTTACCTTGAAGGCTCCTTCTTCATCTTGTTGTTGCTGCATATGAAAATTAATCCGCTTGGATAAATGATTCAGGGGACTCAGCCCATTGCCCTCCGGGAAAATGTCTTTGTATCGACTGTCTCGATAATGATCTGTTGATTTACAGCACAACAACTCTATGAGGAGTCAGAGAAATGATCACAGGGGGGATATAAACACAGCTCAGATTTCCTGCTGCGGACTGGGATTTTGTGGCCAGCGTACAGACACAGCAATAGTTTGTGGAGGGAGCTGGCAATGCCACTATCTGGTTTATATCTGTTCTGAAGACACAAATAAGGTTGTTCCAAGTGCTGGCAAGACTGGCACTTTTCACAGTCATAAGATTACATGGAAACAGCATCTGGAAAGTGGAGAGTGTGTTGTGTCCCGCCCCTCCTAACCCATGTGCTTATCTGGAACCCTTGAGCTAAACACAGGATTAAGTTTTATGATAAAGTTTATCTTGCAGGAACTTCTTATCTGTCTGAACCAACATTTTATGTGACTCAGGGCAAAAAATAGAAGTTATCAAAGAAGTCTGTTGCACTGAAATTGTCCTGGTAAATCAGGAAGCTCTCAGAAATCCAGGGATAGCTTTATATATTGCAGTTGCACTGTAGATGTCTTGGTACCAGGACTCCTATTTCTTCAGCTCTCCTTCTCTTTCCTGTTTTGCAGACTTGCTGGCTCTGAGGATGAAGAGGAGGAAGGACAGTGGCAGCTCTATTTTAAACTTTACTGTTTCTTGGATGTTGAGAATGTTCCCAAAGACGGAGTGGAGTTTGCGTTCATGTTTGAGCAGGTGAGCTGGTCATTGAGAGCATTTGCTTACCTGGACCTTAGAAGTGAGAACACTTGTTTGAATAGAAGATATTACTGTGTTGGATTATGGTTTCACCTTTTATTTATTTTTTTAATGCGTGATGGATGTAGCTTAAAGGAATAAATTTTACAGAGGGGAAAAGAAAGAAAAGGAAGTGAAGGTAAGCAAGGAGGTTGAGGGAAACACTAGGTCCAAGAGGTAGACGTGGGAGGCTCTGGTATGGAAGAGGCTTAAAAGCCCTAAGTTACTGCATCTAACACTACCTGGTGTTGGGTATAATGTCCACATAGAAGCTGGTACGAGGAAATTGCCTCAATTCTCCTTTCCTCATTTGCTACGATCTAGCAAGATTTTCCTACAGGACTTGAAGGATGAGGGCTCCTCAGAAGGCTCTTTCCAGCCTAGGGTTTGTTAGAAGAGATGGCCCTAGTCTGCTCATCCAGCAATTGAACGTTTTTCATATCATAGTTTATTCCAATTCCTTTTGTTCTCTTTATTATGATGTCTGCTCTGATCTACTGAGTTATGTCCCCTGTTGGGACTTTGTTCTACTGCACATACCAAGAATTCGTGTATGGAGGAGATCTAGGTGGGAATAAAGTGTGTTTTTGTTATTATTATCATTATTTTAATGAGTTTGGGGACTCTTTCTTTGCCTGCAGGCCCACGAAAGCCTCATTGATGGCCACTTTCCTGCCCCAGAGGACACTCTGCAGCGCCTAGCAGCCCTACGGCTGCAGTACCTTCACGGAGATTATTCCAAAATAAGCTGGAGCCTCGATGGGGTCTACCCGGTTAACAGACTGAAATCCAAAATCCTGCAGTCCACCAAGAGCAGCGGCAGCCACACGCTGGAGCGGAGACGGACCAGCTTCCTGGAAGGGACACTGAAACGGAGCTTCAAGACGGGCTCCGTGAAGAAGCAGAAGGTGGAAGAGGAGCAGATGATGGAGATGTGGGTGAAGGAGGAGCTTTCAGCCGCTCGGGCGAGCGTAGCGCAGAAGTGGACCAAGCTGCACGGGCTGTCGCAGCATCAGGCCATGGTGAAATACATGGCCATCGTGAAGGAGTGGCCGGGCTACGGATCGACCCTCTTCGATGTCGAGGTGAGGGCTGTGTGAGTGCACGTAGCTACCGTCAAGAAGAAACGTGTGTGGAGGCCGGTGGAAGTAAAATGTTGTTGTCCTTTATTGTCCTTGCTGGCAAAAATTGTAGCCCTGTTCTGCAGCAATAGAACAAATGCTGCAGACATGCAGTGCAACAACATGAAGTTCTACATGTGATGACAAGTGCTGGATATTGCAGTTATTTACTATTCGCCTAGTGTTTATCTCCCAGCAGAGGAGATGAAATGAGAATTCTCAATATAAGACTCAAAGGCTCATCCTGCTTCCTAAATCTTTGCAGCAAGAGTGTCTACAAGGTGTTTCTGTTGGATTGGAGAGCTGGAATGTCCTACAGGGAAACAGAAATTTAGAGTTTTAAGAGTTTTTTTTTTTTTTTTTCCTAATATCAAAGACAATTTGATTCTACACTGCACTAATGCAAAACTTCATCTCTCTCTTTTTGCAGTGCAAGGAAGGTGGATTTCCAAATGATCTTTGGCTTGGAGTAAGCACGGAAAATGTGTCCATTTATAAACGAGGAGACCCTAAACCTCTAGAAACTTTCCAGTATGAGCATATTGTTTTCTTTGGAGCACCACAACCTAACACCTTCAAAATTACTGTGGATGAGAGAGAAATGTTCTTTGAAACATCCCAGGTGTGTGTTGCATGTGAGGTTTTACTAATAATTCAGTAATGCTCTAATTTGAAAGCACTGCATAAATTTAGATGTGAGAGTTTACTGAATGCACTAAGCAGACAAAGAATGAGATGAAAGGAAAATAAACCTGAAGTGCCATGATACCTCTTCTTGAGTGCAAGAAAAGGGATAAATAGGAAAAAAATGCTGATTAGAAAGTAGAGGTTGAGTGGTCTTCATGGACATTTGGGATTTCAAAAAGACCACAGTTTTAGTGAGTACATTAAGCATGTTATTAATGTGGAATTGGGAAGCTGAGTGCTCGTGAGTGGGCTGTTTTTCATTCCCTTCCACACACGAATGGGGTTTTCTGTGCGCAGAAGCCACAACAAAGCTGTTACCGCCCTTGTTTTCCTTCTCTGTGGCTTCATGACTGAGATGGGGTAAAGGAGGGACCGCGTTTTGTTTTGTTTTACCGTAATGATGGCATTTTTTATCTTTCTCTTTGATCTTTTAAGATATTCTGATCTCTATTAATCTCCAAATTGATATTTTCATGGAAACAGCTATTGAAATGTCAATGGCATTTCCCTAAACGTTCCTCTTTCTTCAAACATGCTTTCATCTAAAGATCTTAACAGCCCTGTTCAGTTTGTGCATGGCTGTACTGCAACAGCCCAGTCCTTTCTTGCCTTCTTGTGTCGTGTTCACATTAATATTACACTCAAAATTTACTATATTATGACTTTGCAAGCGAGGAGGCTTTTCCTATAAAATTCCTGGTGCACCTCAATGCAGAATAGTTGTTTTTAGTGCGTTTACCCTGTTGTCGTGTTCTCCGTGCAGGTGGGGGAGATAATAAAGATCATGAAAGCCTACATCAACATGATCGTGAAGAAACGCTGCAGCGTCAAGTCGGCCACCAGCCTGGACAGTCACGCGAGCGTCTGGACTAGGTGATATGGGAGAACCGCTGCGAAAGGGGCAGTTTCTTGCAACTTGCCAGCACAATTGTAGCAAAGAGGTTTTTTTTTATATAAAAACTCCACTTGACTGACTACTGTATTGAAAAACTGAAGTGGTACCTACGGTACCATAGGATTTGCACCCAAAGACATTAAGCAGTAACAACTGTTCTTAAATATTAACTGCCTAAAACTCGTTTGCCCTTGCTTGCTTGATGAACAAAGTACCTTAAAGAAGCGAAGTCAGAAGCATCCTCCTCCTCTTGCTGCTTTCACAGTTTGTCAGATTGGCAGGAAAATGCACCACGATCATTTCTGCACTAGAGGTGTCAGACTTGAGCTTCCGTATGGATTCCCACCAGACAAACATCTAGGGTCCTGGAATCACAATATGGTATGCTAAAAGAATATTTGGTTTTATTTATTTTGCAAGCAGTTTTGCAATATAATTCACTGTGGGGTTTTCAGATATAGTAATGATCTGATACGGTCTTAAAAAAGCGCCTCTGTATGAGCAAAGCCAAATAGTCAACGCAACAGGTCAGGTCCTACATGAGACAATTTAAAAGCAAACACAAACCTATTTGGTCATTCTTTACCTTCCAGGTACTTGACTGTAAAAAGTGGCACTTTACCAAAAAGTACTAAATATTCAACAGGTAAGAAAATCTTGGGGACTGGCACCACTGAAATCTCTAAATGCTGTGCCAGGAATCTGCCAAGCAGCATAAAAATTGACGACTGCCTTTTTCCTATACGGGTGTGATTGATTTAGTTGCATTTCAAGCAGGGCTGTTGTGCACAAACCCCAGACTTGAGAGGTTTTTACAGGGAGCAGCCTGCATTTATTTCTTCATATGGGATTTCAGGATGCCTGGGATCCCTGAACATTAGTTCTGAATTAAGTGGTTCTACTGAGTGAATAGATGCCTAGATAAAATTTATAGGCAATTATTCCACTTCCTCTGTACTAGTACAGATTGGAGACACCAATCCCTTCGTCCTCCACCAAATTCTAATTGAAAATGCTCCCATCACTGAGTCTCCAAAACCCTTCCAGTCTCCTCAAGGAGCAGCAAACTTTAGAACAATATTGCACTGCAAAAATGACTGGTTTTGGAGGGTTTTATAGTCCTTTATAAGAGGAAGAGGCTTTTTTTTCCCTCCTTGCACCCCTGGTTAAAAGATCTTCAGTTTCTTAATGAATCTGAGGAGCTGTAATGCAAGCCTGGCTGCACGTTTGCTTAAAATCAGATGTTTCTTTGAAAAAGTTGCAGTTAAGGCCTGCTGAGCTAAAAGGTGAAAGTCAATATGCTGTAGGTTCAAGTCAAATTTATCCTCATATTGTGTCATTCACTAATGCTATATCACTGGTTTAGAGTTGATGATACAGACCAAAAAAGCAGCATGCTTAATGTGTGCGTTTCTCTCACTTCCACCGTGCTGCAGCATGTGCAAACAGCGTCACACAATCCGGTTGGAGAGGATTTCCACTGCTTGTATCACGGTCTCGGTTGGAATTTTGCCTTAAATAATGATCCTTCTTACAAACATCCCGGTTTTGTCTCTTGGAATAAAAAGATGACCAGGTCACAAGTGAGAAGGGACAGGAACGCGGAGGGAGTGGGCAAAGTACCACTTTGTATCGGTCCATACACTGACTAGGTCTTTTATGTATAAGAATAGCCTTGATTATCCCTGCCCTTTACTCTGCACTATTTCTGTGTTCTGGCTCTTGGGTTGCTGCAGGCAGCTTGAACCCACTTGGGAATGTAACTCCCGTTACTGGTTGTTGTAATTTTTCTCATTTCTATTACAGAATTCCTTCTGCTGTCTTTTTTTAATTTGTAACTGGCTTTACAAGATGAAAGTTTAATAAATTATTGGATTGCACAGACTGTGTTCACTCTCAGTCATTATGTATCTGCGTTGAGATGTTTATTCAGAATCTAACACTGGAAGTTGTAATGTAGGCAGCAGCATAGAGAGACAACAGTCCCTCCTGTGAGAATGGAATTTTGCAAATTTGCAGTAGAGAATTTTGCAAATTTGCAGTAGAGAATGTCCGTTTCCAGGTTCTGCTATTCACTCGGTTTGAGAATTTTATTGTACCATTGGTCAAATTAAGCTGCACCTTTGGTCAATGAGAAAATACTTCTATATTGCAAGGGGATTAGTGCTGGGAAGATTACAGGGGGGAAGAGCAAAGGATTTTAGCAGCTCCAAAGCCTTAGGCTGCAGGATCAGCTTCATCCCGACCAGTCAGCACATCTAACATCAGAAAACTATTACAGTTTCAGTAAACTGTTGGTTGTACTTATATTTTCATAAGTCTCAGGGATGCTGCTCCCTGTACACATGCATAAAGAGAGAAATGAGGGTAAAGGCAGCTGAGCAGTCTGCAAGGCAGGGGCTGTCCCCTCACACCCAACTTCCCTGAATCCACACACAGGTTTGGAAACCAAGCACTGAGAGGAGCCCCATTAACGTGGCTTCACATTAGTCAGCCAGGAGTCACAAAATCACAGAATGATTACGATTGGAAAAGACCTTTAAGCTCATCAAGCCCAACCATAAAGCCTTCAATCCCATACCTGCTAAACCAAGTCCCAAAGTGCCTCATCGTGTTGCTTGAGCCCTGCCAGGGATGGCGACTTCACCGCCTCCCTGGGCAGCCTGTTCCAATGCTTGACTGCTCTTTCCGTGTAGAAATTCTTCCTAATGTCTAACCTGAACCTGTCGCAACTTGAGGCCTTTTCTCTTGTTCTAGCTGTAGTTATTCTGGAGATGAGATTGAACCTCCTTTCAGGTAGTTGGTTGGTCTGGGAATCAATGCCTCTGCGTGCTTGGAAAACGTCTGTCAATATTCATCTTTTGTAGTAGGAATAGTAAAGAGGAATCCCTTAAAGATGGATAAAAGCTGGAATACTTACAGAATCCAAGTGTATGTTAAGTCTTGTTCAAGGACTCCTCATCTCTCCTTCCTTTCTGCTTAGGAAACTTCTAAGTCTCACACACAGACCAGCTGCCCCTTGTCTGGATACAGAGTGGGTATTAAAATCCATATTGCTAATGCTGACTTTTCTTCATGCCACTGCAGCCTGCCTGGCTTACAGCTCTCCTGGATGATGAAGTAGCTCCTCCTCTTGATGAAGTGGCTATGGATCACACCAGGTTCTGGCGTGCTGTGTTCCCCAGCTCCTCTGCTCATCTGCTGGGCTGCAACTAAAAGCAGAGCTCACATTTTCTTCTTGGTGACAAGACCAACCTGTATCACCACTATCAAGGCAGGAGATACCTAGCCCACCTCTCTTCTACACAACTGTTACTTTCCAACTTTACTTGCCTCATCTAACACATTTATGACACACCGTGACACTACACATGCCCCAATGCAGCTCCGCGTCACCATCACAGAGTACACAAGCTCATTTTTGAGTCTGCTTCATGCGAATTATCACCCAAAGAGCTCTCCGATTAGCAGTGCACTCCCACTTTTTCAGTCTGTTCCAGCATCAGCTTTATCAGATTGTCCTTGTCCCCTCTGGCCTCTGCCTTAGTCTTGCTCTAAGAGTTAACTCAACCTTGTATGTTCTAGACATTCTTTTATATGAAACAGTTTGAGTCCAATTTGGTATAATTTATCAGCAGCAGCTGAACAGTAAACCTAAACACACAGAAAAACATAAGCATTAAGTTATATCTGCTACTTTCAGTGCAGTTTGACTGTAAGCTTCAGTTATCTGATTACACTATGTTTTTACATAAATATTTATAGATATTTAAATACATATTTATATTTTTACAATATTTCTATTTATCTCTCTTGTTCTCTAACACACATTTTCCTTGTTCAAGGTATATTATTACACTACCTTATTATTATACTGTGGCGTGATCTCGGAACAGCACACTCTCTTTGTCACTTACTTAAGCAAATATCTCCCTCATTCATACACGTCCCAGCCCTCTGAAATATAAGCGCCTAAACCTGTACTTTGCTTTTATATATATATATATATTTTAAAAAGTTTATATTTCTCACATTCTATGGGCCATCAAGTATACCTACCATTAATGACATGTCCCAATGCTACAGCTGTATGCACTCTTCTTGCTGGTGGCCCCGTGCCACTATGAACGTAAAGGTGACTAATGAGAACCTGAGCTTCTGTCAAATTCATCTCCACCTAGTTGCCTTGTAAGTGCTGCTCTTCTAACAACCCGCATTGCATTACATATATATGCATAATATAGGTTACATATGTATACAATTTTTATAATACAAAAATATGTGCTTTAGAATATATATGCTCTAGATGCAAATGCTGTCTTAAAAACATATATTTAATATTATATATGGTGCCTTATATAAATGCATAACATAGATTCTTTTATATTTATACAGAAATATATATTTCTATCTATATAGAGAGCTATATATCTATATATCTAAATATATATCTTTATATATATCTATATATTTATCTCTATATATATCATGCATATAAAATACATTGTGATATAGCTATACGCATATCATAATAGCTATACATATATTTATAGATAGAGATACAGAGATATATCATATTGGTCTTAAGGGTCAGCTGAAGTAGTCCAGGCTCTCAGCGGGTTATGTATTGACTACGGTTCAGAGAGCAGCAAGCAGAGCAGCCTCCCCCTTGCACGGCTTCACTACATCAATTCTTGCCTTGCCTGGCTGCACTGCAAGGCCAGGCCAAGCCAGGAGAGGGCCTGGCTCCTGCTCAGCTGTCCCCTTGTGCCTCATCACCGTCTCCTCCCCAAGCACTGGGGCACAGGAGTATTTAAAGCAAGAGCCCGGGGCTCCTACCTTTTCTTCCATGCTTCCTCCAGTGCAGCATGCAGAAGGGAGGCTTCTCCTCCAAGGTGAGACTGATTTGTAATACTGTTTAAATTCTTTATTGTAAGAGAATGTTGCTGGCTGCACAAGGAAGGGAGCGGTGCCTGCAGGGAGATGTGCAGCAAGTCAGCGATGAAGGGAAGGGGAGATGAGGTCCTGGTTCTTCACAAATGCTCATTTTCCTACCATTCCGAGAGTTTATGCAGGCGTTGTGACCCTGGCTCATACACCAGCCCTTCGCAGAGGAAGGAACTACCACAGCATGAGTGCTGCTAGGGCCGCAGGCATGAGGAGGAGAGCTGTTTGCTGCGGGCAACTGCTTCTTGGCCCAGATGTTCTCCCTGAGATGCTCAGAAGAGGAAGGCAAAGGCTGAGAGGGTCTTTTAATCCCCTAGCTCTTGTTAATGCTGCTTTCTACTGAAGTCAGAGGTCTTTTATGGAAATGGGGAATACCTGGGTCTGTCCTGGGTGCACTCCTTGTCCTGCTCTCCTCTGCTTTGGAACTGAAGGGGGATGACTCCATCACCAGGTTTCTCTGTGGGTGAAGGTGGAGCAGCTGCAGCTGGAGCATCCCTCCTGCTGCCTCTCAGCTGCATGTGAAAGCAGCAGCAGCTGAGCCGGGATGCTCTCCTGGGTCCCCACTCTTTTCTATGGTGACTATCCTCTCTGGGGTTGTACCCTAGAGCTTTGTGACATGATGTTCCTGCGCGTTGTAGATCCATCTAGCTGTCAGCAGTGGTTCCTTCAGTGTTGCTGGCTGCTTTAGCCCTTTCCCAGTGCACGTGCTGATGTTACTAGACTGTGGGATTATCCTTGGCTTTATTGACTCGTCAGCTGGGCTCATCAGTCTGTCCTCTAGAATTGCTGCTTTCCAGCCTCCTTTCCAAGTAGTTTATGCTAGTGTAGGCCCATAAGGCTTTCTGGTCCTCTCGTGTCTGCGCTGGTGTTATTCACAAGCAGCTTCCTTAGGAATCTTGCACTTACTGTATTCCTCAATAGGACTGAGATGCCTCTCTGAAGCGTCCTGTCTGTATTAACACTCATATTTATGCATTAACCCACATCAATATCCAATACCTCTATAAAAACACAATACATATTGAGTTTTAAGTACTTAAATGAGAATAGCTTATGAGCCATATGACTAAAAACGTTACCAGCAGAATAATATACTCACGTTATAGCCAAGCAGGGCAAAAAGGCAAGTGTCAGCTAGAGAAAATAGAAGGAAAGTGGTAGGATATAGAGGTGGAGGAGAGGGATGTATGAAGTAGATGGGTGAAATTGTTATGGGACACAACAGGTGAAAAAGCACAACGGTGTCCATAGGGGACAAATAAAAGATAGACACTTCCTTCAGATAAACAGCCTACATAAGTGTGTCCTCGTATGCACGTTTGTATGTCACATTCTTGCTTGACACCAGACGCTCTTTAAATGGACATTTTCTATAAAAATAAATTTCCATGGCAGAAGCAGACAGCAGTTGAGCAACTAATGGTTTTCACACATACTTTCAGGCATATTTAAGAAAGTTTTTAGTATTATTTGCATTAAAAATACAACTCTGCTAGTTTATAGAAAAAATGCGACTTGAACTTATAATTCTCTGTTCCGTGTCGTAATCTGATAATGAGGAACAAGAACAAGAGCAAGAAAGAACTCTTGAGCATCCTAATATAGAGTGTGGAGGAAATTAACTTTGCTCACACACACACAAAAATCTCATAAGCAATGATAATATTGACAGACAGTTTGCAGGAATTACTTTGTGTTACTGGAATTTCACTCTTCTTAAAAGGTGCCTTGGAATAAATGACTCTCCTTATGCCAAAAATACCTGTTATCTTGTTTATATTTGCATTTTCTTCTGCATTGCAAATACAAATCCAGAGGACTTTCAGGCTGTTTGATTGTCACACAATAACAATGAAATCTCATCTGGAAATCACCCTCTTCCCCCATCCTGTATCTGTTTAAAGTGTTAGTTACTGGTGTGTGAGTGTGTGTGTGTGTATATACATATAGATATACTTTCAATGTGAAAATGTTGCAGAGAAATAAAAACAAGTTAGTGGCATTTTACCCGCTTGCTAATGCTGCCCAGCTTGTTTGCTAGCCATAAACCAAAACTTACTTGCAAATGCTTTGTCAGCTCTCACTTAAAGCACTTCACCCATTTAGTTTTGAAGAATTTTTATAGTCATGATTGAATTTATTGTTCCTGTACTTGATCTCTTGTTCTTCCTACACTTAGTTTTTTATTATGGCTCATAGTTCTCTCTTTAAAACTGCTGTTTAACGTGTTTGGCCACTAAATTTTTATGTATTTCTGGACAATATAATGAATTTGATTAACTTTGTAAACCTCAGTTTTGCATTTCCTGCTGTGCTCTACAGACAGCAACAACAGACACGTAAAGGATCCAAGTTGTAATTCCGACTTTTAGCAATAGTAAATCTAATGTTTGGTCTTTGTTTATTTGCAACAAGAAGAAAATCACTGTCAGGCCATGCAACTTATTTCCTTCTTTCAAAAATGGTTAGATTTATAACATATGTCCAGGGCAATGAGCAGATGGTATGCTTGGTTTAAAAATATAGGGTAAATAAAAAAAAAAAAAAAAAAAAAGAGAGAGAACTAGCAAGATATACAACAAATATATCAGACCTAGATCGTGCTTATGCACAAGTTCTTTTTTGTATCTGTAAAGAGGAAACGCAACAACTCTTATGCTAAAAATAGTGGATAGTCCAGTGTCTGCTATAGATCAAATCTCCTATTTTGTGTCATGAAAAAGTTAATGAGGGGGGATCTTAATGAGGGGATCTGCAGACACAAGGGGTAAAATTTAGGAACAGGGATGAGCACTGGATTACTCCAGTCTTCCTCATCCCCTTGCCCTGGGTTTTTCCACAGGGAAGTGATCTTCCATAGTGGGAGATAAGCAATGATACTACGATTCATACATGGAATTGTAACAGTGCAAAACTCTTGCATTTAGCCAGAGTTGCACAAATTTTGCTTAGAGCTACCACCATCCAGGGGAGAGCTTGTTCTCTAAAGCCAAGGAGGCTTAGGATCGTCTCCTAACCTCCTTTTTTTCAGGAACGAGGGGAAAATCCTGCACTTGTGCTTCCCTGTTCATCCTTTGCCTTCCATTTTTATATCAATTTTTTCTAAGGCCGATGACCTTGTTTAGAGCTTCGTGTTTTCTCTGGCCCTGTGTAAAACAAGGGCAGCGCCAGCCTATGCCCCTCAATCCCAGCTGAGCTCATCCTATGCAACAGGAGAGTTATCTTCAGTCTGACTTCCCCAGATAAGAGACCTATAAATGTATTAAAACTGACTTCACTCACAAATGGGAACTGATGTGCAGCCCTTCTGCAGCAGAGCTGTGATCCCTTTCTGCTCTACACTCTCTTCCATTTCTGTAATCTTCTTAGTGCAGAACTTGACCCAAGAATTTCTTCCAGAAAGAAGGTAATTTGCTAACATAGCATGAAAAGGAAAAGCTATATTTAAAGCAGATCCAACTCATTATATATAAGATTGAAAATGACTTGACTAACTGATTTTCTGCAATTTACAAGCAATGGCACTGGGGAACCTTACAATTTCTGCTCCAGGGCAATTCATATATGCAAGGAATAAAAGGGAGGCACTAATGAACTATATACCTTGAGATATATATATTTAAATAGCAGCACAGGGGCCTGCTTCCTTTCTGTGCAAATTCCAGCACTGGTTAAAGTTATGGATAACAGCGTGCAGTTTCAACTGGAAAAACTGGGAAAAATCAGTACCTTTTTTTTTTTTTTTTTTAAATACATCAAAAAGACTTTGATCTCTAAACTTTTCCTATCTAGGTGGTATGGTAGCACCTACCTCAAGGTGAACACAGTGATAAAGAGCTGTACCTCAGTTCTCAGAACTGCTTCCACAGAAATAAAACCAGTGTGAGCAGCTTAGTGTTTTACTTGACTTTATTCTTTCAATGGAAATGCATCTAAATAATTTCACTCTATATTGTAATAAAGCGGGCATTTGCCTGTACCAAGGCAGTTGTGCTTATCCAAACAGGAATTACCAGTGATTAGACAACCTGGGTATGATGAAAGAAACATGAGAAATGGGCCTTACAAAATTATTTACATCATTCATAATAATAAAATATTTTATAAAAAGTATATATTCACAGGATATTCATTGGATAATTAGAACTTGACTATTATTTCCATTTTCAATTTTACACTCAAAAATGTGCAAATATAAACATCTATAAAACTAGTAAATCTAAAAACATATAAACTTAGTCGTAATTTTCCCCCAATTATTACTGCTGTTAGAAAAGGATAATAAACATCTTTGTAGTCCCCTAAGTTAGAAGTCATTCAGCAAAGCACTTATATGCGTATAAGCTAACCAGATTTTACATTTCAAACACTTCTCATAAATGGGTAATTTTAAAAGGAGGGTGAGACTTCTTTCCATTACATTTATTTTCAAGGTATAACAATTAATTTTTACACAAGTTACCCAAGAAAGAAAATGCTCTCAATTGTGCCCAAGTACCAAGTAAGTGCTTATTTCTTTGCTCAGCAAACTAGCACGCAGTATTTCCATTCCTATGGCTGGCCAGTCTCCTATTTTAACAGGCTCTAGCATGGTATCTACAAGAAATTCTCTATTTCTCAATAAAATCGATAAACATTTGCTTATCAAAATAGTGCAAACAAAGGAACAAAGAAAAGTGCTGTCAACGTAAGTAAACTGCAGGGTGGGGCAAAAAGGCAGCGGAACGTTGTGACCTTGCAATGCCACTTCAGAGAAATCAGTAGTATTCGTTTTCAGTATGTTAGATCAAACGTATTCCTAATAATCTATCACATCCTTGTTAAATGGGGAAGGGATTTGGTCTTTTACATGTACTCCTTCATAAAGTAAACATACCTATTCCTTATTTGTGCAAAACATTAATTGATCAGATCATTAATAGATACAATTCTGACTTCCCTTTTTCCCTTTATAGGTTCTTTGGAGTGCACACAAGGCCACATTAACACATTAGGTAAAAAAAAAAAAAAATCAAGTTTAAGTTGTATGTAAAATACTCAAGTATTTTTAGCATCTCCGTACACAAGTTACCATACATTCTTTCTCATTCCTTACCTAGACATACCTTTATCTTATCTCTAAAAGAGATGATGAGTATTTTCACCTAGAAAAGTATGCATTTAATCCTAGTATAAGAAAGTATTACTGTAAATACAATGTCAGGAGCTCCTTGCAGAGCTAGAAACATCATCCCTGCAATGTTCCTGTCCTTGCTCAGAGTGCAACAGATCATGAAACGAAACAGTTATTTTCTGTGTTTTAATATAGAAAAAGATCATTTAGGTCTAATTTCAGAGCAGCTATGGAAATAAAAACACAAAATTTGGTAGATCATTCTCTAAACATTACCCTAAATGCAGTTTTATGTCTTTATCTTTTTTTTTTTTACTACAAGATTTCCTGCTGTTGGTTATTGTAAAACTTTGAGAGAAGCTGTTGTGAGAAGAAACCAAACAATCTTCAAACCTTACCCTACAGAATAAAACACAACACTTGTGCATTTGTGCTTTCGATTTAGAAGGCAGAGGGTTCTGCTCTTGTTCATCTAGCCCTGCGTACAATTTTCAGGCACAAGATAAGCAATCTGCTGCCTTGCACATTGTAAATCATTGCCAGGGACTTGAATGAAAATTGCACACTTGTAGAAAAGAGCAGATTATAGCCCTCAATAACAACCTTATTCTTTTTTTTCAAAAAGAAATAAAACATCAAGTACCTCCTTTATGACTTCACACAGTGAAGTTCATTCTAAATCACCTAGAAGGAGCAGTTTCTCAATTCGTATCCTTTGTGAACACATCTTCAGTTTCATCATCGTTCAGCCCTCTCTGATAGCGGACTGAAGAGAAGCCACTCCAGTGAAGACGTTTCTTTTTATAGAGATACCAGACTAATCCACAAATGAAAACTGAAATAATCATCAGAGCAAATGCCACTGCCACTCCAGTATGATTAGAACCTGCAAAATAAATAAATAAATAAATAAAAAGTTATCCTGTAATAATTCTGGGTAACTGTAACATCCTGTAGAGTTTTGTTAAGAATATTTGTTTCACAGAGTTAATACTTATGTAACTATAAATTAATAATACTTTGGGATCATTTAATCAACATTAATAAAAACCTCATCAGCTTGGAAGTTAAGTTCCTATACACATTATACACAGTATAATACACAGTAGCTAATATCTTATTTTTAACCATTCTGTTGGAAATTTCTTCATTATATGGTTGGAAGGGTCCTTCAGAGGTCAGTCAAAATAGTTCACTAGTAAGTGCTTTACTTGTTTCAAGTAAGGAATATGGTACTGTACTGAGTATAAGTGAAATGATTAAATGTTGTTTTTGAAAAATGTCAGGAATGAACTTTAAAATGTAGATAGTCTGCTCTGAAACTAAGCAAACTTTAAAATTATTGCTGAAAAAAAAAGCTTTTCAGTGTTTCAGACAGGTGTTTCATTTTAATGAAATTTTAGAACTCTGTATTTTAGAACTCTAATATGCTCCAGGAGTCTCCTTGAGAGGAAAGTAACTACGCCTCCCCTGGAGTGAAAAGATCTTTCTGCAGTCTTCTTAAATAGCTCAAACTATTTCTGCATTTCTATTTCTGTGAAGATGTATGCAAAATCTGAAATATCTCTTGTGCTCAGGAGATTGTTTAATGCTCTAGTAACTGCTTCCTCTCCTGGCCAGGACAGAGCATGTAGTATCATCACGAGGCTCAAGACCTATTTGGAGCTGTGGGGCTGATTTTAGAAGCCTCCTCATCACTGAAAATGCAGTCTACATCTCACATCAACATCTCACACACTCAGCATCTCACATAAACAGAAGTCTCTGCTTCTACCTGCACAGACACAGGGGGAAAAACAGACTCATCTGAGACTCATGTGCCAAGAGGAGGAAAAGCTAGAGCAACTGCTCCATGCTCTTGAGTGGAAATTTCAATTCTCTCTTATCTTTGAAGCAGGTAGTGGGTAAGCAGGAGAGGCGTATTCCTAGCAATAACAGCCAACTAGTTGAAGCGGGAGCAGTGACAGAAGGCTCTCACTTAAGCTGGGGTACTTGACGGGTTCTCTGCTGAACTGTAATTCCATTATTTGAACACAGACTTTTCCCAGGAGGAGGAAGTCCTGCAATATAGTCACAACAAGAGCTAAGAACCAATTCTGACCTACCTATGGGAGCTTTGCAAACCACTCTGCTTTGACTGCGGCTGCAGTCAACTTTAGACCAGGTGCCAGTTGTGGACAGGATCACACTGCACTTCTCGTTGTCCTCTGCAGTTCTGTTTTCCCAGTTGACATAATTAACCGAGGAGCCATCCAGCCAGTTCAAGGACTGACCTGCTGAGAAATATCTGGTTCAGTTAAACGATCATAACATGCTGTATTATAACACCGAATGTAATCCTTGAGCTACTGTTTTCTTTACTGAAAGAAACAGGGCTAAGAATACTCATCCTACATCTTAAGAAAAATAACTAGGAATACATCCCTTTTAGCCACACTTCATTTTCATACCCTTAACAAACAGACAGAAACGACTGTATGCAGTATAACTACGTGGCATTAGTGCCAGGGAAAGTTAATTTCAATGACCCCTGTTTATCTCAAGTGTGGCTACCAGGAAATACTTAACCTAATCCAAAGGGCCAGGCTATTAACATTACAAAACAATATTTTTATTTGAGGTTTTATGTCTTCTCAGTTTTCATGCAAAACGCTCATGCTCACCCAGATGTCAGTACTTACCCCTAGAGCTCTGAGCCAGGCCAAGCCACACTTTCCTGGTGATTAGATCGTTTTCTCGTATGTGTTTGCTGACAAACATGTTCTCCTCAGCGTTTGCTATAGTCAGAAGGGTTGCTGATGGATCTAAGAGGAAGAGAATTAAAATTGTAACTTCAGAGATTTTTCATCGTGTTTATACATTAACTGTTTTCTAAAAATTCCGCAAGAGCAACGTAACACCCAGAAACAAGGAAAAGATTTGCTGCTATTGGCTTCTAGTGGGAATTTCTTCTATGGAAGAGATAAATGCCCTTCCCAAGAGCACAGTGTAATATTATACACGAGAATTTCAGATGATTCTGCACCTAGAACTGAGGCTATTTATTCCTTTCCTTTAATTCATCCTACATAGTTCAGCTTTACATCATAAGACAGATAATCCAATTAAAAAAAAAAAAGACATTCACTAGCTTCTAAGCTAAGTTTTTTAGTTTATGGATATTATTAAAGTCATTAAGCTTGTTTGCTTTAAACCACTTAATGGGAATCTACCTGCAAAAAGCTAGTGCAAAGGTATCATGAGAATATACAGCTAGCAGCACTAACTATATTGAAGTTAACTGTACACAAATAGTTTGCTCTAAGCTAAATTTCTAAATCGTCTTCTAAAAACTCCTTAATCCTTCTAAACTTCTAAATCCTCTGTCAATGGCTATCTGCATTTCATTTGCAACCATTTGTGCCAGTTAAATTGTCAACACATTGTGGAATTTTATCAAAACTCTACATCAGATAATCACAGAAAGTTGAGATTAAGTTTGCCACTAGACATTTTCCTAAGTTAAGTATATATGCTGAACTATTAGCAGTGTAGGAATGTGCATGCTACATATTTTAATTTTTCCCTCGAAGAACAGACTAATTGCAACACGTTACATGATAAAGCGTAAACCTACTCAGTTTGTGGCAGACTCTCTTAGCATCTTCCACGCTATATACTGAGAAGTTGTAGAAGGCCATGTCAAACGCATAGCAGTGATCCTTATACTGCATCCATTGCAGCGATCCACTGAGGTGTGGGCATCCTGGGGCTGTGCTCCCTTGCTGTGGTTGCAATTGTATCTCTGCAAAGATAGAGATATTTGATTTCATTTGCGCAGCAGGAGTTTGTGCATAGTCTCTTTGTTGTAGGAACAAAAATATTGCCAACGAGAACTGCATGTCTTTCCAACTATTCATACATGACAATTTATATTGCTCCTTTATGCATAGTAGTTGAACTAAATGAAATTTGGGAATCTTGCTTTCAAGGGGTTTTGAGTTTGGTTTGATATGGACTTTTGATTCAGAAAAGATATTTAAGAGTTTATACTTGTGTCACAGGTGACCAAAAAATGACCAGACTGTCATCAGACTCATCAATAGAACGGTTAGAGTGTGAACTGGGGGGAAGTTCATCTGCTCACAGGATAAAATAATTATTATTAATATAGATATGCTAGTTTTCTTATTCCTTATTAGGAATAGGCCAATCATTTTCCATTTTACAATCCCCTTTTGCTTAGAAACACTAATAGAAGGCAGATGTAGAAAGCAAAATGGTAGAAATCCTGAGAAGAAAAAGCAAATCTTTTCATTAATGACTACTTTACCAGAATATGCACATTTTTGGACCTTACTTTTCAGTTATAAATACAATATATGAAGATAAATACATTAAAAATTACAAAAAATATTTTTAAGAGATAGCACTTACTGTTTGGAGAAGTATAGCAAATGGCACCTTCCGCAACACTTGTACATTTTGTACGGTTCCAAGATCCTCTTGTATCCAGCAGAACACAGTTTTCAGTTGTGTTGGAGTTTTCTAATTCCCAAGGATAGTAGTCAAAGTCACTTCCATCTGACCATTCAAAATTAGCTTTACTTCCCTAATTAAAGAAACAATACCCACAAATTTTACATTAAAGTATATAGTCCTTACTAAGTTATGTAGCAAGGTACATCCCTGGTGATGCATTAAAATGAAGGTGCACAAATCTTTACCCAAATTCATGCTGAATCAGTACAGCATGGTTAGCATTTTCCAAAGAATAGCTAATATAGAAGCCCTGGTTATCTGTGGGAATGGAGAGGCTGTGGCCTCTTAATTTAGAGCTTGTTAAGAATGCTATTACCATTCTAATTAACTAATTACTATCTAACTTATTAAGAAGTTAGCCAGTTCATGAAGCACTTGCAGTGTCAGCTCTTGCTTTAGATGCATTGCTGGAAATGCACAGCAGGGACAAGTTGGCTGTGTGAAGTGGAGGGACCTATTCCAACCAAAGAATGGACAGAGGTGGCAAAGGACATGTGGAAAAATCACAGGCTCTCCCGCACTTCTTGTTT
Organism: Crypturellus tataupa; assembly: GCA_034781795.1. Lineage (NCBI taxonomy): Eukaryota > Metazoa > Chordata > Aves > Tinamiformes > Tinamidae > Crypturellus > Crypturellus tataupa. The sequence goes on from JAWLRI010001089.1 coordinate 6,568,671, forward strand.
TATGATTTTAACTATTTGGAAAAATTAATGTACCTTAAACTTTCTAACATGCTGGTGGAGGTAAGTAAAAACTGAGTAATGTACTACAGAAAAATCGAGCCTCAAAGAATCTGGAAAAAAATCCAGAAAATATTAAGTATTCTGGGTAGTGAATTACAATAATTATTGTAGCTAGATGCTATGAGGTTATCAACAAGAATACTTACATCATGGACTGAGAGTCCAAGCCACAGCGGGTAGCCATCCCGCCTGACAATATCTTCAAGAAATAACTGCTGTGATTCACTGTGTACGCTTGCTAAATCACTCCCTTTTTGCTTGCATTCTCTCAGTGCTTCGTACCAGCTTAGCTTTTTCTGAAGGATCCTGTAAGTGCTATTTCCATGCGGAATGGATTCAGGCAGTGGAGGTTTGTGTTGCTGGGGTCCTGTTTCAAAGGGTAAGATAACAGTAAATTGGGTGTATGTCATTCTTCTTATTAAGAACATAAGGAAAATGTTATAATCCATCTTTAATACTGTAATTCAAGCACTAGTGTTCAGGACAAACTATTTCTATTGTGTAAGCTATCTTTTGATATTTTGAACAGTCTGAGCAGCTGATGGAGCAGTACAAAAAACACATCCATCATAATCAGAAGGAATATTAGATCCTCCACCCTCTAGAGACCATGCCAGGGCCACGGACTTTGCTGTGGCGCAGCTTTCAGTGGGAGCAAAGCAAAGCCTTGTATCCTGGACCAGGTCCTATGTTGTTCTTCATCCCACACACCCATACGAGGCACTTATATATTCTCCTACTTACCTCTCTCAATTTTACAAGCGAGAATACTGTACACGTTATAGTGATGAGCGTGCCAACTCTGAGAATAATTATAAATATCCCAGAAACCATCAAGATTTACACCAGCAAAAAAACTGTTTCTCTTTATGTTAGGTCTTCCCAGGCGCCAGTTATTGTAGGTCAGATGAGTTTCATCATACCATTTCAGAACATTATCTGTGGAAAATATTCTTCAGTGAGCAAAACATTGATATTGTGTACAAAGGGTCATTTAACTTTTAACAGAGTCAAGACTTTGGAAAAAAATCAGTGGTGCTGTGAATTACTGTAATTCTGTTCCGTATACAATGCTAAATGTGTTAGCATTAGTCATCCAGTCTCTTTTAAATCCTGCTTTCTGAGTAAATCAAATCTAGACTAAACAACATACCGAGTCTAAGTATCAAACAAAAAGCATGCCCAGTTGTTTTCCCTCTAGAAGATCAATAAAAATATAAAGCTTTTTTATATGCTGGTATTGTTTGTCTTTGGTTGCATCCTGAAGCATGCAAGAAACATGCACTTAATGCTGCAAACTTTTCCTCCAGTCCAGATAGGGGCTGAGGGACTTGCAACTTACCACTGTTGTCATAAATCACTCCCAGCCAGACCCACGTAGCCAGCCCGCTGAAGGAGCGAAGCTGCTCGGTTACGAAGTTATTTTCTTCTTCATCTCTAACACTCAGGACAAATGCTTCTGGGTCTGTTGAGATAAATTTTAAAAAGAAAAATCACTTTCTTTCAAACTCACTTTTTTGGCTTTTCTCAACCAGACCATTCTCAGGCCACTTAATTTGTTCACACAAAAAGGGAGGAAAAAACACAAGGTAGGTCTGACTCTAAAATCAGTGCTATGGAGGATAATAGTGACTCAAACTATTTAAATTTTGTACGTGTTAAACTAAATCCACATTTTTTACATTTTCAGGGATCAGTAATTCCTAGTTTCGTCTTTCTCAAGCTCTCCTACAGATGCTTTGACAATTTTTACCGGAGTATTGTGAAGGTAAAATAGCATCAGGAGGTGCATTTCCAAATGCCACAAGCTCCTTACACCTCTCACTGAGTTGTTGTTGTAAATACAGCAATTCAGATCTAAAACTACCCACAAATGTGTCTATGAATAGCCTATAATATAAAGAAGTACTTACTCATTTTCTTGCATAAATGGTGAGCTTCCTGGGACTTCAGCTCTCGCCACCTATTCTTTGTTATTGTGAAAGTGTAGCAATTGTTCCTAAATGATATCCAGGGTGTATTTTTAATCTTATGTGGGCATTTAACTTGCGTAACTGGTTCTTTTTCGGACTTCTCTAAGAAAGTGAAAGAAGACATTCAGGGCATAAAACAGGGTTACACTCCATGGCACATTTTTCACATAGCATTAAAAAAAACCTTTAAGATGTAACTTACTGAAACTTAAGCGTCATTTTCTAAATGGGTGACATATGTTAGTGCTTTCAGGTTTTGCAGGGCAGAGGTATTTTTAAATATCCTCCCCAAAACTGCCCAGTCCTTAGCTGCTTGGCTATTAAGTATATAATTAGAATGGTCCATAGGGAGCTGATGAAGATTTCAGTCTGTACCTTTCAAATCAGTGTCGTCAGGTTACCTTTCTCTTCCTTATAGTCACCTATCTCCCACTCTGTATGGGTTTAAATAGCTGGAGGAATTGGGGAAAGTTCCCCTATAAAGATGTAAAGAGCACAGAGGCTGAATCTTAATCTATGTGTAAGAGATTAGCATGCAGCAATCTCATGGAAACGGGGCAAAGGTGAAATTGGTTGACAATATGAGTCTGGCACAAAGCACCCATCCTGGGTTTAGTTCTAAGTAACCTGTAGATCAAGATCAAGTATTATATTCAAGTCACCTCCCCTTGCAAACCAGCCTGTTTGGAGAAATCCAAAAGCTCAATGTTGCCATTTTAGAATTATAATCCGTAATACTAAAAATATGCTTCATAATAAGGCAATGCAACTTTCCTAAATATTGTCAAGAGTATGTTAGGATACGTACTTTCTGGTAAATAGCAAATAGCACCTCGATTTTCAGAGGCACAATCTGAAGTTTTCCAGAAGCCATCGATATCCAAAAAGACACATTCTTCATTTGTTTCCTCATCATCTTCAGCCCATCGACTGAAACTAACGTGTTTCCCATCCAACCAGCCATAATGTTTTCTACCCTAGCATTGTAAAACAGAGGAGCAGTTTACACAGGGAAAAATATTAGGTGCAGCAAATCACGCGACAAGGTATTCACATGGGCTAGAAGGTGCCAAGTCCACAGCGTCTCTGGTGAAAACTGGAGGTGTTTCACTATGCCCACAATCTGATCAGATCCAATCAGCCTTTACCATAGGACAAGCCCTTTTATTTATATATATATAAAATATAAATATATAGATAATATATTATATATATTTTATATATATATATTTTGCCTTTGCAAAAATGAGTTAGCTGAAGCTGATGGCAAATGATCAAATGTTGATGTCTACCTACTACAGCACTTACACCTGCAAATCAGTGCTGGGTGTAATTATCTGTGTGTGGAAAGCTGATAATATCTGCCAATAAGGCCTTGTCTTAGTTTCTCCACTCCGGTGAGTTGAAAGTAATCTATTAAATACTTAACTGATTTTATAAATTAAATTTGTTCCTGCCCTGAAGGATACAGCAGGAATAACAAAAGCCCTACATACAACAGGCATGCTCTGCCATCTTAGATATAAAAATTTTCTTTGGGAAATCCCCCTCCACCTTTGTAATTTCATTTATCTTTTATCTTTCTTTTGTGTCTATGATTCCAACACTGGAATAACAAGTTCTGCTGGCCGGTTTCATTATAATTTCCTTTCATGTGACTTTTTAATTGTGCCCAAATAACAAAGTGTTGCAACAGTGAACAGCTAGTGCATGTCAGAGTTGTATGCTGCAAAATTAATCATCTGCTCTTCATTTAAAGATAAAGATTCAAAAGAGGAGGGGAAAAAGGTGTCCTGGTCTTGTCATCTTCATTAAGTACTTGTTTCCCTTATAAAAATATTATCTGTAAAACATAAACATTTCTATATTTTTCTCTTTTCTGCTTTGCCTAGAATGCTAAATAGCCCACTGCTGACAAAGCAAGATCGTAACACCACAGATGCCAACTGAAAACCACTACTCTTATAGGTAAGCCATTTTCAAATCAAATTAGCTTCTTTTTGTTGCAATTTAAGGAGGATTTAAAAGGATTTAACAGCTGAGAAAGCTCTCAGTCCACACTGAAGATATCCAAGAGGGCCTCTGGCTAATACAGACAAAGGAGTAGCTACTGCATTGACTTTTCTAAAGACGAAACAAACGGAAAAAGAAACATCACCATCACAAAAATACACACACACACACACACACACACACACACTAGCCTGTCAGGGATGTTTAATTCCCAAAAGTGGTACAAATGACACTAAGAAATACAGAGTTGAAGTTATGGAAATATGTCTCCACAAAACTTTAAGGTCGATTTTGGATTTTTAGTTTTTCCTTCTTAAAATAGATTTTGGTTACTTCTTTACATTGATACTTCATAATATTAAAAAGGGCAGCACCATTTCATTAACGGGAGAGACAAATATGTTTAGTAATACATAATACTGCTACCCTACAATATATCCCTCCAGCCCATGATCTTATAAATGAATAATTTCCTCATCAATTTATTCAGTGGAATTCAACAACTAAGCATATAACTTATAGAACTGAAGATCTAGTATATTAATCTTGAAACCCTCCACATGCCAAATATTATTTTCCAGATAAAGGAAAACAGATGCCAATGGAAAAAAACCCTTGGTTATCCTAGAAACTTTAATTTTTCATTGTGTTTATACCTCTATTGCACACACCTCTAAATATTATTATAAGCCACAGCCTGAAAGGAAAAAAAAAAAAAAAAGAACAACTTACATCTCTGCTGAAGAGTCCAATCCACAGTGGATAATTATGAAGGGCAGCCTGAACAGCTAGGAAAGCCTGCTGGAACTGATCTGTGATGCTAACCAGTTGCATTTTGTTACTTATGCACGCAGACATTGCATCATTCCAGGACAAATTCTTCAGAATTACCATGTATTGAATATTCTGATAGGTCACTGTTTCATTGAGAATTTGTTCTGTCTTGTTATCAGCAGTTCCGATACCTAATTGAGAAATCCAGTTAGTAGGTGGTTAGAGATTGGAATAAATTTCTCTGTAATAAGCACAAAATCTTGTTTGAATTCCCCCTCCCTAAAAATATACATTAAAAATATTTACTTATACAGTAAATTATGCTAGTGATAATAGTTAGGAGTAAATATATCTTTGACACGTTGGACAAAATATATAGAAGAAAAATAGAATCATTTGCAACTTATTTTTACATACACATGTTTTTGCATGGGAACTTGGGCTTACACATTCTTAGACTTCCTAGCTTTAACTAATTACTATATGATATTAAGAGTTCTATGGACTAAACACATTAGTAAGGAAAGTGCCTGTTTCTGAAAGGAGATATAATTGCTGATGCTGCCTGAAGAAACTGTGCTAATCACAATCACACCAGGATTCCCAAGGAATCCGCATAGTTTGGATTATAGCTGTACCTGGAGCCTCCTGGAAAGCTTGAATTATCCTAAGATTCCCCCCAAAACATGACGACATCAATACTGTCATATAAAGCCTCCTCTCTCATTTCACCTTCTAGAGCTACGGATTAGGAAGAACTGTTCAGCCCAGAAAAACATCCTTACACAGATGTACTACTAACCTTTTATTAAGTTTGTTTTAAACTGGCTACACTGCTTCCATCTAGACTTCAAATCGGGATACTTTTGAGTTTTAAAGTATTTGGCAATGAACTAAAGGAGATCACAAGGGAAGAAAATCACTTTGCCTATTTGAGAATGAAAGATGTGTATTTTACTGGGAGTTTGTTTTGCACACCTGTTTTGCTAGAAGATGGCCTGAGTTGTTTAAAAGGATTATTTAAATAAGAGGTACATATTTAAAAGTGGATATGCTGAATATTAGCCTATAGCAGTAATTAAGGCTCAGAGTAGCTTTATGTGTTTCATCAGATTCCAGAAATCAGTGATGACCAATCAACCAGGTTATACCAGAATATTATTTTCAGTTCAAATAAAGAAAATTATATTTATGCCAATGGACCTGATTCTGCATGAAGCTAGTAAAGGCTGCGTCACTGCAAACTAACACTCTCCATATACGGTCTCAAGGTTTGTTCTGGGCAGGCTGATTTCAACAATATATTGATATTGATATTTGATATTGATAAGTAATGATTGATATGGATATTTTGATATATTTTCACATTACTACCTTATATTTTGATAGCACTAAAAATCATGGATGTTTAGGTAGGATGAAAATATTCAGAGATCCCTTTCTAGTGCTTCTCTCTTTCACTGTTCTGAAGTAGGGAAAGGAATCATTTGTTCCACCTCTTGATGTACATGACATCTACATCTACAGAATATTAAAATCTCTACAAGCGAAAGTATGGGTCCATTGAGACCACATGGATAGAGAGTCTTGGAAAGATGGATTTTCCCTGTGCCTTTAGAACTGGGCTATCAAAATAAGTGGAAGGTAAATTCTCTGTGGCTAAATAAATTTGCCCCAGAGCATCCGGCACACAGTGCTCTTCCAAAACACCAGCTCAGTCCCTACAAGAATCTCGCTCTGCAGGTGCAACAACCTACATATATTAAAAGATCTCCTGGCACACAAATCTTAACAACAGAGCCTGTCTGTAATTTATTTTGACTCTTCAGACTTACCTACTGGCCGCTGGCATATACCCAGAAAGTGCTTGTCAGCACAGGCAGTGAAATTCCATGTTCCAACATACTGGGACTTTGGATCGTTGAGGATTACACCACATTGATTGTTAAACTCTTCATCAAAAAGCTGAAAACCAGAATTATGCTCATCAGACTCCAATAAGATATAAACAATACTAATGTAGAAAAGGTGAAAGAAACATAAGGCTAAGCGAAGCTGATCTGTCTGAACTTAAGTCGTTTTCAAAGGAATGGTGCAATACAGCTTACCTATTTGACAACCACTGCCAGGTGTTTGGACTCAGAAAGAATTCTCAAGTTAAATATAGGGAAAGAACATTAAACTATTCACCACTTGCAATAAATCTTGTTTATGCTTCACCTTGGGTAGAGCAGCCAGCAAAATACTGATTTATAATAGCTTACAGATGCACCCTACATGCAACTGAACTGAGAATTATTGATGGCAACTTTCTGATGAATGTTTCTATACAGCCTTAAAATACAAAGAGAAATTCCAGGAAAGCTATTAAAGAGTTGTTTCTGTTTTTCTCTCTCCCCTCATAACATTTGGAGATGTTATCCAAATAGGAGTAAACAGAATTCCATTACTGTCAGTCACTGTCAGTCATCTATTTGCCAATTAAGATCACCATTTGGGGAATCTGGTCTTTTTTACGTACTTTTTGTATATTTTTTCCTCTCTTCTTTTGATACAATCAATATTCCAAACCTTTTACACAATATTCAATAGAAGTCCAAAAATCAGAACTTACATCCAGCGGGATTTTCCTTAATCTTCCTGTCAGGAGCGGGTGAAAGTTACTATACAACAGTCTGCTCCCGTCTATCCACTTGTTCTCCCTTGTGCTGAACAAGAACTGCAAACCAATCCAAACATCTTTCGGCATATCGGTAAGCAAGGTTGTTATAAAATCTGTGGGACAGCATGGTAAATACATACACATTACAATGCAGAAACCTACAGCAAACATCTCAAATAAATAACACAAACACCATTTGTATAATCAATCATCCTCCACCCTCCATAATCAATAAGAAGGATGTTATCTTTTATGTAAAAGGTGCAGACTGTGTCCTCTAAATTCTCAGCTGAGGAGCAGGTGGTGAAATTACGCAGAAAGGAGAGAAAGGAGAGAAAGAAGAGAGAGAAAACTTTGACTCTTGTTGTGGGGAAAGAATAGAAAATCTTAAAACACCTATGGAAAAGCAGCATCTGAGATTAGATTTCAGTGCAAGGAGAAAGGAGAGAGGGAAGAACTAAGACAGAAACAAGTTTTCTCTCTCTTCTTTCTCTCCTTTCTGCGTACCAGTAAGGGAAGGCAGGAAAGGACAAAGGAAGTTAGACTTAGCCGGGAAAAATTCCAGGCAGGAAAAGCCTAAAAGTCCCCTCTTAGTGAGCATTCTGACAAGAGGCTTCAGTAAACCCCTGGTGAGCAGAGACATCCACAAGGTTTGTCTACATTAGAAAGACAAATTGAGGCAATGTAATTAGCTGCTGCTGACATGTCTCAACCATCAGCCAGATTAGTCTCAACTCACTTTCTAAGCTAGACAAACCCACTGAGGATTTACATATTGAAGCTCCCCACCTTTCCTATACACTGCAAAGAGCAGAAAGAGCCTTCTTGCTGTAAAGCAGCACACTTAGATGGTTCTGCCTTAATTTCCTACACAAGGGGCTTTTACTACACTGGGGGGTGTGGGGAGGGCAGCAAGAACAAACAAAACTACCTCCATAAGCACAAAAGAGGACAAAAGGTCCTGCTAGGTAATACTTTAGAGCGTTATGCTTTTGCAATCTCTAAAGAGTCCCAGATGACTCGGGATGTGTAGCTACTTGTACAGTTCCAGCCCTATTCAACTCTCATGACAGCAGTAACAAATTGCCATGTAGACGCTGCCTGTACACTAGCGGCTTCCCTTGTCTTCTTCCTATATATCATTTAACAAGAGGGTATTTGCTTAAAAAAAAAGTTAAGTGTGGCTCACATGGTGGAATTCAGCCAAGCTACTTCAGATACAGCTGCAGACCACTATTAGTTATCCACCCAAACACAAATTCAAATACAGCTGGCTCAATCAGCAGGAGTTACTGCTGAACCCTACTTGCAGCCAGTGCAAACATATTTCCCCCTAACTGCATTCACCCCAATGACTACCTTTATATAAAACCTGAGAGAAAGACCCTGAGGGGAGCACAAAATCTCTTGTTTTTTTTGCAGTCCTGCCTGCCTTGTACCCTCCTAATACTCTCCTGGGCAGTTTACAGCAGACCTGTTTAGACAGATGGGCAAAATAAGCTCCTCAGCATGCTTGGACACGGAGGGTCCTACACGCTCCAGAGGATTTTTGTGCTTCGAGTCTTGTTCCAACACACAGCTGGGCTTACGTGGGGAGCAGCTTCTGAGTGATCTTCACAGTGCAAAAACCTACAACCTCAGATATGTTTGAACTTGCAAAGCTAAGCAGGGGAGGGAATTCTTCATCCATTGAGCTTCCTACTCTCAATCTTGAAGTAAAGTTTTACAATTTCTTCTTTTCGTAACAGATAAGGCCATAAAGAAAAGCTGTTCACTGAAATGGATTGAATATTTGCTGATAGTATTTCTACTTTAACGTTTCTAGTGGTGACAGCACTAGACAATATGTTTCCAGTGGTTTTGGCTTTTTAGAATGGCCCCACTGCAGATAACCAGGTGATTTTATGCTGAAGTATTCAGGTGGTCGAGCTATAATGAATTTAGGAGAAGCTTCACACTAAAAGTGCCCTCAGTTCACCAACATACCTTGTTCAGCTTGATTTGAGATCGATGGAAGAGAGCCTCCATAAGTTATACATTTTTCATTAGCTGCATTAAATGTTAGAGATTTGGGATTCATCTTTAGAAAACACTGCAAAATAAACATAATAAAATTGATGTTCGTCTTATCATTGCTTCCCAAAATACAGCTCATGAGAAAAAGTTCTTAAAATAAAAGTCTTACTTCTCATTTCCTAGAAGAAAAAAGGCATTATTTTTCTTCAGAAAGCCAGAGAACTGATACTACCTGCTGGATTCTCTTCCTAGATTTGTCAGAATAGACAAGTTTAAAATGGTGAATAACTCCTCATTCTTTGAGGGACATAATTCAGTGATTTTAATCAACCACATAAGGATAACACTGAGACTACTTAGGAGCATAACTCAACTCAGACTGGGCTGGGCCATGAACCTGCACTGTAATACATTACCTTTTGGGAGAAATTACATCGGAACCCTGAAGTTATTTTTATAAGCAATTATAAGAAATAAATTTGCAAAGATTGACACGAGGATAATGCACACGATTGATGTGACAGGCCACATAATAGAGATCACAGTCGTACTCTGGTTTTAAGTGACTGTCTTGAAGGTTTCCTACAATATGTCTTTCTTATATTACGGCTTCTAATGTGTATTGGTTCAACCTTAAAAGCTGGTTCCAATTATTCAGTTAAGTCCTTAAAACGGCTTAGGAAGCAGGATGTCTGCCAGTTTGCTGACTGCCTACTGATTACTCAAAGTGAATTAAGATGCTTCTGTCACAGGAGTCTCATCAGCTTCCTTTCTAATCCTTCAAAGCAGAGCCTGATTAGACAACACAGCCAAAGGTCTTAGGATGGGGAAGGTAAACTAAAATACCTGAGAATTGCTTCTTTAAATTTAAAAAGCTTTCAATCCTGAATATGAGGTAGAAGTACACCAGATATTAATCACTGCACATCATTTTCAAATGCAACCTCACAGCAGATTCCTGGTCACAGGAGCTACCTCCTCACCTCTCAGCAGCGCACTCCAACCTACTAGGCTGTGAAAAATAAGTGATGATGATTACTCTGTGTTAGGTCCTTACCTTATCCCGAAACCGAAGCCAATCTTTAGGACAATCTCCTTTCGCTGGGCGGTAACTGGGATCGTGCTTTTCCAGCAAGGAGGCATTATTTTTTTCACAAATGAAGGGCAGTTTCATATTGCAGTTAACTGGGTAGTCTGCAGAAATGCAAGTTTTAAAAAAGCTACGGTATGACTATCATGATCTAATTGCCATATAGACTTTAGGATATGACAGAGACCAATAAAAAGGGCATGAAAGAGGGCAATGAAAAGGGCCAAGTTCTTTTAAGTGCTGACACAGTGAAGTATTATGCAATATAAAGCAATAAAAGTAATATCAGAACAAGAGACAAATGTAAACGATTTACATCAGATAATGATAGAGACAAATCATGAAATGCAAAATCTGAACTGGAAGATTCATCTTGTATTTTAGCACAAAGGTTACGTAATCTAATGTCTATTTACGCAAAAAAAAAAGAAAAAACAAGAAAAAACAAAAAAAGAAAAATCTATCCCTTTAACATCTGGTCTACAGTGCTATACATGCTTCCATAAGTAATTGGAGTGGCTGTCACTGAAAATTAATTTCTGGCTAATAGGGATGAAAAAAGGTCAACAGGACACTAGTATGCAAAAGAATAATGGGGAAACTGGGTTCTAAAGTGGAACTAACAATAAATAAGAACTGTTTTTCTCCTTGTAGACTGGGGTAACAATTTTTTTTCCCCGATATAAAGCAACGTTAAGAGAAGGAAATGAGAAGCTCCAAGTACCATCAGCTAGTTTTTCTATTACATTTGGTATGTTTAACACTACTGAGTGCAAAACACATCTATGTATTATATGCAGTAGCAGATACTCAGTCAATTACCCCAAGGACTTAATTTCCAAAACTCAGTATGTAACACATATACACAAGCAGGTAACCAGCAAAACCAGATTTCTTTGAACCAATTAATGCCACAAAAATAGTGACCATCAGTCATAAAATTTTGTTATCTGAATTTGGGTTTGTGTCTTGTTATCAAAAAAATACTACTAAGACTTCAATCACGAGGAAGAAATAAATAATTCAAAATGAAATCAATTTATCATCAACAAGCTGTTCAGTCCTAGTTGAACATCAGTTTGTATTCATTATCAAAGCTTGAACAGAATGATTATTACTTTTTAAATGTAATAAAAAGAGAGAAGGAAAAAAATTACCTCTGTACCAGCTCTTTCTTGAAACATACCAACAGTCCCTCAAGAGTCGATCATGGAAGCGCGGAAATAACTGTAAACTGGATAAAACAAGTCAGAGTCAATCTCCAAACCAAGTGAAAATTCTAATAAAAACAGAGCCACTGCATATAAAAATTTAGGCTGATAACTGTTTCTAGGAGATGCCCTATAATACTGGAAGGGACATGAGAGAAGGAAACTGGACTGGAGAAGTTACACAGGAGGTTCAATAGACACACACCACATCTAAATTCTGTGTATTTATGAAATGTGTAGAAGGGAAGAATCTATTCCTTAATTAACCATGCTGCAATTGCTAGCACACTGTCAGGACAAGTGAGGATAATGGGCAGTAGCCAAACACACCATTCTGTAACTCTTTTTCCTGCCCTGTGTACTTCAGGATCTGAATTTGGAATGGCATGAATATGGGTTGGGTACATGGAAATAAAAGGAAGAAGAAATGTCACTGAACTATTTTTTTTTTTAGCTTAGTTTAAGTTACTTATCTTACTTCTTTATGATAATATAGAAGAAGTGAGCTCTACATATTTGGAGATTAAGCATATTTTTTTAAGGAAGCTATTCTGCTTATTTATATTCCCAGAAAGGACATCAAAAGAAGCTCATAGTAGGGCACCCCACAATTATTCTACATACGGTGAATGATAGCTGTAGCCATAATCAATAAATTTCAGCCACCACTTCTGTTCACTGTTTGATAACTGTGGAAAAAAAAGAAAAAAAGAAATAACAAAACTCTCAATTTTACTAGCATATATAAAGACAGATCTACACAGTTTACCAGGGACAAACCAATAAAAAAAACTCCTTTTGATTTTACATGGTCTTTCGCATACATAGGAAGCATTATTCTTCAACAATGGGAAAGGATACAGTTTGAGATGGACATGCCAAGCAGGGGAATTCTTTCAGTGCTATTTTAAGCTCATTCTAAATATACAGTCCTGCAAAGTCCGTGCCAGACAGCCAGGACACAGGTGCATGTTCCCCAAAGCTAATGTGGATTCAAAGGACTTTCCTTCCTTTCTCAGAACAATCCTGCTCTCCAACAAAAAGCCCAACTCTGATCAGACCATAAAAAGGCCAGAGATTTAGTGGGTCAAAGAATTCATCTCTCTTCTCCAGGGAGAAAAGAAGTGGTCAGTGGATGTGGTCAAGAGAAATCTCATGAAGAGAGCTTGCAAGCTGCTAATTTCGGGAAGTAATGAATTCTCACAAGCAGTAGTACTGAAGAAAGGTAGTAATTGAGGTGCTGAACCATGAGTTTTTTTTGCAAGATTCCTCAGAAGAACATACTTGCATGCTACAAACACCACAGACAGTATTCCTTAGAAACCATCTAACCATCGTGCATTTCAAATCAAATTCTCTCATCAGACCAAAACCAACAACGAAAACACACACACATACAAAAAAAAAAAAAAAAAAAAAAGAGAGACGTCTTATACCATGAATAAAACTAAGCATTAGGACAATGGGTAGTGAAGTATTTGCTGACCAGGGAATGTTTACAAGGTGATCCCGTTACACTACTTTCTCCCAGAAGATTTCTTCCCTGTTATTAAGGTTACATTTAAATTCAAAAAGTTACAGGACTAATAATCTCTTATCCTTCAACTCATCTTCTGCTTTTATATACAGATAAGAATCATTAAGTTCAATAGGGCAGAGAAATAAAGAGCTTAAGAGAAAACATTGTCATTTATTAACAAAAGATATCTGCTAGGTTACACCTCTTTACCTTTTCTATTTGAGATAGTATTGTCCTCAGTTTTGGGTAGGATTCCACAGCAGCTAACTCACTATCATTTTGCTGACAGTAGAAGACAGCTTCCTGGAAGCTCAGGTTTTTATCTGGTACAAACCACAGCTCTGCTCCGTCAACAACAACTGGGGCTCCATGAATTCCAATTTCATCTATGTGGAAGAAATATCATACACATGAAGAACGAATCCTGAAAAAACACAATTCTTCCTTTTTCTAAATCTAATAAAAAATCAGTTTGATGCTGGGAAGAGCAAACATTCTTGCGCTCTGAGCTCTCTCTGAACCCAGCTCTGCAAGTTGTGACCTTCACTAATATCAAAATGGTTACTGCATAGCAACATAGCAAAACAGTCATGAAATTTAGATAGCACTAAGAACTACATGCAAATAATGGAAGAATATGCAAAAGTCTATTTACCTGGTATATACCATTCAGGTGTCTTTGGAGTGCTGCCTATTCAGAGGAAAAAGGAACAGTCATTTCAAGCATACTTTCTAATGTAGTCACAAAAAAACAGAAAAGTGAAGGTTATACTGATTCCTCTCTTTGAATGATGGAAAAAGATAGAAATCATATACAGGCTTAACAGTTTAAAAATAGATGATGCAGAAGTAATGGGAGTTTTGATGTCTCTGTCTTATCAATTTTTTAATTTATGTCGTAAGCAAAGGACAAGTATCACAGTACATGTATGCCTGATGCTCTTAATCTTGGCTCCTGATCACATTTCACTGCTGTACTTCCCGTATCATCCATTTTCAGTTCCATAACAAGCAACATATCAAACACACTGGCCTGCTCTCAGCCAGCCAGAACCAGAGCACTCCTCAAGCCTCACTCGCAAATTTATATGATTTTACATCACAAAAACTGCTAACATTGAAATAAATAATAAAAAAAAGAGCGCATCAACAAGCATTTTTATTAGAATAAATAAAAGTAGATACACTCTACCTTTTGTTATCTGGCAGACCCATTCAAGTCTTGCCTCGCAATCAAAAGGCTTCAGGTAAAATTCCAGGTCTCTACCTTCATGGAAATAATATCTCCAAAACGATCGCCGTGAAAACTGAAATGTCTGTGAGAACAAGTAAGATGTAAAGTAAGAACAAGAAATGAAACTGGTATAGTACAGACCTCTATACTATGAAAAAAAAAAAAAATTATCCAAAACGAAACAGAAACAGTCTTTCTTATTTAGCATTATTTCTCTTGTTATCAAGCTTAAAATCTCAATGCCCTCTTACTAATCTCTCCAATAATGAGAATTTCTCATTATTTACTGAAAGAGCACATGTCTAAGTCTAACAAGCAGTGGAGAGAGGATACTGTAGGTGTCAATATAGTCACAATGTCCCCTTCAAACTACTCTTATTTTGTCTAAAATATTTATTAGCTTTATTAGCTTTATTAGTATTGAAGGAAACAGCTTCTCAGCCTGGGGTCACTGCCATAGGAGAGGAAGATGAAGGGAACAGCTGTGAATAGAAGCAAAAGGATGCAACAGTCCTTTCTTTTAATAAAAAAAATTAAAAAAAAATTAAAAAGACACAGGTGCTTCAAGTTAGCTCTAGAGAAAGGAGAATACTAGAATGAACTTACAAAAAAAAGTCAGGTTATGCTTCATAATTTCACAAGAAACATGCAGATACCCACAAAACAAGCAGCACACACACTCTATTACCGATACTCTGACTACTGAATCCTACTTTATCTTTCAATTATTTTGATAATTTACTTTCACTTCAAATTTCATCTCAATTTTAAGGAATTATTTGTAGAGTGCTGTTTACTCTTCTGTTTTTGTCTCCACACTAAATGTGGAGCTACATAGCCTGGCATTATGCAGTATATCATAGTTTTGTTATTAAAATATTTTAGTAGAAGCTAAGAAAGTCTTAGGGAAGGTTACTATTATCATAGCACTTGATTTGTAAAAATCGTTTGAACAAAGGTAGGTAGGTAGGTAGGTAGGTGAAGATTCCCAAAGCGAAACACTAGCAAATTTTTACTATGCTCAGTTAAGAAAACACTTTAGCAAACACCTAAAAATTAATATATCACTGACCAAAGTATTTTTTTCCAAGGTCTTTCATGTATAAATATGCACACTGCTATTTTAAACCTTGAAACTAACCTTCAAAGCAGCACAGTCTCTTGTGTCATACTCATCCTCCAGATAATCGAGCGGCATAATAACACTAGTTACCTGCAGGAGGCACAGGATGAAAGAATCATTACTTCAGTAACACATTTGCTGTGATGACTATTATCATTATGTTTATCATTATTGAAATATATGTTAACGTACACTCACTAGACCAAAGAGCTTTGAGTTTGCGAGCCTGTTATTATAGAGAGAGATGAACTAACAATTTTAGGTAAACAAATCAATTACAGCGAGGAATGTATTTCTAGAGAAGTCTGACCTAGCATGCAGACAAAGCAATCAACCCCAGCCCCAACTGTGCCATTTTGTTTTTTCATCGCCTCTGAGACCTTTATTACGGTATTCCTCTATCTTTACATTAAAATAATTTAATAGGAATATGGTAAGAGACAGAAATCAGAGTAATGTTATTAGAATATGTTTTGTCCAGGAATTGTACCTGGATGGTAGCTCTTTTGTAAGTGCCCAATCTTCTGAATAATCCAGCTGTTATAAGATTTGCCATATTTAACTTAAAATATTTATCAATTTATTTTCAATTCAATCAAAGCTGAAAAAATCAGGATGTAACATTTCCTAGTTAGAACTTTACTCACAGGTTTATCGTCGCTCCATTGCCAAGTTCCCAAAGAATCTGGACTCCTCTTATTCATTCCTATCCATACCCATCTGTCATTGCTGCAAGTAAACAAAACAAAATCTTAATCCAGATGTACAGTTCAGCAGTTCCAGTTAATGAAAAGACTAACCGGATCCACTGCATTACTTGGGATCAAGCTCAAAGCTTAGGACTGCAAGTTGTAGCACTTCAGAGCGTAAAACGAGTATGTTATTTTTCCCTGATCACAGAGAAAAGTAATTTCTTTGCAGCTGCACCATCACTTGATCAATTCCTACTTGATATAACGTTCTCTTATATTTTTCCTTACAGAATGACACTGAGTTTTGTCTGGCTTGTTTCTCCTTCTTTGGGCTGTCTTTGGGTTCTCATCAACTCAAATACACTCTTAAACTACACCAAAAATCTCCACTCATACAGAAGAACCGACTCCATATATCCTTTAGAAGTGTCATTGATATAAACAAGCCAATTATGGGCATATATGTCAACTGTGTGACTTCACAAATGAACAACCAACATAAAAGCATGCATCAACCCTATGGACTCTAATATCTGCTTAACAGACAGTAAGAATTTGCTCTAAATTACATGATTAGAATCAGAACTGTATTTCTTCTAGGTTTTCACTTGTTCACTTTTATACGTAGAGGATGTATAAACTGAAAGTTTCAGCTGTTCTGAGAAACAAGTCATTATAAAAAAAAATGTTTACAGTGTGAAAAAGCACAAACCTTAAGGTTTTGTGATAGAGATAGTAAAATAATAATGCCACATTACAGGGCTCTCGAGAACTTCACCTGGAATACTATTTCATTAGCTCATGTTGTATGATATATGGGTATAACATAGGGCTATGCGAATTTTCTTGGTTTTTTTTGGTAAGCTGAGCCTTCCTGCACACATCACCATAAAAATGCTGAACAGAGACTGAAGTATTCCAGGGTGCAGCACCAAAAAGGCAGCTGAAGCAGCTTGGAAGAACTTGAGGATGTGGTTCCAAGACACTTATTTTAGTACTGGACTGAAAAAAAAGTTACATTCCAATAGTGAGTTCATGAAACCAGATCTGGAAGCTTGCCCTTGGGATTCAAAGCTACAAAACAAATGACAGCTTAGCCCAGAGCATGTAGGTTAGAGCACATGAAATCTAAGAAAAGTAATAGCATGTTATTTGGTCTGGATTTCATTAGGAGTAAAGAATTAGCCACTAACAGATCTCCTTTGTGATGAGTGTTTCTCTCAACTCCAGTATTAATCTTCTGACACTCGTGTGGCAGTGTGATCACACCAGTGTGAGCTTCTCATACTCAACATCCTTTAGGCTTTTAATGATTTCACATCAAGAGCCTTTAAAACACCCAAATGCCCTGAATTTCTCCAGAGGAAAAACCATGAGCAAAAATACTGACAGCTTCCTAACAGCTCAGTGGCTTTTGGCAACTTGCCTTTAGGACTCTTCCTCTTGATTGTTCATTCCTATACAGCTAATGAGGCTCTGCTTCCCTCTCCCCTCCTAGCCATAGGTGCAGCGTGGTTTGAGCAATCAGTCATCACAGAAGAATATCTACCCATGAAAGATTGAGACACTCATTTCAGAAGGATTTCTAGGACCTATAGCAATTATTTTCAAAATTATTCAGTTGTTTTGGGCTATTAAAAACAAAACAAAAGCAAACAAAAAAAACCCTTTCACTTTACAATCAGTCTGCGAACATAGCAATGCTTTTCAGCTGGTCTAGTATTTCTATATTATCATTCATTTACTTCTTTGGGCATTGCTTAGTCATGAGCATGAGTAACTCAGCCATTACTACACTATTCTTGACAGTAGTTTTAAATTTAAGAAAAGCCTTTTGATAACCCTTTGATACTACACTATCACCTTATCATGGCATACACATACACACAAAAAAGCTCCTCTGACTATGTTAGACAACTATAAATTATAACTTGCTCTCTATTGCAACTGAGCTTGCAGGAAAGTGTTCAGATGTGCTTCAGATGTTAGTCTCCTTGCAAAACATTTCAAATCCATACTGTAGACTGGTATCAAAATGGACTTATCTGTGCCGGAGCATCTTTGAGCTACATTCTTGGAATTGCCTAGAATTTTTCTAAATTTTCACCCTCAAAAATAGGTGCTATTTGTGCTTTACAAAGTCTCCCGTGCTCACCAAAGATGAAAGATTCTCCCCTGCAGAATACCAGCAGCTTTCCTCTCATACAAAACTAAAATGTAATAAAAGTCAGCATTGTACACCAGTGAATGCTCTTTAATATGAATGATAATGTAACAGAAAATATTTCTACTACTGTGTTTTACCTACTAAAATAGAAAACAATTTTTTATGTCCCTCACATCAGTTCCAACTCAAGATTAAGAGCCTAAATGAAGTAACTTTGACTTCTAGTTGCAAGTTCTCAACAAGAGGGAGGATATTAACAAAAAATTGTGCACCTGGGCCAACATCATAGTGGAGATATTTAAAAGGAGAGCGGAAAGAGAAGGCAAGACAGCAGCAAGGCTCACCTAAATGTAAAGCTCAGTCGATGCTGCTCCTCGCTCTGTAAGAGGCAACTACCATGAGCTGCATCCCACCCTGCAACCACCCTGCAACCACCCTGCCTTTAGAGGGGAAAAAAGGGCACAGAAGCTGCATCGTTGCAATTCCCACAAGACGCATCTTGGCTTTTATTGCTGGCTTGACTAGCGTCCTGAGAATAACATCAGTCACCTCTAGAAAGCATCATCGATACTTGAATTTGCAAGATTCAGAACCAACACTGAAGCAGAATATATAAAAAGACAACGGATTTCTTTCCAGCCAGGTGTCCTCATTGAAATGTTATTTCAAGCCCATTCAAGCTGTTCCTCTCTTTGCATCCAGCATCACTGCCAGCTATAAGCTGAAGAATGCTCAGAAAAACAATCCTAGAGAATGAAAGTAAGTGAGAGAATGAGAGCAAGTCAAGTGGGTCTTTTCTGCCTGTACCACGTCCCTTAAAGTGACAAAAAATAAAAATAAAAAGAGAAAGCTTATCTCGTGTTTCTTTCCAACAGGCAAAGGATGGCAGGCAGCTTTTATTTTCTTTTCCAGTGGCAACTGCCCGACTTGGCTGGAACAATTCTAGCTCTTATTTGCCTCTAAGGTGGAATCCGAGTAAAGAACAGAATGGACTCGGTAAGCTGCCCTTTTCCTGGTGAACCAAACTGACTTCTGCTAGCATTTAAAAACAAGCAGCTCTCAATGAGTCACAGGAGAACCGAGCGAGGAGGAAAAAAAAAACCCACCACAAACCAAAGCACCAAAGTGCGGCTCCCTCCCTGAACAGAACTGACTGCCCTGAATGGAGAGTTTAGGTCACAGTTTGCACGGAGAAAATGCAAGGAAAATGGACAGACTTTGTGCCAATGCATTCCAGCAGCCAGTCACGCCTAGTGTTATCGTAGGCTGATTTCTCCCACTTATCCAGATGATTTGGTTTTAGTAAAATAATTCACTTGTTTTCTTCCCTCCTTTCTCAAATGGAGTTATTTTCAGACAAGCTACACATCACTCGATCTCCAGAATACTTTATATAATCACCACCCTTGAGTAACGTGAAAATAATTAACTTGGGTAATTTGTTGCATTGCACAAACATACGTAATTTAAAAGACTTCAGGCTATATCAACCATGTAGCATTTCTGTGCAGGAAGTCCTGCAGTGCTCAGAAAGGGTTACTCAGCCCACACCTGTTTTGCATTATACTTGACACACACAGAATTCCAGATACGATTCCAAAGCCATTATATTATGCTCAATAAATGGCCCTTCTGTGGAAGTTCTGCTAAAATGTTCTTGAAGTTCTGCAACCTCCCTTCTTTTAAGCAAAGTTTGATATTTCAGAAATATGGAAACTGCAGTAGCATCCTGTGTCAACTGACTCACTGGAAAGAAATATATATATATAGAATGCCTAACAAAAAATGGCCACTAACTGTAATTAATACCAGCAAGCTGAAAAGTGATACCTACTACTTCTTGTGAGAAGGAAAATAAAAATAAGTTAATCCTCTAATCAACCTTTAAGGTACATTAGGTAAAAATTGTGACTGTAAAAGAGTATAATAAGATTTAAAGCTAGAAATAAATTGTCCACTAATTTCTATTTCAGGGACTTTGATTATTCAGCAAAGGAATCACAGCTGGCTTTTATACATGCTGAGCAATCTATTTAGAGAGCATAGGAGTTTGCTTTTGTCTTTTATTGACCTAAACATTGATTGGGTAATTTTGTTCATTTGTACATTTCTAGATAGATTTTTTTCAGATAAGTTGGATGTTCAAGCAAGAAGCTCTTCAGTGATGAGGTATTAAAATTTATCACAGTGCCTCATTTGACAGCTTTTAGATTAATCCTGATGTAGTTTGTGGATGAAAAGCTCAGATCATGTAAGCAGCAGCATTTGAGTTCAAGCTGTCAAAAGTTCTGCGAGACCAGGCTGCCAAGCAAAAAAAAAAACACATTGCACAATGTCCTGATGTCACCCCAACGTCTAGAAAAGCTTTGCAGTGACAGATTCTTTGATTGCAAAACCCTCTAAGGGTTAATTTCTTGACACTGGGAAAATCAACACACCCCTTTAATGGCCATGTAGTGTTTGGCAGTTATGCCAAATGGCATCTGGGCCAGACAGATTGCTGAACGCTGTATTATTCACATGTTCAAAAGATAGCACCGATTTAGTTAGGAAGCATTTAATAAACAGAGGTAGAAATTACTTATCTGAAAAACTGAAATAACAACTCACTTCTCAATAATGTTCTCACGAAGAACAGAAACAACTATTACTCAGCTGCACCAAAATGCAACATGGAATGGAAAACATTTATTACAACAGCACAAGCTTAAATTAATGTAAGAGAAGATGCTTAAAGCACATCCTTTTCTCGCGCTCCCTATATCAACGTGACATGTTTGCCTAAGCTGTACTCCCTTGACATTTTCCAGGAAGGCAGTGACATGACAAGCAGTTCAAATACCAAATCCAGCCTTTTTTTAACTGTGGGAAAGAGACTGGATGTACACTGTCTCATAGTAGCCATTTGGGGTCAGCAGCAGCATTTGCTATTGCCTGCTCTGCCTGAAGGCAAAGTCGTTGGTTACCTGATGATTTTTCTCAGTATGGAATGAAGCACCTTGATTTCTTCTGAGTGACTAAAACTAGGCAGGTGGCCTCCCAGGGCTTCACAGAACCTTTCTGCCTCTTCCCACGTCCTGGTCCTCAGCACTCTTTCACTGTGGAAGAACTTCACAAGAGCCAAAAATCAGAGTGAAGAACAGAAGAGGCAACAGCAGTTCTAAAGTGCCTGCATGACTCAAACCTGAACGTACTCTGCAGGAATGAGTAATAGGCATTTCCATGGGGAGCACATTTTAACAGTCATTGTATTTTTAAAGCTTTGTTTGGCAACAGCTAAGCCCTAGGGCATAGCTAATAACATTTATTTCAAATGCTCCATGCTCAGTATGACAAAATATCTGCTTTTCTTTACCAGAAATATTTTAGAAAACACCACTCAGCTCATTCCAAAATTGCAAGACAAATTACAGGTATTTCAGGATGTAACATACATCTCAGCTAACACATTCACTTGATCCCTCCTTCGCCTTCTGCCCAAGGGGACTCCTATTAGCTGGGTGAGCTACACCCACGTGCTTGGTCAATAAGAGTGTTGGTGAAACTGCTAGGGCCAGCGGTCACATCCCATCAGCGGGACAAGGCCAGCTCTGCTGAACATCAAATATCCAATAAATAAATATCCAATAAATATAAATAAACATCCAATAAATAAATAAATAAATATCTAATATCCAAGGAATAACATCGTACCTTGTAGCAGGCAAGACCAGATCCATTGTGCCACCCAGGAGGACAGGGATCAGTTGGCTTTGGGAGCACTTCTGGTTCCTTGGGTGGCCCAATGTAGTCTTTGCAGACAGAAAATGCTTTGGTGATTTTGCAGTCTTTAGTTTCCCACTTTCCAAGAGACTTCCCACTGGACATGGCCACACATCCTCCGGAAAACTCTGAGATTGAAGTCAACAAAAGGAGCGTTTAAAACATTGATTGTTTTTCTCAAAATGAATAGGTTTCTGAATAAACACTTTATCTCAGTTTTGGGAGTCCTTTAACATGGTACTGCACAATTAGTTCAAAATCAAATGATAATGATATTTTAACTGTTAAAATTTACCTGGTTGCATTGAATTCCAGTTAGTATATGTCACAGCTTCACTTTTTTTTCCATCCACCTCACCCCAAGTATATATTCCCGATTGGCTGATATCTTGCAAGCCGATCCAGAAGTATTTTTCTTCAATTTTGCTGTATTTTCTGATCAGATTGTTTATAAATTCTTGTTCAAACCTGAAAATGTAGAGATTATGTCAATATTCAAGGGACATCTGAAGCTATCAAATCAATTTGGAAAGCAGACATATTAGAACAATTACTTCAAGCAGTTGTCTAGACAGTCCTATACGGACTGTATTCTACGTGAATTACATTTCTAAATACTCTAGGGTAAATATTACCTTCTTTTAAGGGGTCAGCAGTCTGGGAAATAATATGCTTCCCAGAAGGCTCAATTCTGTAGAGATTTGCTTGTTTGTTTTACAGTGTGCAGCTCACAGAAATCTTAATCACTGACTGAATCTTCAACATCTTACTGTAAAATATGCACAGAAATCGTAGAGCTGTACTTTACCTGCTTGTAATTGTAAGATTGCACTGGACTCCAAACGATGCTTCCGTTTTATAAATCTTGTAACAGAAGTTTCCATGTCTCTCCGACTCCTGGTTAGAGAATAAAAGACATATTTACACATTACAGCCTAATTTAGACATTATGATCTATCCTGTCCAAGAAAGAAATCACTGCTCGCACTGGCTGATGCCTGTGAGCTGATGTGAAGTATGCAAAACAGAAACACAGTGCATGAGACATCCATTTGCTCATTTAGGGAGGAAATGAGATATAAAGGATACATATTCCACATCCGTATTCCAGATGAGAAACAGAAAATGAAACTCTCACAATCTGAGTTCCAAGAAATAATTCAACCGCAGAATAAAATACAGCACTGTTTTAGCTCAACTGTGCACAGAGTCTTCCGATTGCTACGTGCATTTAGAAAGAGGCACAAGGGTGACAGCTAGTCCTATTCAAAACAATAGGAGTTTTGATGCTGCTGTGCCAAGGCCAGGATTCAAACAGAGGAATGATAAAAGGGTGACATTAGCGTTGTGTTACTAAAAAAACAAAACAAAAAAAATTTATATATAGAAAATCTGTCAATTTGCAAAAATGTGCAATTTTCAAATCTTTTCCCCTATATTTACATCTGAAATTTCAAAGAATATTAGTTATATTATAGTTTGTTATCCCTATCCTACTAGTGCTGTTATTGCATCAAAGAAAGCTACGATTCCATGTGTTGGCAGTCTCCAAAGAGACAGAGTGAAAATACTTTCAAGTTGTGCAGCAAGATAGTGCGCGTGTGCATTCTCTGGCACATTGAAAAAGGAACCAAATAACTCTGAAGTATCTGATAAGACCACCCCAAGACTGTTTAAAACAGAAAAGAAGTTTGAAAGCCCTATTTATGTTTTAACACGTGTTGTACTAAACAAAGCAAAACTGTATTCGAGACAAAGAACAGAGATGGGAGCCAAGTGAAACAAACGGGAACCTCATCTTTTTTGTTTATCAATCTCCACATAGCCTTATGTTGCAAAATACTTATCCTAAATTCAGAAAGTGTATTTAAGTAAAAACCACAAATTTACCTAGTAAAAAAAAATCTTAAAATAAAAATTTTTAAACAAGCAGATAAAACACAGCATCTCCCTCCTGGCTCCAAGTTCATAGTTTCACTCATGAACACAGTGCTAATATACCCAGTGTCTGGTTAAGAGAAGATGAAGTGTACCAAATTTATGTATACACTGTATATTGTATACATTGCACATGCATTGGGCATTGTATATTTATGTCCTTTTTAAGCTAAAGTGTTTTACTGATTTTCTTTTAGAGGTTAGCAGGCAGAAAGGAAGGGGAAATAAGCAACTTCACGCAGACTTCTGAACCCAGTGAAGGTAAAAAGTAGATTTTTATTACCTCTCTCAATGAGCAACTTTTATTCGATTTTGTTTCATTCAAAATCTCTCCTCTTTTTTTGCATACATATTTCAATTTTTCGTCACAGGATTTGACTTTCCACCGTCCCAACTGTTAGGTGTAAAAAAAAAAATAAATAAATAAATTTCAAATTCTGAAATCTTACTGTTCCCACAGTGCAGACAGAGTTTTCAGGTGGGAAAAGGCAGAACGCATGGGTTCCCTGCAATAGTAGTGGCAGAAATCCTGGAGATGGGATAGCCTGGATTACATGTGCACATGCGTGTGTTGGAGGGCAAGAGAAAGCAGGCAGCACAGAGCCGGGAAAGCTCAGATTGCCCATGGAAGGGGCAGGAAGAGGCCAGGGTGGTGCTAACTGGAGGGCAGAGATGCATGGATATCTCAGCTTGCAAGTAGTGACTCTGGAGAGAAGGGGGACACATTCACTGCGAGTGGAAACCACACACTCTTGTGCCATTTCCAGCACCGCCAGGGGAACAGGATATGTGGTCCCCAACTCCCTCCTTTCATCCTCAACTTCCATGCGCAGTCCCTGTCCTTTTCTCTCACGGAGGTGTCACATCCTTAGACAGGGCAGCCCAAATTGAGCCTGGAGATGACTGGAAACACCTCTGCATTCAAAACCTCACCCCACTTTCTTCCTAACACTGTGCTCCAGATGTGCAAGGATGCAACAACACAAATGCAGAGTGACAGAGGGGACCGGCTGCCCCAGCAGCGGCTGCCTCAAAGCTGGGAGTGTTTGTGTGTGTGTGTTTGTTTTTGCCTTTTCCTTCCAGTTATTTGTGGCAAACAATCCCTGCAGACAAACTAGCAAGCAGTGGCTAAATAATGCTAAGAAGTTTGCTTTTAGAAAGTGATTTTTAATGAAGATATGGCTAATTTATCTGGATTTTAAAGATAATCCCAGAAGTAAAATCAGCTATCTAATTTTTTCCCCTCTTCGCTTTTACACATATAAAGTGCTGCCTCTACTCTGATGAAAAAAGATCTAACAAATCAACTCTATTCCTACCTCTCCTGAATATGCCACGCAATTAGGAGTGCTGTTAAAAGGAACTTTTGGTTCATTCTGATCCCAGTAGGTAAAATATACAGTTGAACCATCTGACCATTTGAACAAGGTTGGCACACCTTCATTCCAGAAACCTGTCCACATTTCCTCTTTGACATCTGTAATTTAAAATGAAGGCAAAATTATAGTTTCAGAATAATAAGCTAACTGGAAAGGAACATGCAATCAGCAAAATTTTTGTTAATCACTGTAATGAACAAAATAAATGCTGCTATTTTTTTCTTACAATGAGAACACGGATTTGAGACATTTGTCATCTTGTTTCTCAAATTACACTCATGAATGTAAGTTTTATAGAGAAGGTAACAAACAGTGGTGAAAAAATAGAGAAATAATAAGGATAAAACAAAAAGAAACCCTCATTCAAAATCTTTTTTTAGAGTGCAAGGAGAAAGATAACACTACAGAATACAGACGACAGCTATTAGTTCAGTGACCCAGCAGTCAAATATTGACCCAATTATCTATAATCCTCTCTGAGCGAGAAAAATAAACACAAAGTATTAGGAAAATAGAAGGTGGTTAGTCCATTAAGGCATAAAAATAAATAAAACAGATCAAACCCAATTTAATGTGGATGGGGGTGAGAAAGGGGGAAAAAATAATGTCAAAGTATATAACACATTCAAGTCAGTGCAATATTGCCTCTAAAATGGATAAAGTAACATTGCTCCACCAAGCCTCTACCATTTTGCTTGGCCCACTGATATATTAATTTCCGTTCTCATAGTGATAATATTTGCTTTTCTCTTCCTACAGAGGTAACAGAGAGGGACTGGACCTGAATACCAACATGTGGCCCAAGTCTGGGTACAATTCTGGCACGAGCTCCCTCATTTCAAAGCTGCAAATTACAACCGCCTAGAGCACAAAATGCATTTTGTAATTAAGGTGCACGGCACTTGGTGTTGGACCTTTAAGCCACGTGTCCCCACTTACCTTTATGGAGCTTTGTGACAACCAGCTCCACATCTGCTAAGGACTGCACGCTCATGAGGTCGCTCTGGTTGTTCTTGCACAACTCACGCGCTGCAGCCCAAGGTGCCTCCTTGTTTACCAGCATGTAGCAAAAGCCGTTGTAGGGAAGCCAGCCCGAATCACAGCGAGTCTCCAAGTGTCTCCAAAACTCTGACAGCAGAGAGAAAGTAAATTAGAGGCTTTTGTTTTAAACACTGAATAGTTAACTCTGCTTTCTGTGCTTTTTTTTTTTCTCCGATATTTTAAATCTTGCAGCACCTTAAAAACAGCCAGAATACAGCAGAACGTGTTCAGAGATAAACAGCACAGCCCTTCAGTGCTAATGTGTTGAGACAGCATCACACTACAGTGAAGCAAATACTCTTGACTGAGCAGCATTATGGGGACTAGGAACATTTTGAAGAAATAATGTGGGCACAAGAAGAAAGAAGTTAGCAGGGGTGAAAGTAAAAAGCTGGAATTTATTCTGGTTTAGTGTAAGCAAAAGGTTCAGAAGTAATTGGACCAGGATTTTGGAGGCAAATAGAAGCAAAACAAGTTACTTCATTGCAAGGCAGCAGCTTCAACAAAAAGTTGGTTGTTTTGTTCTGGCAAAGCGGTCACACTTCTGTAGTGCATTATTATCCATATGCATTGCAGTACCATGGAAAAGACTAATTTCACATCACTCATAAGAAAACAAATGCCTAGGTTTAAATATTTTTCTTCTAATATTAAATAATTCAAGAATTCAAAATATTTTATGTATACTAAAAAAGGTATATATTACAAGCCTTTCTGGTTCAAGACATGATATAAAACATACCAATCTCACAAATGAACACTAGTAACACCTCCACATCTCCAACAGAGGAGCCAGAAAACAGACAAGGATGGTTATCTGCCAACCAGTTTTCTAGAAATCATTTATAAGTTTGAAACACTTTAGTTAAGAACTAATTTTTTGTCTTGGTAAAGGCACAAACCTATCCAGGAGACACCCCACGATAACTTTCCACCCTCAGGATGCTGCTCCAACCCTCTTACCCCACTTCTCCCTACATACAAGGGCAGTTGCATCCTTCAGTGAAGTCCTCCCACGGGAGCTCCACAGACTGATAAGGCAAAAGCATTTGAGTTTAAGACACAGGAAGGGTCAGACATCAAGGTGTAGGTGACAAGTGGATGAAGGTAGATGTCACAGATGGGCAGTGTGTGTGTCTGTGTGGATATGTGTGTAGGGAGGAAGAGTACAGCCCTGATTTGTTTTGTTCTTCTCACTGCCATTGTAAGATAAAATTAATGGGCCAAGTAAACATTAGACTCTGGGCCAATTACCAACAGAGCAGACTTGGCTTCCAGTGCTGGGCTTGGTTACAAAGGGCAGTAAGGTCACTTAACAACTTGCGTTTCAATGCAGAACTTGATCTGAGCCCCAGGGTAAGTCAAATTTTATGTCCACACACTCAAACTGGGCTAAAAGTAGTGATGGGAAGGTATGATGTGCAAAAGCCAGTTGTAGACTTTCCAAGAATACGAAAGAATGAACAAGGCATAAAGGAAAATATTACAAAGAGGGCAAATGAGAAACGCTTGGTGTGTGCTGAGAAATGCTTAGAATATGAATGACAAAGCTGAGAAAAATGAAAGGTGTTTGTGATGCATCATCTTGACAACAGATAGTTTGCTTCTCATTTGCTTAAATACCTAAATACCACTGTGAAAACACTTTGGTAAAGCTGTCAAGGCAGTTTTGGGAAAGGGGAAAAGGAACCTCACAAATTAACATTTCTCTCGCATTAACATATATAAACAAACACATGAAACATTGTCCTACCTGGGAATTTCAAAACCTTCTTTAATGACTTCTTGCAAATATAGGGAAGTGGAGTCCCACAGTGGTAACTCTGCCACTGCCCTGAGGTGGCATTCATCACCACACAGCTAGTTTCATCCAAAGGGGTCAAATTCTGCATATCTATGTACCGAAAGAAATAAAAATAGAAGAGCACAAGTTATCTAAGTTATGTAAGGTATCATTAAACTACTTTTTTTTTCCTCGAATACAGGATATATAAAGGAATAATGATATAGAAATACAGCACTTCATATTTGAAGAACATGCTTTAAATGAAGGCACCTGTCCTACCACAGGTCACACACACTCTTTTGGGAGAGAAAAAGCTACAGAATTAAAGAATCCAGCCTCCTACTCCAGTGTTTAATCCTATAACCATGAGGAATATTCTGTTTACAATACAGCAATCCCTTTGCCTGAGCACTTTCCCAGACTAAGTATATCTTAGGGGAGAGCCCTTTCTGCAGCCCTGTTTCCTTCAGCAGCCCTGGTCTAGCCCCACTCCCACTGCAGCTCTGCAAAGGCCCCAGACTGAAAATATTGCAAAGGGGAATTCTCTGTGTAGTCCCTTTCCATTGGTACCTTTGGCTTTCTCTTTGGGTGAGCCTTAAGGAAAACCTGCCCTAATTCCTCCTATATTAGTAATTTTTTTTTTTTTTTTTAAACACTAAAAGGGTACTCAAACACTCGGTCAAGTCAGCTGAAGACACTGCAAGATCTACATCCTAGGAGGCATTAAAATGTGACTGGACAAAGCCCTGAGCAACCTGATCTACATGAGCCAGGACTGGGGACTGCCAAAGGTCCCTTCCACTTCATGTCATGCAGTGACTCTGCCAACTCAGTTACAACACAACTGATAGATAAAACACACTTCACACACTGACTTCCCCTAAAGTGAAACTAATTCTTTTTTTTTTTTTTTGTACCTTTTTAGTGGTATTTTATTGCAACAATCTACTTTTATAACCATGAAAGTCTCTACTTAGAAAATAGAAATTTTTAAAAATGAAGCCTCTACCAACATGAAAAATAGAAGCTTAACTCAAAGCAAACATTAATCGCAGAAAAAAATCATTTAGCATTATTCACCATTTACCTTTCACCAGTATTCCAAAGAGTACAAATCATGAAATTCCAACCTCCCAAGAGTTGCATAATTCTCCTCCCAACGTCCAATCCCTATTGCTTTGATGACAGGGCTAGCCCAGTCACCCAAGTAACACCACTGACTTCAGAACATAGTTTATTGCCCTTTCACACCTGAATATTTAACTTCCAATTAACATTAGTGTGTCTGCCAAGACTGCAGACTGAATTATGATCCTGAAGCTCAGGACAGTCTAACCTAGCTCTGCACCCAGTCCTACAGTGTTGCAGGAGTTGCAGAAGGGGCATCCAACAGTCTAAGTTGCAGAGAAGCCCTTAAACTTTCCAAAAGAAAACCTGTATTTGGAAAAATCCTCTAGAAATCTCTTGTTAAATCATTCAAGAAAATAACAGAAATCACTTCTTATTCCAAAGATTTTACATCACAGGCTAATTTTAAAAAAGTCAAATTTAGCTTGAGTGGCAAGTATCAGTTTCAGTATTCGTGATTACTATTTCTCAAAGATTCTCATATATAAGTAAGAGGTTTCCAAAGGTTTGGTACTTTCATTTTCACCTGAAAACAAATTCAAAGAACCTTTACATTTAAAACCACACGTCAGGCTTCTGTGTAATGTCTGCTCTTGCACACCTCAATAGCTGTAATATTTCTGTAAATCAATGCATTCTGTCAGTGAGAAATGTAGCAATAGAATCTACCGCTGATGAAATGGATCTCAAAGATCCTATTTAAGCTGTGTCTTTAATAAGGATTTATTAACCCAATCTTCAATAAATACAGAATGAGTACAGACACCAGAATTTATTGTTTAGGAAGAAAAGATGTTTCTCAATCAAGAGAAATGGAATAAAAGTGTTTGTTTTGATGAAGCTCAATGGGAAAACAAACAAGCAAACAAACACAAATCCCAAAAATGCAAAGAAAAAATACTAGTTTGTACTGTGAATATTGTTAATATCAACAGAAACATCATTACCTGGATGCCAATTGAGAAAATTCAAGGGTTTGTGATCTGACCACTGCCAACCTCCAGAAACGTCCAATTGATTTAGGCCAATCCAAAACATCTCAGGAATGTCATCCTTACCTAGAGAGTTTTTTTTAAAGAAAATAGTTTTTAAAAGAGAACATAATTAGTATAAACTATTTATCTCTAATTGGTCACTTTTAAATTTAAAAATATTATCTGAAAGGTCGGAAAAAAATGTTTCTATAGTCGTATACACAATTTTCTTGAGCCAAGAAAGAATTTCTCACAGTTATCCAACCACTTCTCTCATCAGGGAGCTCTCAAATATTTATCTTTTTTTTGCTTATATTGCCAAAAAAGTTAATTTCTCCAGTTTAAGCCTGAACATCAGTGAAATTCATGATTTCATGATAACAGAGCAAGCTACAAACGTGCTGCTAAAAATAAAATAAAATAAATAAAAACACACCCAACTCATTAGGAATATGAGAGCCAGCCACTATAATGAAAGCACATAGCTAAACTAAATTGAGTTTACCAACTCATTTTTGCTATGCAAATTTAAAGTATCACAGGGTTTTAAGTATCAATAAGTTTCAACCCAGAATTTTAAGTCTGAAACTAAAATGCTATCTTCACTTTATGTTATTTGTCAAGATTTTCTGAGTTTTTTTTTTATGTCAATAATTGCACCCACCTTGTATATAACTTAATTCAGTTCCATCTTGGATGCTAAGTAGATCTCCCCCTTGTCTTTGACATGAAATATAAGCTTCCTTCCAAGAAAGAGCAGACTGCGTATTAAACTGGTAGCAACTTTCAGAGCCCGGATCATTTTCCCAGATATCATGACAACCATCCTCTGTTTAAAAAAAGAACATGATACTTGTAAATATAACTATACTCAAATGGCATAAAGTTAAAAAAAAGAGAGTTTCTAACTATATTTATATTGAAATCATGTGTACTGCAAAGTAAATGTGCACTGACTGCTCTATCAACACTGCAGTAGAAAAGGAATTTGTTTTACGCAGTTTAACAGCAAGGTGCTACACCAAGGTGGAGCTATACGTATAAGTGACAGGGCTCTTTCAGGATATGTATTTAGAAAGCCAACATGCCTGGTTGTAAGCAGAATCCCCATTTGCCATCACGAGTGTAGTCTTCAGACGTGGAGCACCACTTGCCACCCGCGTGCGTTTCATCCTGAATGCACTCATGATGCCAGCTCTTATTGTACAGAAAAGGGAATTCACAGGGCTTTCCATAGGAGTTCCCATCTCTGGTATAAATCTCTAGGAGAAAAAGCCAGGAAAGAAGTAGGTAAAGTCACTGCAGAGTGGAAAAGGCTGCAAATAAGTGTTACTGTTTGCACAGACACAGTTAACTTCCAGGTAGGCAAATCATACTTTTAGGCTGGAATCACTATATCCTGTTGTTAAATGCAACACATGGCAATGCCAGAATTGAAAGAGGCAAGCAAAAAATATTTTTCTGTACTCTTTTTCTTCCAAGTGGAGCATAGCACATCAGAAGCGTGCTTCTCTCTGGTAAGTTAGGGATAGACGTGTTTTCCTAGGGAAATCCAGATGGTTTGCACAGAGCGCTATGGAACAAGGTACTAGGAAATGAATACATGCACGAAAAGGAAAATGAATTTTGAAAGGGGCCTCACACACCTTTCAGCCTGGCCACTCTGAACAGCTCAAACACAAAGAAAAGTCTTCTATCAAGGGGGACAAAAATGTTCACCATTTCTGTCGGTTCTTTTGGAATTTCAGACGGGATCAGGCTCCAGGGCAAGTAGGGACACTATCAGAGTAACAGAAACCAATGGCTCCTGACAGGCAAACAGGCAGCCAGCTAGCAGCACACACAAAATTTGAATATACAGCCTCCCAGGGAAGAAAATATCCCTAAATCCTCTCATTTAGGTTAGCAGCAGAATTCCCACCCACTGTGAAAAGGACCGTTCCAGTTCTGATGGAGCGCGGTGGATACTCCACAAACAACCTAAAAAGGCCTCACTGAAGAAAGGAAGTGGGGGTAGATATAGCTAAGAATTCACTTAAAAAAAAAAAAAAAAAAAAAAAAGCCCAATTGCAGAAATTCTGTTTTTTTTCCTCCTTAAAAGTGGTCAAGTTTCATACCAAGATCTCCCTGCAGCAAAACATTCTACTGCTTTGCTGATTAGCTCACTTACGTGATGAACTTCAAGGAATTATTGGCAAAGACCTATAGCCAAAAGCCCTCCCCAAGAATCCGTGGTTCCGCCAAGCACCCGTGCACACTCACCCCGGTAGGGATCTCGACAGATGTCATCCGAGGAACTGTTGCTTCTCCACTGGTCTGACGCGTTGATGCTGGCGGTCACGAAAGCCCCTCTGACGGTCACCTTGTACTGAGACGCCCCGAGGATGGACGCGTCGGCACATCGCCACCACAGCATAAGCTCCGCGTTGCAGTCAACCATCCTCAGGCGGGACAGGGATTTGGTGACTATATCGAGGCCCAGGCACTGCTGGGACCCCACGTGGAAAAGGCGGTTCTGGGAGACCCATTTCCACAAAGCTTCGCTCGTCTCCTCGCAGTCGGCTATCACTAGCCGCGAGTTTTTAACCTGCATGCACTTGTTCAGGGCGTCGTGGCGAATGGTGAACGCGGCGTTGTCTGTAAATGAACACACACATTTTCACCTATAGGTGCGACTAAATTATCACTTTTGCAGAAATCTTGTTTTCAGAAGTGCAATCATTTTCTGAGATAAGATACCAGGGAAGTACACAAACCACTGCTTATACCTTATACTATACTGCAGATGACGAGTAATTCCACTTTCCTCTTCAACTTATGGAACAAAAACAACAATTAAAAAACTCTCTTCCAAAGTGGTTACAAAATGAGGTGACAAATGAGGCCTTTCTCTAAGCCCTATTCTATCACAGAGAGTTCTTTTAATTTTAATGCATCCTGATGGGATTAATCCTTGATCAATCTGCAGGTTGAACATCTTCATGCCCAGAGACATGACTAAACGCAGTGACACACAGCAGGCAGCATAAAAGCAATTACTAATAGTCCTCATTCAGCACTTTTGTTTTTAAAATAATCTTACGTGATACACAGCACGATGGGCTCATATTTGAGTCAGTTTGTGGGTATAACCGCAACATTGTTTATAGAATTTTTTAAAAGCACAATTTCTGAAGAAGAGTTTTCAGTTCACTGCAAAAAGCACAACACAGCAGGGGTATCACTTGCAAAATGCTACGGGAACACTAATTCCATGTCATTAAAAAATGATTTTTGAAAGGTATGAATAGTTCTACTGAGGTAAGTTGACACCTGTGCCAGGATAAAAACACTTCTATGTAAAGTTAAAGAAAGTTTAAGTCTTTTTTTTTTAAAAAAAAAAAAGCCCTAAAACCAATTCTATGCCACAATTCTGTGTCTGCTAAGTAGTGTTTTGTATTTAATAGAATATGCTGTCAATCACGTTCCAGCTGCCCTCTTATAAAAAAAAAAATACACACACAGAACTTAATAATAGGTTTTGGCTGAAGAGCAAGGAAAATATTCAGCGATGTTATTCTGTGAATTTCAGCACTCTTTCCCAGTATACCAATGAATTTTCCACTCTGTAAGTGCCAAATAGTATCTGAATGATACCGAGTAGGTCGAGCTGCAGAGAGGACCTCAACTTGAGCAACTTCTGTACATTTTAACCAACTTTCTTCTTATTAATTAAGATGGAGATTTAAACCAGCAGATCTCGCTCCTGTGGTCTGTCGTTACCCTGTGCTTTCCCACCGCGACACCCGTTTTTGCCTCCAGCTTTTTAATCTCTCCCCCGACTCGGGACTTTCTGGGGTGTTTTTCACTTCTCGCGGCACGTCCCCGGCAGCCGCTTTCCTCCTCCTTCACTCGCTTCGCAGCCTTCGTTCTGACAGCGAGACGAGACACGAGCGCTTTCCAAAACCCCCCTCCCGCAAACGCGGACACGAGGGCGCAGGTACACGCGGAAGCTGCGCTGCTCCCTGAGGCGCCGGAGGAGCCGCAAGGCGAGCGGCGCTTCCCTCCACCTGCCCCTGCTGTCCCCGCCGCCACCTCAGGGGCTCCCACCCGGGTTGACGGTCCCCCCGCTTACCTGCGGGGTCGCGGCGAGCGGCGCAGCAGGCGAGGAGCCAGGCGAGGCCGCAGGCGGCCCAGCAGCGCCCCGCCGCTCGCCTCATGGTCCCGCGG
>JAWLRI010001089.1:6608461-6636174 GCA_034781795.1 Crypturellus tataupa
TGTGCCTGAGCCTGCTGAAACTCTAGAAACAAGTTTGAGAAACAGGCAAGGAAGGGTGAGTGGCCAAATACACTCGCCTTCATCTTAGCTGTTTATGGCAAGGAACATCTTCCTGCATGTGTGTGGGTTTGGGGATTCCTGCTGGGACCTCTACATGCTCCTGGACCAACAGCAAAATAATAAAAGAAGTAGCTTAACAGTAAGGGAGTTTCTTAAAATATTAAAATATATTCTTCTGCAGCACTTTTTTAAAAGACTCTCTGACATCTGTACTGTGAGTTTTTAATGGAAATTGTATCTTGTGGTAGCAGCTCTACTGACAGTGTTAATATTCTCAATCTCCTCCAAAGCGGTTTTCCGTTATTACTTTGGCAGTAAACGATTCGTACTGGAATTATGTATGTGGGATCTGGCAACTCATGTAATATTTTGCACCACATCATTAAATCTATTCCAAAACACTTAGTTTGAAGGAATGGTTTAAAAGATCATGAATGCAAATTTAGGAAATATCTTTAGGTAAATAAAAACTCTTGCAGACCATAGAGCTTTTAAAATTGAATAAAAAGAACTCTTTTTAAAAAACATCCAAAGCAGATCAGTTCCTAAAAAAGTGCTGAGGGGCAGCCTGTGGTTTTGGTCCTTGCATGAAGTTCTAGAGGCAAAATTTGGCTCCTGGGAGGGAAGAAGAAGATGAGCCTCTCTCCAGCAGCACCCTGCAAGATGCCTCCACTGTGTTGTGGCTGAGAAGATGGTATAAAGAGCAAAATTTCAGATGCATGTGGACTTCAGAGCACTTCTGAAAATATAAAGAGTCTGTATAGAAAGGATGACCTTCATCTGGGACTAACCTGCTGAAAATCAAGAAGGTTATGATTAAGGAGCAGGTGTGGGAAACAAACAGTCCAGTGGGTTTCTGCAGTGGACAAAGACATAGAATTTCTGCATTTTCAAGCGCAGTAGGAGTCAGAGAGTAGAAATGAAAATAAAAATCAAGCAGAATACCTTTCAAATGGGAGAGGAAGGAGGAACCAAACCCATCAGACACACATGCTTCTACACAAATGCTAAAAAAAAAAAGAAGAAATAAAAGTAATAAAAAACAGCTAGGCTTACATGAAGATAATGACATTTTTCAAAAGCGGTGACAACACAGAAATAAGAACAAGAAACACAATGGAGCAGCTAGGAACTGTCAATTCTTACAGCTAAGGTGGAATTTCCTGAAGGACTCTATGGCCTCAGTGCACGCACCCAAGTCTGAAGAGATGCTAGGAAAGGAGAAAAATGCTGTTATCAAATCCTTTTCTAAATACATTGAGACCAAGAATCCCAGCTGAACCTGATGGATCAAATGACAACTGCAGAGTAAAAGAGTGGCCAAAACGTTTCTAGAGAAGCTAAGAGATTTATTAGCATGAGTTTGGGGGCGAAAAACAGGGGATTTCCACATTTGAATCATTCCTTCTGGGTGAGTCAATTGGGACCCCGTATCTGGACAGAGTCCAGAAACTGACTGCACTAACTGGAAGACAATAATCCAAAATATACAGAATAACAAATGTCCAGGGGACGTGGGGAATAAGTAGCAGATCTACTAATGGCAGTGCCTAACCCTTCTCTTGAATTTTTCCTTATGTCTGGAGACCGACATAGGCCGGCAGTGTGACACTAACCTCTAAAAAAAGATACTGGAGGGAAAATAAGGGATGACAGGATGGCAACCTTACAAGCAAAGCAGTAGGAACAGCAACATAGGATAGAATTACTGCACACCTGAATAAATACAATTTATTTGGACGGTATCAATACATCTTCCATAAAGGTAGTGTTTACCTTCCAGGCTTCTTAAGAGCTTTTTGACAAGGTCAGCAAGCTTGTGGCATGGGTGATCAGGCTGATACAGCCCACCAGTGATTCCTTGAACGAAATAAAAGCTCCCCCTGGGTGAACAAACCAGCAGGTACTCCAAAATGATCACACTACTTAATGATTCAAGACAGGGTTGTTGTAAAGTTGTTCTTTGCACCATTCTCAGCATTTTTGAGACAGAAACTAGAATAGCTTTTGGCCTTATTCACAGCCTATGTGAAGCTGGGACTTGAACAAGAACTACCTGTCCGTGACTCAACACTCGCACAACTGAGAGAGATAAAGTTTGTGGGTGGACAGTGCATACGAATGAGCTTATGGAATTTATCTCTGTGCCTGACACCACAGGGGAAACAGGGAGAGAATATGAGAGAATTGCTATTTGCTATTCGTTGCTGCAAAGCACTGCTGGTGAGCTGGCTTCTTGCGTTTGGGTTAGAATACAAGGGAGAATTTGGAAGATGAAGATGGTGCAGAACAGATCACTTATGACTCAGATCTGCAGGGCTCTGAACATGCACTAATGAATTTCTAGAAAAAAAAATCCAACTTTGCTTTTAAGCTATAAAGAACAATTCAGAATTTCGTCCCAGCGGAGATCACCACATCATGTATGATATACTGCCCTTGTAGAGATCCTCAGTTGTGTCCAAGCTGACCCAGGCCTTGGCTTCGATTTCAAAGTCCAGTTTGTTTGCTTTAAAAAAAAAAAAGACTTCTCAAACATGTTTTAAAATACACTTGCCTTTCTTTGCTAAAGCTGTTAAGGTGTAGGTCGTATCTTTATCGTCTTTAAGTCTTGTGGAAGACTTATTTCAAAACACTGCATGAGTACGTCTAGCTGTGCTGTTTTAAATGCAGAAATGTAATAATAATATATAGTCACTAAAAATATATAGAACCATTATCATTGTTCAAGCCATATCCATATCTGTATTTTTAGTATATCTAAACAGAGCTTGAAATAAAAAAAATGAAGAACAAAGTTGAAATAGTGAAGAAAATACAACTGCACATAGAACCCTTGTTAGCAATCTGTTTAATTCATGCTTACATAAACAGCCCTATTTCTTCTGTAGGCAATAATATGCCTATAGAAGTAAAACATCAGTTCTGACATATTTCCTATTAAACAGCAGCATTTCACTCTGTGAAGTAACTTTCTAAAGGTTTGTGTGCATTTCACAGTGCTTGAACTGTTTGGCCAATGGAAAACCTAGGGCTACATCCAGTGGGCAGTATTTAAATGCCCCAGTATGGATTTATGTCTCATATTTAGGCCCCATTGGCATGCACATACTTCAGATGCATTAGAAGTCTCTTTGCAGCTGGTGAACACTAGAAGAGCTACTCAGCTGCTGTTGAAACAAATGCACATAAGTCCCAGAGTCACAAAATCACAGATTCAGGTTGGAAGGAACTTTTGGACACTCTTGAGTTCAACCTCAGAGATAAGACTCATCCAAAACCTTCTCCTCTCCACTCTAGACCATCTCAGCTCTGAGACTCTCCTGGTATGTCAGATGCTCCTAGCTCTGCATGATCTTTATTGCCCTTTGCTGGGTTCACTAGTATGTCCTAGTCTAGGATGTCTTCTGTGTACCAAGGAGACCCTTTTGTGTGCTAGACAAAGTACTCCAGATGTATCTCATCAGTGCTGAGTAGCGTGGAAAGATCAGCGCTCTTGACCTGCTGGCAAGATACTCTTACTAAAGCAACCCAGGATATTGTTGACCTTCTTTGCTGCAAGAGTGCATTGCTGGCTCATGTTCAACTTGTCCACCAGGACTCCCAAGTTCTTTTCTGTGAAACTGCTTTCCAGCTGGTCAGTCCCAAGGCTTTAATGATGCGTTTCTCCTGGTGCAGAAATTGCCATTTCCCTTTTTTGAACTTCATGAAATTCCTGTCCTTGTTGAGGACTCTGTGAATGCCAGCACTTCAGGTATTCAACCAATCCTCCTAGTTCCATATCATCTGCAAACCTGTTGAAGGTGTGCTCTGTGCCATCATCCAGGTGATGGGATGAGGTTAAACAGTCCACTTACCTCCCCTGTACTTCTTCAGATTGTCAACGGGGATACTATTGAAGCTATGGTCAAAGCTCAAGATAAATAACATCCACTGCTCTCCCCTTGGCCACCGAGACAGTCATGTCATTGTAGACGGCTACCACGTTGGTCAGGCATGGTTTCCCCTTCCTAAATGCGTGCTGATGTCTCACCATCACCATCTTAATATTTGGAAATTGTGTGCAAGACTATTTGCTCCATCGCCTTCTCATGAATCAAGGTTAGGCTGATGGGTCTCTATATCCCTGGATCCTTCTTTGCCTTTCGGGGATACAGAAGTGGTATTTGCTTCCTTCCAGAAGCCTCCCCTGATCGCTGTGCCCTTTCAAAGACAGTGGTCTCATAATGAAATCAACCAGCTCCCTCAGCACTTGTGGATGTAGCAGGACCTGGAATTTAGGTATTCCTTTTCCCTTGTCCCCCAAAGTGAGTACTGTTACCACTGGACCACAGTCACTCATATTCTCATTGTGGCCTGTTGAACATTTACTTACTTCGTATAAAGTCCAACAGTTGGACTGTGTTCTCCATATTAATTTAGTCTCTGATTCCTGACAACTCAAACTCTCCAGAAATATTAAGTACTAAAAATATATTAATTCTAACTTTAACTTAGGCATGAATGCTGATTTGCAATTGTAATCCTACCTTAAAAATAGAACGATCTGACCACTAACTAAGAAGTGGATCCTTATGGCAACAATAACCATATTTGTTAAACACAGCATTTATCTTTAACCTTTACTCCCACAAGCTTTTATAGCCACGAGCGCTGCCAGAGAGGACAAGACTGATATGGTGAAGTAGGAACAAGCATAAAGGATGCCAAGAGTCTTGGCTTTAAAAGCAAAAATTAGTGGAAACTCCAAAGCAGGGGGAATTTTATTCTTCTAACAAAACAAGCTTAAAAACAAATGTTTGACAAAAAAAGAAGCATGAACAAGCACAAGCATAGTACTCTGGATCAGTTTAAATAGCAGTTGCCTTCCATTAGTTTATTTTAAAATATGGATTTCGAAAGATTGTTAATGCTGTAATATAAGACTGTAACAATGATGTAATGAAACAAGAGCTTTGGATGGTAATGTCATACTTTTAACCCAAAATAGAACTAAAAATACAGTTGGTTTACCCATCACACTACATTGTCATTTTAGCCCTTTCCTGTTGCTGCTACTGGCCTAAATTAAGAACGAAAGTTACTTCAAGTCTGGTTTGAAAATAGAACTTCAGAAATTCTATTTTCCCAACAGTTTTCTGGCAAAACATGGCTCCGTCTGACCTCAAAAGCAGGCTGGAAACAGTGATGAAATAAGAAATTTCAGGCTGGTACTGAGAAGACTGTTTCTGCCTTAGTAACCATGTGTCACTTCTGCAACTTGCACAGGACTTTTTTGTCATTCTCCCTAGAAGACATCCCCAAATCATTACTTCCCTATTTTACATGTGAGATTCCCAAAGGAAAAAGCAGGTGAGTCGGCCCATGGTGAGCCAAAAGCAAAGCCAGGTCACGGAGTCTCTGCATCTTTGGAGCCTGCCTGCCATCAAAGAACAGCAGCAAAATGCACAGCTTTCCCTTTTCCTTGTCCTGCTTTTCCCCAGAACAGAGAAATCAAGGCCAGTAGATTCTTGAACTCTACAACTGGCCATTGCTCTGCTGCTTTTTGGCTACTGGTTTGTTGGAAGTCTCCTGCAGCCCCAGCGCTGCCTTCCCACATTCCAATATTTCCCAATATTGCCCAATATTTCACCGCTGCATTTGTTTGCTTGCAAGTTTTACAAGGTCAGGATTAAAGAAGCAGGACCCACTAAGGCAGTTGACAGGATTCAGGACTGGGCCCCTCTTCTGTAAATTTCTTTTCAAATGTGTGGATTTTCCCTCTGTTCCTGAAATGTGTGTGAATATATCAAGACTTGGCTGCCCTGGGAAGCTTGAGCTAAATGGGCTCTGCCAAAACCGCTGTAAATTACAATTTCAATCAGTCCAGGGAGGGACAGGGGACAGTTGCAACCTGTATTGCCACCTACAGCATTGAAAACAAGGCAAAAATACGCACACCCTTGCTATTAATTGCCAAGCAATTCAGCTTTAAACAGTTTACTTAACAATAATGAGATTTTCCTCTAACACACTGATACTTCGAATGACTACACATTAAATTGCAGGGAACAACAACAACAAAAAGATCAGTTCAGCATCCCACACGATCTATTTGTTTAGAACAATAACACATTCTGTTAAATCTATTTTGGCACTTACTTGCTAACAGCAGATGACTCTGTGTTGCAACCAACGTATCAAAGAGGAAAAGAACTCCAACGTGTAAAGCAAATGGTGCAACTAGCTTGTTTCTAAATTTCTTCCCTCTCCCTCCAGTTTTCTTTTTGTATGAGGATATTATTTCCTTTACACTCAGTTTCTGTATCCATCCCATGCTTTAATTAGCTAAGTCTAGAGTCAAACACTGAATTGAGCTGGAATGTGGTACAGTGCCCATAGGAATACATATATATGCATATAATACAGTGTCCTTTCTCATCTCCAGAGAATACCAGCCATTGGGATAGGTACCTGCACATCCTGCACAGCCTCCTCTCTGTCCAGGTTGCAGAAGAAGAATGAGAAGAAGCATCCAGGTAGACAGAGACACAAATATGCCACAGAAGACCTTGCTCTCTAAAGGTAAGCACATGCATCTCTGCTCAGAAAAGATCTGAATCACTTCTGATATTCTCTCGGGATGTTTCTTATGCACTTTCCAAATTCAAGCTCTTTCTTAGAGGGTTAAT
This sequence comes from Crypturellus tataupa, assembly GCA_034781795.1. Lineage (NCBI taxonomy): Eukaryota > Metazoa > Chordata > Aves > Tinamiformes > Tinamidae > Crypturellus > Crypturellus tataupa. The sequence continues at coordinate 6,615,193 of JAWLRI010001089.1, forward strand.
GTTTAACAAACTGACTCTTCCAGATGGTTTTGTTCAAAGTGCCGTAACCCTCCTGAATTCAGTCAACATCTAGCAGAAACAAAGACATTAACAAAACGTATTATGCTCCAGCATTCTCCTTCAAGGTTTTGGCCTCCATCCAGAAAATGTTGTTATTTTCTATGCAAGCATTATTTTTCTTTCCCTGGGCAGTAGCTAATACGGATCAAAAGAAGCAGTGCTTTAAAAAGCAGGCATAAAAATAATAAACGCTAGCCCTAACGGAGGGCTGTGCAGCTTAGATTAAGCACTGCTTCTGCTTTGGGTATTGGTGTGTTTGGGAGACCCTATGGGGCAGCTCCAGCTCATTTCGGCTTTCCCATGAGCGTTCCCATCTCCAGGGATCCGCATGGCTGTGCCAGGGCTCTGAGAGCTTCCCTCTGCGCTCAGGCTCGGCAGGGAATGGGATCCCTGCACACCAGACTGCTCCATCACCCACATGCTGCAAAGAGCAGCCCTGCAGAAAGGCACATTTTGAAAAACATCCACATCAAAATATATATTTTTTCCTCGTGTTTTGCTATGGAGATTGATCAAATGCATCCTGTTTTAAAAAGGAAGTTTTTACCGAATTTATGATCCCGGGGAGAACCAGGGACAAGCATTCCTGCTCTTTCTCATAGCCTAAGGCTTTGGTTTGAGTGTCATGGGCTGTACAGTCTATGCAGCCGCTGTTGATGTAGATGTCACCGCTGATTTGCCTTTAGCAGGCCCACGTGGAGCTAGGGGCAGAGAAGTTCACCAAAATCAGTCAGTTGCATCTTAGTTCTTTAACCAGGGAGCGCTGCTGGTGCAGGAAGTTGCTGTTTTCACTATTACGTTACCCAAGGGGAGGCAGAGGCAGGGGCTGACGGAGCGCTGCTGCTTCCCCTGTTGCTCCCACAGCTTCTGGGGCTGTCCCCACGCCAGGCAGCAGCTCCTGGACCTGCTCAGGTACAAACACACGCATATACACACATATACACACACATATACACATATATACACATACACACATATATACACACACACAGAGTGTTTTGAGATCAGGATGGTCTGATCAGGCTCAGGCTGAGCTGAAAGGGACACGCAGCACTGCTTTAAATCCATCTATATCCCGGCAGTGCTAGCGGATCGATTTGTTTATTTCTAAATCACAGTTATCAGCTTTCACAGTGCACACTGCTGCTCAGAGGGATCCCATCGCTTCTGTTGCATGCTGATCATTTTGTGCAGCTATTCCCATGGTTATAACATTTTCCCTGCCGTGGTTTCAGTCAGTTACCTCTTGTTCCAGTCTTCCCAGGCAGCAAGGAGAATTGATCCATTGCATTTATTGCTGTTTTCAGCAGTGATGAGATCTTCCCTCCATCTTCCCCTTCCTCTGGCTTGGCTTTGTGCTAGATGAGAGCATATATGAAAACTACCTTAAGAAGGGTAGAAACTGAGCCCTCACCCACTTTACATCCCTTCTGTCAGGCAAGGAGCAAGTTTGTTTGCAAATAGCAATGATTAAAATACAAATTATCAACCCAGATTCCAGAAGCTCTTGGGAGGATGGATGATAGAGGACAGGATGGAGAAAGAAGCTCAAGTTGGTTTTCCTTCCCCTTCCATAATTTACCACCCCTGGGATAGACACATGGTGCTGGTTGGTGCTGATCCAGAAGTGCCAGGTTTGTCCATGCAAAGCACTCAGGAGCATACAGGGATAAAGCTGACACTGGCTGCACTGCTGGGTGTAGTGTGGGGGGACAGTCACTCTGCTATTTTTTACCATAATTATTTAAAAGATGAAGGCAGCTGTAGGTATACTATTAATCTGCTCCTTCCAGAGGAGCCTCCAGGAGTTGCGCTGATGCATTTCCATGTCTAACTGAAAGGTATCCTATAGTTTTTAGACTCAGAGGGGACTCCATATGCACAAACTTTTTCAAAACTTTTCTGTTTGACTCTGAACTTTTGAGCTTTTAGGAAATACTTTTGATATTACTGAATTTTGAATACAGAAAATGCAGTGCTTAGGTCAGGTAAGCATTTACCTAGGCATCAGATTTCAGATAAGCAACAAGTCAGTGTTTTAGCATTAGGAGAAACTTCACCAAAAACATGTTAAAAACCAGCACAAATAAATCAAGAGTTGTATGTCAGTTGTGCTAGGACCATATCAGATTATCTCAGAATATTATTTTACTTTGTACGAAAAGCTTATGTAGTGCATCTCATTGGCAACATCCAACGCTAGGGATTGTGCTCATATTTCAATGACCCTGAAAGCGTCAGGCTGTGGGACGCGGTCCCAAAGGGAGTGTTGGTGAAGCCGCGCAGCCCCAAGCTGCTGACCACGCAGGGTCTCTTTCCTTGAGCTTTTTTCCCTCTCTGAAAGCTCATGTTTGCTCCCAGCACGTCTCACCAAGGTACACGCGGAGTTTGCACTGACAGAGCAACCTCAGTGGGTTATTACCAGGTTCAAAGGGCTAAGATAACATCTCAGGACAGTAACCTCCACAAATAGCTTCCAAGATGCCTACAGGATAGGAAAATTTGAAGTATTCAGTAAAAACTGAATGCATAAAAATTGCAGGGAAGTTTTTGGGCAGCATGAAAGGAACCTTTGCATTTTGCAGATAAATACCCATTTACACAAAGCTGAAAAGCTACAGGCATAATTTTGGTTTTCAAATGACTGTGTAAGCACAGTCTGAGGCATTTCTTTGTCCCAGCTATTGCGCTCTGTCAGTTCCCCCAGCTGTTGGGAATGGCCAAACACCTTGAGCCGGGAGAGGGTTGTTCCTTACAGGATGCAGAAAGGGTAGAAAAGCTGCAGTCCAAGCAAACAAGATGGTAAAAAGCAGGACCCCAAAGCGAGGCTTTGCTGCACGCTTTCGTCAGTGCCTTTTTTAAGGTTAAACTTCCAAGATGAGAATCCAGATCCCAGTCAATTTCTGCATAAAGGTAATGGATATGGAAAGGGATCAGCAACTCTTAAGGCCTGAGCTCCTTCTGGAATTAATAGAAGAGAAAAATAAATTTATTTTCAGTAGTGCAGTAACTACTTATGCGATGGATTAAAAAAGTGTAATGATTCCCTTCTCTCCGTTTTCCCACATAACAGTTTAGCAAGTAAATGCCTGCCCTCAAAGAACAAAGAAATAAAGCATAAAAACAAAATGTGTTTAAAATAAAAGGAGCTGTCTGGAATATGTTCAGTGAATTATCCTTGAGTTGATCAGAACTAAAACTTATCACAATGCTACATGTTTTTATGTATTTATTTGTTTAATGCTCAGGAGCCTGGGTGGATTTTTCCATCACACTGAACAAAAGAATTACCAACTAAGAGACTTGAATTATCCCCTAACTGAAGTTTTAGTGCATTTCATTTCATTTACCTTTCATTTTCAGAGGGAATGAGAAACTTTTGATACTTGAAAACTTATAGCCTTGCATTTTTGTGGCAGTGTTTTTAGAAGCGACACTCATATTTGGAGCCCTGCAACCTGAGAGCTTCAGTAGTCATTTAACCCATCTTTAAAGCAATGAGGAGCAGATTCCTGCCCTTCTTTCTGTTTGAAGACAATTTCGTCAGCTTTGCGTGTGCTACTACCATCTACTGGCCACACTGAGCCGGGCTGTATTTCCAAGCACGAGGCTCAGGGTTTATTCGCACCATTTAAAACAGCTAATGCCAGAGAATTCTCTCCTGACAATTGCTTACACATGGGGGCTGCATCAGACCGCAGGAGATGAGGACTGGCCTCTCTCTGGAGTTGAGGTTTAGAAAACTGTTGCTGAACTTGTAGAATTCAGCTTTTGACCAAGAATTTCTGCTTACATAGATTTGGAGGAAGGGTATGCCACGGATTTCAGGTCAGTGGGTTTGTTATTACAAGAAACTGAGGATGCTTGTTACAACGTTAGGGAGGTAGTGACAAGATGGAAGGGGAAAAAAAAAGAGGGACTAAATTGCAGTGTAATTTGTGCCCTGGGAATGGGGTAGGAGAGCCAGAATAGTCCCCAGAGCGGGTCTTACCAAGCTGCCTGCACTGTGCAAAATCCTTCTCCTCCTCCTGCAGACTGGAGCTTCTAAGAGTGCACGTGTGGGAGAGAGGAAAGAAGGAAGATGCCTCAGCCGAGGAGGACAGTGCAGCACCCAGTAGGTCCATCTGTGTCCTGTGCAGAGCCCGGGTGCCCCCCTGCAGCTCTGCACCACTGTCCTTCCCTGCACACCGTCACTCTGGACACCCCCAATGCGCAAGTATCCCTGTGCGGGTCCATCCAGCCGGGATGTGATGCCAAGACTGGCATCCCTCTCCCTCAGAGATGCTGAAGTGCTCAGGGGGTCCTTGGACACATTCATCCTGAATCACAGCCTGCAAGCACAGACACGGGGATTGTTTCCCAAATCCTAATCTGCGGGAGACAAAGCCAGGTCATATGTTGGCCTGAACGTATCTATCTCTAGCAAGGATACCCCACTTTCCCCAAAGTATGCAAGGGGTATGGAAATACCAAATACTTCCTTCTCATTGAGCGATTTGATGGGGCTGCCACAGCCAAGGAAAAGGCAACTTTCACTTGCTGGCTCCGGTGCTCGTGAAGCTGCCGCGTGGGTGCAGCAAGCGCTCTGCAAGGAGACCTCGACCTCCTGCACCACCCGCAGCGTTTTCCTCCTTGCTCTTCACTTGCAGAAGCAGCAAGTGGGGTCCCAGGGCCTGGCTGTGCCTCCACGGCCACCCGTGTGGACTGAGCAGGTGGCTGGAGTAGAGACTGGGGCCACCAAGTAGAGCCTGGAGCAACCGGCCCCACTGCAAAGCCTGGGAATTGCTGCCTCAAGGCCCAAAAGCTGGGAAAGACTTCGAGCAACCGCAGCAACAAGACTCACCAGTCACACTTTAATTTTCCAGTTGCAGTAATACAGTGAACCTCCCTGCCACTACCATCAAGTCAGCATGAAAATTTATTCACCAAATTCTCAGGTCAGGAGTAGGACAAGAGACCAATGATCAAAAGAAACTGAAAGGAATGGTAATAAAAATCCAGAAAAAGGAGCAGCAAACAAGCCACGATTACCTTCTTGCAATGGCTGCAGTTATAAAGTGATGACAGATTTTAAATATTCCCTCACAACTCTTGCAAAGTCTGAAGAAAACTGTTTCAACAATTTTTTCCCTTAACATAATATCATTTACATCAGAGTTAATGCTAGACAGTAATCAATATTTGGGGGTAAAGTTATTTTTATATAAATGCCATTCAAATATATTAAAATGATTGCAGTATACCTCAAGGAAAATTGATAAAATGCCTGTGCCAAGTTTTGTGGAAAAATACATACCACCCTTTGCAAAATTAAAGTCTGACAAAGTTTGCATACCTTGGTACCAAAATACAGCCCGATAAACTCATGTGCTCTCTGAAATAGGAAACATCCTGCAACCCACTCTCCTCGCTGCAAAAAGGCAGCATTTGCACTTGTCAGGGAATGTGATGAAGGGAGGTATGTTGGGTTAAGCTCTTCCAACTACTGAATAAGTAGGGCGAATCTCCATGGGGAAAGGAGGGAGGACGACAGAGCTATGACAGTTCATGGATATAAACAGCAGATGATCTGAAAACCAGGATGACCATCAAAAGTTACAATAGGCCAAGTCTAATAATGGACTTTGCAGCACATAAAGCTACGGGCTTAAGACCAAACTTTAAAGCCATTACTGAAGATGAATGAACAGAGCTGAACCAGTAGAGAAAACATAAACAGAAAAGCTATGTATATTTTACATGATGGAAAAATCAGAGTAAGAACAATAGCTACATCCATGAAAGTTACAGAATAAGTTGATAATTAAACTGGGATTTTTCCATATTTCCAGTTCTCCATACCCTCTTTGACATCATTTTAAATTCTGTAAACCAGTACAGAAATATACGAGGCACCAAGAAAATAAAGTTAGCCTTGTGCATAATTATGACATGATAGGCATTTTTTTCCAATGTTTCTAAAATTAGCCAGCTTATACAGTCATGTGAAAGGTAACTAAAAGCAAGCCATACATTCCTGTGTATAAATACTATGTAAAAGAATTTCAGTTGGCCTCATCTGCTGGCTTAATTGTCACAAATTCACCTGCATTTTCATGCTGTTGCAAAATTGTCAGAATGAGTAATCTCAAACACACAGGACACCCTACAGTAAACACAGCCCTTCACAGCAGCTTGTAGAGATGGCTGAAGGGACAGTAATTCCCTTCTGAGGTAAATCTTCATTACTGCTGGAGAGAAAAAAAAAAACAAAAAAACCCTCAACATCCTCCCCAAACCTTCGAGATGTTTTTAAGAACATGGCTAGAGGCCTGGTTAAAGAGGTAGCAGTCCCATACAAAGAGTGTTTCTGTCCTAGACCACCGTCACTGAGGTAATGCAGGGACTTGGAACCAGGATCTTCCAGAACCATCTGCCTAAAGAACAATTTTCCAGTGAGATTTCACAGAAAAAAATACTGTAGTTGCTTGCTCAAAGACTCCTCCATTAGCACCTTAGGATGATTATGGAACATGAAGAATTTCTATTTGGTGATGTATTAAACTGAATAATTGCACCAAGCCTAGAGATACAACCATCCTTTGGGACTGCAAATGCAGCTCTCCCACATATCTTGATTTTTTAAAGCAGAGGCTCCAATGTACATTAATGTACATGCGCATTAATACTGCTTGCAGAAATACTGTAGGTGAACAGTAAAGGCAATTTACTTCAGCAACACTTGTAAACATTTTTGTTCAAACAGATATGGACTAAAACTATGATTAGAAGTAGTTGATGGGATTTAATTTCTAATAATAAACTAGGCAAAAGATCTTATGGTTAAATTTTTAACAGGACACTGGAAGCATCTCCAGTGAATATACTAACTTTTGGATGACAAAGTCATTATATCTCATAATTTATTTTTTAATACCAAATAAGGATGCTGAGCCAAATTGTGTAAATTCTGAAAGTCCTAAATCAGAAGTGACTTCATCTCGTTGTAAGCCTGGAAAACTACCTGGCAATGTTCCACTGTTTGAAAAATAACTGTTCTTTTTGCAGAAGGAGTAGGTATTAAGGGGAAAAACACCTAGTAGGGAAAAATCATCCCATAACCCCTGAAACCCCGGGTTCCTAAATTCAGGGCTGAATTAAAAATGCTGGCTCATGGGCAGATTCTGCAATGTGTAAAAAGCAAAACGCTACAGACCAAATATCCCTGAAGGAAAAAAATGGAAGCAAATGCTGGCTTGGACAGATGGCCCACGTGCGTGCTTCCAGGTGGCACGGCAAGGAGCAGCTCCTGGCTCTTCCCAGGAAAATCCATTCCTGGGAGAGTCCCCAGCACATCTGCACTTAACTCTGCTCCGAGAGGACGGACATGGTAGGTCCAAGCCACCGCGGCCACGTGGGAGCACCCATCCCAACAGCAGGACGGGATGGAGTCCAGCACACTCCACACCTGCAGGACAAGGAGGAGGCGACTCCCTGCTCCTTCCCATCGCAGCAGCGGTGCCCATGGAGGTTTCCCGGGAAGCAGGTGCCCCCGGTACGGCACGGAGGAGCTGCCAAGGACTGGAGTGAGCAGCGCCATGGGGTTCTCAGCTCCTCTCCATCTACCTCGTGCCTTGGGGAGCTTCAGCAACGCGGCCACCCCGAGGTCACCAGGAGGGGAGCAGCAGGCGGCGGGTGCTTCTCACATTCCCCGCTCTCTTGGTGGCACCTGGCCGTTTTCTTGGCTTTTCTTGTCAGCTTGCCCATGTCCCAAAACCCTGAGAGGATGAGCTGGTCCGAGGTTGTGCCTGGCTCAAGAACTGTGCTGTCCTGTAGAGACTGGGATTTAGCACGGAAGGAGTGATTGCCTGGTCCTCCCGAACCACTAGTTGTTCTCACTTCTCTCAAACTCAGAAATGAGGATGCTCTCTTCCAAAGCAGGAGCGTCAGCATTGATCTGGGGAAAATAGGCATTTCTGACCCACAGTATCCTGCTGAAGAGCCTGTTGTTCTGCTTGTACAGGCACCACAAGGAAGTGCAGATGGCAGCCAGCATCACCAGCGTTACTATAACAGCCAGAGCCGCAAGCCCACGATGTGAAGCTGGAAGATAAAGACAGAGATTTTTAGTGATCATTATAGAAAACAGCTTATTATTCTTTATATATCCCCTACTTTAAATTACAGTTTAACAGCGCAAATAAATACCTCACAAAATATCAAAGTATGTTATTACTCATCATAAAATTAAGAAAGTACCAAAGTGAACTTACTTTTTCTAGAGGAAACAGCTGCATCAATACCTGAAATGGAATCCAGAATTATCATAACATTATCCACTGAATTAAGAGAATTTAATATACATAAAAACAAACAAGAGCAGCCTGGTCCTTGTTTAACTTTACTCACACCAGTAGGATTTCAGCAGGCTAAGTTAAACATAGATTAATCTGTCACCTAAAATTCCTTATATCTCATGGAATATATTAACTGGCATTTTTCCAAGGATGAAAAGCAGTATTTACGCATTTTAGAAAAGCATAAATGCACAAGCAGAACCGGTAGATTACATCAAACTATTAAGTCCAACAGTGATTTTGGAATTTTAGGCTCTCCAAATACAGACACACATTCCTAGTGGTCAGCTGCAGCACTGGAATTGAGTTGGTTTTTTAAAGGCATTTTTTTTCCTAATATGAAAGGTGTAACTATTCCAGTGAATGCTAGGAGAAAATGAGAGAGCAAATGCATACCTGCATCCATTTTACAAACAAATCCCTTTTTCTCGGTGCATGAAGATAACTGCCATACTCCATCCATGGTCCTCAGGCTGATACAGAAATTCCCTTTGAGATGGTCGAATTCCGGCTCCCTGATGCCCCAGTTGGAATAATTTAAAGGAGAGCCATCAAACCAGGACACTGTCTCATCTAAGGGCAGAAGTGATAAATGATTATAAAACATTTTACTGTTTTAATAAGTATCTCTGCTTCAGCTGGTCTTAGTGTAGCAAAGAAAACATTTTATTATTAAGGAATGCCAGAATTTGGCCTGTTTGGCCACTAAGTTCCATTTTCTTAAAGGACTTAAAAACATATTACACAGTTGACACAGGAAATATCCTGCTTTCTGAAGAAAAAATAAAGGCATTCACATATATGCATATATTTTGCATTGAGATTATTATCAAATAATTATTATTGAAGGCTTGGCTATTTTTACTACATCACGAAAAGATATTAAGTAGTGGGGAAAAACAAACAAATAAAACAAAACCAAACAAATGAAAAAAAAGTGCTCTGGATCATGGTTAGCAGTATTAAAATAAAAACAAAAGAAACAAGATTATTATATTTAGTCCTCTTACACCCCAAACTTACTCTCTGTAACAAGGAGAATGTTCAGCCAAACCATGTGCACAGAATAACCAAAACTATGTAATTCTTCCAGAATAAAGGCATTTTCATCTTCATCTTGAATAGTTAAAAGATTAGATCCTACAGATTAAACACAGAATAAATTCTTAAACAATCTATGCCAATAAATAACATTACATTTCAAAAAAATGATTTTGAGAATCGTAATTCAAAGCTTAAAAATTGTAGTTGTACTTGGTAACATTTAAAACTTGCAATAAATATGAATATGCTGATAAAAAAATCTGATTTTTAAAAAAGGCTGAAAATGGCATTTTAATATGCTATTTCAGCAATGAATATTTTCACATGGAAAATAAATTGTTTTGATGTATGTTGGAGGAGCTTCCAATTACCTTGTCAGCTTATTACCTCTGACATCATTACCTTGAACTGGAACAAAAGCAAGCAAGCTTCTGCCATTTAAAAAAATACTGTTTTTTTGTTTTTTTTTTTTTTTTTTTTTAGCTAACAAGAAATGATGACATTTTATTCCTAGAAAATAAATACTTACCTTGATTTTTGCAGACCTCATATGCAGTATCAAAACTCGTGCCCTGCAGAACTGTGGAAAAGCTGTAGCAATTGTTCTTGAATTTGATCCAGGGAACAGTTTTCTCTGAACATAAGCCTTTATAGTCAGCGATTTTCTTTTCTACGACAGAAATCACAGCACAGCTTTATTGGCACAACAAGATACACATTAATATCACGTTCCACATATTGTTGGGGGATAATGCTAATAAGCATGTGATTGTATTATGGTTTTTTATCCGCTTTCCAAAGGCAGTACCTAGGGGATGTATATATTGTATTTAAAACAGGAAAATTTGTTGTACTTCTGAACAAAAAGCTGTTTTTTTAACAATACTATCAGTATATTACCCTAGGGTCCTGAAGGTATCCTTCTCCTTGAAGGTATCTGCTGGCAAATACTATCTCTAAGTATTAGATGAGCCTTAGGCAACATATGATTACGTAATTAGACAAACCAATTAGAAAATTAGAGTCAGCTGCTATAGCAAAACCCGTGTTAGAGAATAATTTTTGTCTTGAAAGATTCCAATACAGCTTTCTGCTCAAGAGATCCAAACCCTATAATAAGGAATATGCTGAGTGGCTGGTAATCAATCCTACCAAACAAGAACTATTTTCAGAACTGGAGGCTGCCAAAGACGCTCTGCAATCCTGGATTGAATGAGATTCTGGGTTCAAATGAAGTCCAGATAATTGGCAGAGGATTGCAAGAAGGAGAGTCTATTTTAGGATGCTTGAAAAGACTCTCTCCTTTACAATAAACATCGCAATTTCCTTGTGTGCAAGCAGGGAAGAGTGGACTGAATTTTTTTCTTTGCTCTAAATGCTCATCTTCTCCTATCTCCACAGTAAACTGCAGCAAATTTAATATAGTTAGTTCCCTTGGAGCCAGGTTATTAACAGTTATTATTTTTCACAGATAACACAGTGCTCATAGAATATCAGAATAGTAATTTTCCTTTTTTTTTTCCTGTTATGAAAATTCTATGTGTGTTTTCTTACAGACTAGACCTGATATGCAATATTTTATGGGTCAGAAAAAAAGTTTCACAAATGGGACCTCTAGTAAGGAAATGCCAATCTTATTTTTCAAGAATATTTTTTTTTTTGGTTGAAAACAACTATCATTTCCTATCAAACCAACTCATTTCCTTTCATTACTTTTACTGTCACTAGATTGATCTGCAGCTGCAAATGTGTAATATAAAACTCAACTGTGACTTACTAGGTGGTACATGGCAAACCGCTCCTTGCAGAAGTCGCTCACAGTTAGCACTCTTCCAGTGCCCCAAAGCATCGATATAAACACAGCTGCCAAACGCCTGGGACTCATCATCTTCCCAGAAGGTAAACAAAGACTTGGTCCCGTCCGACCACTCGAAGTTAAGACCGTTCTGCCAAAACAAATTTCAGATTATTTCTCTGATATGTTCCGCAGGACATAAGCAATGCCTCCTCTTCTGATGTTGTCCTCGCCAGATGCAACACGATTTCTTTTATCTCTTTCTAAGGCTGGGTTATGAACACAAGGCAGAGGCAGCTCTCCAAGGATCTTCACAATTCACTTCTGAGAGACCACAAGCTACCTCTAAACTGCTATTTTAAGCAAGATATTATTCAATTCATGCAGCCACAGAAATGAAAACGAGTTATTTTAATGGTGAAGCTATAGGAGACTATGAGAATCTTTTGGGGGGATTTTTTGTTGTTGTTTTCTGTTTTTTTAAATGTTTTCTATGCCTTCTAGTTTTCATTGTACTACATATTGCCAAGACCAAACTCTCATAAAACTTATACATCATGGGCCACAGAACAGTGAGTCCTCAAGGATTTGAGGGGTTCATTTCTGGACCCGAGCTGCTAGCGACTGCAAATTAAAGCGGTCATTAGCATGAAAAAATGTCATTCAGAGATACAGATATTCACATATTCATACATTCATAGATACAGAATGTTACGTACATTCGAGGTGAACAGCCCGATCCAGTGGCTGTACCCCAGGCGGTTCACGATGACCATGAGGAAGGACTGGTGATAGTGGTCTGTGATGCTGACCAGCTCAGCTCCGTTTGCCATGCAGGTTTTTAAAGCCGAATACCAGGTGAAATTCCCACGTAGCAGTTTATACGTTCTGTTTGCATATTCTAAAGTCTCTGGCATAGGGTACATTTCAGATGCATTTATTACATGTCTGGATGTGTCTGCGATAAACAGAGAAAAAGGAGTTTTTTTAATCAAATTGTTAATTTTGATGAAGCAGAACAATTCCTAAAGAACCAGCACTGTTCTTAAAAATGAATGTAAAAACAGCAAACTTTGGTTTCAGCGAGGAACTGCAAAAATTAAAAGACTACCAGAACAGTATCTGAAATTCTATCATTGCATGAAATTGGTCATAGGAGTGAATAAGATTAATGTATAACCAAGGGAAAAAAAAAAAACTTTTTAGGGTTTTAGTTAGTCTGGATTAATTATATCTGTCTAAAACTTCACTGTGATGACAAAGGGAAGTGGCTGCTTTGCTCACTTTGTTCCATTTATGCCTAAGTTGGGATGTGTATTAACAAGTGTCTTGCCACATTAAATAATTTATTCTCCCTAATTCACAACCCATCTACAATTTAGAAGCTGCTAAGCAAGAAGAGGTTCTACCCCTAAGCTGGCAGATGTCACCGCTTACAAAACCAGGGGCGTCTGCAGGGAAACGTCACACATCTGGATCACTAACACACTGCTGCACAAGTCACATCCGCTGGCTTCATTTTAATCTACAGAAAATAATGTGACAAAAGGGAAGGGATGCAGATAGAAGCAGAGCCTTGTTGCCTCTTGGCTGGCAGTTGAGGTATCTGAGCCCATCAGCAGTTCGCTAGCGCCAGCGAGAGGTCGTGTCGCTGCATATTGCCATGCACAGCCCCGGTGGGCGCCTCTCCCTGTGCTCAGCCAGCGCAGCCCGCAAATGCAGCAGAAAATGAAATCGGATACCAAAAAATAGCAGGGAATGTCATGCAAACTGAGCACTGCTGGCAGGAGAAGGACCCCCCATGCAGCAGTCCTGCAGCTCTCGTCCCCGCTGCATCGCGTTTACCATCGCAAGGAGCAGCAGCAAGGGTCTAAAGAACAGGGGGTTTGGACCACCAGCAAAGCAGAGCTGGCAAATGCATTTGTGAACTGTTCCTCCGCTGGGCACCGAATTATTCCAGCAGTCCCCGCGGCTGTTCTCGTTATAAATGTCACGCACACGTATGGTTTTTATGAGCCACGTATGAGAATCGCCTACAGCTTGTTTGTTTATCCTCCTTCTGCACCGCCGCTCTCGCCTCTTGGGCGAACAGCAGGAGTTGATCATCTCTTTGGACACAGAGCTCAGCTAAGAGCTGATATATGAAGCCGAGCCATATAAAACGGCCACATGAAGCTCACGGCCCAAGGACACATCCTCCCAGGCTCGGCTTACAGTCCTCCCAGTGCTTTAGGGTTAATAATTTGCCGCGGGGCTATTTGGGGACCTTGCGCTGGTGGCTTCATGTTGGCACAGCTTGGAAACTTGCTTTGCCCTCTTGGGAACATCGGCACTTCGCACCCCATCAGGCACCTCTGGAACGGAGCTCGGGGAGGGAAGACACAAAGCAACACAAAACAACGTGTGTTCCCTGCAAAAACATCTTGTTTTTGGCAAGGGAATGTTATGGTAACAGAATAAGAAAAGCGTGAAAGGAAAAGCCACACTGAGTTTGACTAGCCAAGCAGTCTAGACTGTTCACAGAAATACTTTTTTTTTTATAGTCTAGTCTGATCTAATTTTGCTAGACCCACAAAAACCAAAGCAGGAGATTTTCATTTAAGCTCCCCACAGGTTTTCCTTTCGTGCTTTCATGCTGTTGCTTTGCTTGCCATGACACACAAGATGAAATTTCATCCCTTTCCTCGTAGCTAAGATATGCAACAGAAACCTCAGTTAGGAGCAAAATTTAACAACAAAGGCATTTTGTGTAAGTTACTTGTTTGATTTGTAAAATATTGTAGAGATAGTTTGTCTATCAAAATAAAACTACCTTAGAAATCTTTTACGTCCCTGGATTTATAGACCCTGGTAAACTAATCCCAGATGAAAAGGAGGTGATTAAAATGAATTAAACATGGTAAGAAAGGAGAACAAAAGCAAAACAAACAGCAAGTCCTTACCCTGAGTCTTTTGGCAGATAAAACCGTAATTTTTCTGACAGTCGTCTAAGTACCATTTTCCCGTAAAATAAAAATTAGGGTTATTTGATACCAGCGCACATAAAGGAATTTGTTCTTGAGTGCTGGCACTGTTGTAACGGTGTCTCTGTAATCAATAATTAGCAATAATTAAAAAAGACAGTTTCTAGAAAGAACGCATAACTGAGCAATTATAAATATTTAGGTAGAACAATGAACATTCCTATAAATACAATTTGAAATAACAACCTCATAGCAAAAAGTCACAAAATGTCACTGAGCAAACTAAAAGGCCACTGACTAACGTGATGCAAAACAACACAATAAATTATGAAATTCACAGTCTTATTCTTCAGTTTTGCTCAGAGCTAGTGCAAACTGTGGACTGTATTATTTAATGGCACTTATAAGGAATTGCAAGAGAATGTGACTATAACCACAAATTGCATAAAAAGGCATAAACAAACATCTAGAGTTCCCTATTTTTTTATTTTTTAGCCACTAGTTATGCTTATAAATCTGCACCCACAGCTGTTTGAAGCTGCAAAGACTGAGAAGACTCAGTTGCTGTAACCAGTTAGGCCTTGTCTTCGTGGCTGTCATGCTTACTATGGATCACACAACAACTTCTCACGGACCATAAAACCCCTGGAAATACTTACATAGGCCACGTCAACTGGAGACCAGTTGGAATATGCTGGAGAATCATCATTCACCCACTTTTCATAATCATCAGTCTGCAAACCGATCCAAACACTGGTTTTCCGTCCAAACAGATTCATTGTTATGAAAGCTGGAAAATGAAATGGGAGTTAAAATATCAAGTATAATCTACTCCTAATCATTTAGACAGAGCTGAAGACTCTCCTAGCATAGTAGAGCACTGAAAAATATATCAGTGACCATTGACATGATATATTTAATAGAAAGTAAGAACGTCTGCATTTAATTTCTGTCTAATTATAAAATGAGTTAAGTTGATGAACTTCAGTTGGGTGAGGATCCTGCACATGAACTAATAAATCTTCCAGAAATTTTCACAGTAGTTTGAACAACCTAAGCATTTTCTCAGGATACATTCTCTTGGAAAAAGGCTTTCTAAATTTTAGATGAAAATAAAACTTTTCAAATAAAGAGACATTATTATATTCTCAATAGAAGTTATACAAATATACCAAATTTAACCATTGTTTTATGGATATGGATCATAAAGGTACCTGAATGTGCTGACATTCACTTTTCTAACATTCCCAGACCAGATCCTATGTACTATACTGCAGATAAGATTTTAAGTGTCTTAAAGGACAAAAATGGGACTGTTTTACATTATGACACCGTATTCATAATACAGGAATTTTACCAGGAAAATTGTTAAATAGATGCTCCTTTATTTTTTTGACTTTTTAATTAATCTGGCACTTCTTTTTGGTACAAAGTACAACACAATTTGCAATTAATCTGAAGAACAGGGAGTCCTACAGTCCACTGAATATTTGGTTCTTTACATTTGGGGAGATTGGGAAAGAGAAACACCAATTTGTTTAAAGTAGAACTAGTGGAACTAAAACATGGTCTGGGCATTCTTTGTTCTTAACTCTGCACTGTATTTATGTAATAAAATTTCTTTATTTCAGGAGCATTTTGAGCACACTACCTTGTTCCATTTCATCAGCAAGAAGCGCGAGCGACGCCTCGTATCTGCTGCAGAAGGCTTGTGCCGAGTACCAGTTTCGGAGGTGGTCTGGATCTTTGGGGATTTGTATCAGAAAGCACTGAAAAATAAAAGGTATTTTTTTCCCTCCAGCATAAAAGCTATTTACCAATTACTATGACTGCTAGGGCCACATCACCCAAAGAGAATATGCTTTTTCAGTGGTTAATGCTTTCCATCCCAGGCTGCCAAGAAGATCAAGTTGTGAATATCACCAGGTGGGCCAGATAAGATCTGAATCAGTGCCACTCAAACGCTTCACACACTTTACAGAAAAGTAAATACTTCATTAGTTTCTGTTCTGTTTCTACATTCTTGGTGGGGATTTTCAGCTGCTACCAATTAGGCTTGGAATCAGTTCAGTTGTTTAAAGGTAAATACCAGCTGGGTTAAAGCCATCCTTGCAGGCGCTGCAGTTTAGCATGGGATAAATCTGGTCACCTCTCCATGCACGCTGCTATTCAGGAGAAATAATTGCTGTTCAGCCTTCAATTGCAAATTGACTTTGCTTTATAGTTATCTTTGAAGAGCCCTATGTGAAACTGTATCTTTAGAAGGATGACAACAGTGAGGGATCCATTTAGTCTAAGGAGATGTCAGGGTAATTTTTTTACAGGTCATTAAAGTCTCTTTAAAGTTGTCATGAATGGAAAAGAGAAAATGTAACAGCCTTTTTGACAGCAAATGCACAAATACACTTGGGTAGATTTGCATATATGAATACTCATTTCCTTGAATTACAGTAACAATTTTAACACTGTATTAAGGCAACTTATGTGTGCAAAGCTGCTAAGTAACCACAAGCCTTTGTATCACTATGCTAGTATTTATATATCTGAGAAACCTATTTTCAACAGAGATGAAAATTTTCAAATATTGAACAATCTTTAAGAAGTCCAATTCCTGTTATAAATATGTAATGCATTTTGAATAATGAAAGGAAAAAGAAATGTTTTACTTTGTATCCAAAGTGCAACCAGCCTTTGGGGCACAGTCCTTGTTGGTTCTGGTCTTTCGGAATCTCTTTCTCAATTTTCCATGCAGATTTACGTTTACAAATACAGGGAAGAGAAAGGCTACAATTTTCACCACCCCAGAGTCCTGTGGAAAAAAAAAAAAGGATTATTTCTTTAAAATAGAATAATTGCAGTTCAACACTGACTTGAAAACTATACTTTACTGGTCAAGTAAGACAAGATTCTACATCAAATGCATTTGAATAAACGCATTGCTGTGGAATTGTTGGTGGAAAGGATTGCTATTTTTATTCAAAATTTGGTTTTGGAAGTTTAATTCCTTTACACCAAGTCCCATAGCATATGCCTACATCATCATGTATTTTTAAAAAGATATTAATGTTATACAAAAAAGGAAGACACATATAGAAAGGATGCCTTCCAAATAAAATGTTTTGACTTTCCTTCACTGAAAATTGTTGACAGATCCAGGTACTGACAGAAAATGCTGACATGCTGGAAAGGAAAACACATTTTTCAGTGTAAAACTGTGCTATGAAAAATTTGTTGACCGGTTCCCATCTGTCGGCCAGCTGATGGGGGGGGAGTCCTTTATCTGCCACTAACTATAGTATCTCAGCTCGAGCATTTGAAAATCATGAATTGGAACCACAAGGTTATGTACAAAAAAAGAGTTTACATTTTTTCAGTTTTGTCTTTCGATTCTGGGATTACAAGATGCAGCTGGATTAAATTTTTAAGCTCTTCTCACAAAGAAAATCCTGTTTGCTGTGGAAGCTGAGATTTTTACATTATCATAGGACTTACACGTCTTAAGAAAATACAGACTGTGAGATAATAAAAAACACTGGAACTGGCAACATTAACTTATTTTGATTATTGTGGCAAAATACAGAGCCTAGTGACGATATAAAGGCTAGCACCATCAGATAACAAAACATAATATTTAAAATCATTCTGTTAATTGGCTGTAGAATCAGAAATAAGACAGAGACACAAGTATTTAAGGTTGTTTGTGCATGCACACAAAAAACAGTTTATAAACTCAGCAACACTTTCTGCTGCCGTTACCTGGTTCATTTGGATATGAGAAAACTGTGAAAATTGGCAATGTATCAGCATGAAAGTTTCTTAGGCAAAACAAAGATTATCACCAGAATATTTTAGGTTGACATTAGACCACTAGGACTTTTAACACACTTGTGTCCTCTACCTTCATCCCTCAGCAAATTCATGATATTTTGCTATTTGTTTCTTAACCATAAAAGCAGCTACCCAAATGCTAAACCTGTAACACGACTACCACAATAAGGGATACACTTCTTGAAAGCAAGTAAAAAAAAAAATGTAATTCCTCAGGCCCACAGCAGAATGAACAAGTCCTACAACAAAGGGAAATATAAAACGAACCTGTTTGTGATGAAATGAAGCCACATCTTTTCCCGGGTTTGGGCAGATAACTCTGTCTCTCTTCATCCCAGTTCTGGTAGATTAGTGGTGATTCATCTCTCCAGCTGCACAGAAATGGTAAGAGGGTAGTTACATGTTTTCCTTTCCCGACTGAAAACACTCTTTAAGTAACTAAGCATTAAAAAAAAATCATAGTCAGACACATATTTAGGACTTTGGCTTACATATCTTATATGTCTTTCAGAAGAAACACTGGAGAATGGAAATAAATTAAGGGTAATATAATTTTACATGATTTTACATGAGAATTTAAGCTGCCTCTCAAATATCCCGCTCAGTCATCAAACAGTTTTAGTCTATGAAAATGAATTGTGGCTTGTAAACAACACATGCCCATTACAACCCAGAGCAGTCAAATTGTATTCCTACCGAAATCCATCACTGAAGTTCTCTGCGTGCAATCCAATCCACCAGTGAACATCGCTATTCGATAGCTACAAAAAGAAGAATTAGATATGTCTCTTATTAAGTCACTAACAAATCTGTAAAATCAGATTCTGTCCATACTCAGTTGAATAGCATCTCCTTTGGATTTAAGTGTGAATATTAAACTTCCCTGTCTTAGTTTATGCGACTACTCCCATTGACTTTAATAAAGTTATCTAAAAAGGAGAGAATGTTTTCCTTCTGTTTTCTATTCTAAGTTAAAAGCAGAGAGGACTATGTAATGCAAACAAAACTGAATATTTATAGGTAACTGAATAGGTAATATTCAATGAGTATTTATAGGTAAACTGAATATTGACTCTGTAGTGGCTGCTCTTTTAAATATCAGGTTTGGCCATTCTTTTACATTACAGCTTCAGAATATTTGCCCTCAAACAAGGCAGAAAGATTGTACTTTCTCTTTTTTCCTTTTTAAATTTATTTATTTTCCTTTTTCTTTCTTTCCTGAGAATATCTGAAAACCAACTGATTGTTTTGGGGGAAATTCATCTGCTTCTGCAGCTCTTTATGTTGAAATCTGTTACATCCTACTGTTACAACAGAAATCCCGCTTTCCTATGGAAATCAGAATTCAGTCAGATGTCTTCTTTCCATATCAATATGTTTAGTAACAAGGGATCTGACTCAGACGTTATAATACAAAGCTGTGGAGACATTGAAATGACCAAGTTGGTCTACACAAAAGAGAAATTAATCTATTTTGCAAAATCATAAGACCCAGCTCTAGAGTTCGGAGCTCTAGGTTTTATTCAGGCACAGGAAATCAGCAATTCTTCATTCTTTGACAGCTCTGTCCAAAAGCAGCCTCTCCAATCATCACAGTGAAGCCATCACCTTTCTGCAAGGTGGTTTTTGTTACCTTCTTAATTTTATTTTGGATAAAGGCTTGTTCCCCAGGAGAGTTTATTGTTACTATGCCACTACGAAGCCAGCCACAGATGAACTCGAAGCTGGTCCAGTCTGCAGGGTTTACGTGGAAAAGATATTCTGCTCCTTGGTAATACGACCATGGAAGTTCTAAAAAAAAAAAAAAAAAAAAAAAAAAAAAAGGGCAAAACAATCAGTGGCAGATTCAGATATTTAGCAATAACAAATGCCTACAAGTTATTTGATGTAAATTTTGATTTGAAGCACATTAGTTATTTTATGTTAACTAAGAGCTTAAATTACATTTCAAAATTATAATATCTCAAGGTGTGAAAAAAAGAAAACAATGTTCTCCTACCGGATATGTACCAGTTTGGATTCTTTGGTTTAACACCTGCAAGATAAATGAAGTAAAATATTTCAGATTAAGGATGAAAAGTGATATTTCACTCAAATTGCTTCTATCACATGATTAAAATTTAATAGCAATCATGAAGACTACTGCTATTCTTGTTTAACGACAAAGAAAAAAGGAGTATAACATGGAATAAAATAAAATAAAATAGTTGACCCAGGTACTAAACAACATTTTAAAATTTTCCAGTGAGAAGAATTCCAGGTGCAGATTAAAAAACACATTCTTTTACACACTCTTACTTGTCTCCTCTGATTTACAAGCAGTGGGTTTAACATGCAGTGCGCATTAAACAAAAGTGGTGTTTAGTTCCTTCACCTTTTGGCATTTTGCATATCCATTCACGCTTCTCATTGCAGTGTGCTGGAAAGACCGTCTTGTTTACTCTGAACACGGCACAGTTCCTCGAGTCATCTTCAATGTTCTTGTTCTCCAGGAATGAAGATACAACCTGAAAACAGGATATTCGTTATCTTTCCCCAACAATCCAAGACAAAGCGCTGCAAAGTCACACTGCAGAGAAAAAGGAGTAATTCAGAGGTGCATCTGTGGTGGAGCATAAGCAGCTTGCTGATTAATTAAGTAGAGCACCACCTAATTATGGTGATAAAAGCCTAAAACAGGGCCCATCATCATATTCCTTCAGTGGAATCAACTTTCCCATCTTATACCAATGTCCTTCTTCATACAAGCAACTGCAGAATTCCTGACAGTGGTCATGGAAAACCCAGCCCATTTCCCTTCCTCTTGCATGAACTTTGCATTGATTTTCTGAAGTCACTTAAATATCGACAGAGCTGACAACTGTTCTTTTAAGGCTGATTTTTCAGCCTTTTTTGATTAATTGTTTTCAATTACAGTTTAAAAAGTGACTCTTCTGTGTACTTCCAAAAATCCACT
>JAWLRI010001089.1:6645120-6657543 GCA_034781795.1 Crypturellus tataupa
GAAGAGTTCATTCTCTGTATCAAAGAAATTGATTGTTTTTCACCCTGGCATTCCACTTAAACGTATGGAAACCATGTGTGGGATACGGCATCATATATCAGCCAGTATTTGTACAGATGGTGTACAACAGGGTTTCCACTTTTGAACTAAAAAGAAATAGGGTTTGCTCACCATCACTGTCAATGCAAGAAGCCCTAAAAGGCATGTTGCAAAAGCTTTTGATCTTGCATTGAGTTTTAATTATTGCACTTCTTAGTATTCATCACTCTAAAAACAAGCAAGATAAAAAAGAAAACAAAACAGAAATCCCTGCTTACCTCTGGACACCTCGAGGATGGTTCAGAAGGGGCACTATCAATTTCCCCTGCTTTTTTACAAACATAAAATAATTTTTCTTCACATTTTTTAACTTTCCAACGTCCCTCCTAGGAAAAATAAAAAGTATGTTCTGTATACAAGCATATCCACATTTACATACACACACAAAAAGCAGTTTCTCTTCCCAATTTAACTCTTTATTAGAGACAGGAAATTTTTTCCTGACTCCATTTATTTAACCCACTTGGCCCACTTGGTTTTGCCAATGCTGTCAGCAGGACTTTTCACATTCATCATACAGAAGGATTTGTCCCTCTGAATCACTCTCCGGAATGTAAAGCATTTCAGCTGACTAAACTTACAGGAATGTTGAAGCACTTAATTTTCAGAATCATGCACTGACTATTTTTATCTATATTATAACTCTTTGTAAGATTAACCTTTATATTTCAGCAGTCCTTATTCAAAACATTACAAAATTGTATGATATAATCTGAAGTTACTGAATACTGCACATGTACCAAGAGTAAAGCTTAAAGAATTACATCTTGACCCTCCTTTTCCAAAACCGTTATAAATGAATACATGGCAAATGAATGTGTTTGTTTATACTTGAAAAATGAATAAAGTACAGTTTTGAGTAGCTAAAAACCCAATTTTGACAAAATCCTATTTTCTGCTTTCAGTGGGAGACCGTTTTTTTGAGGTCATTGTTAATAGTCCTGCCTTCCTGTGAGTCAAAACCCTCTAAATAATGACTGTGATCTACACCCACGACTGGAGAGACAATTAAATACTTTTTGACACAGCCTTCACACTTTGTCAAAATCTACTTTTTCAAAAAGCTGTCCTGGAATCCATGCGACTCACGTATTAGTGAATTAAGTATTTTAAAATAAGCTGCTGACAAAATTAAGAGAAAACTGACAGGTGCAATGAATTGTGATGCAAAAGTAGGTAGTGCAGAGCTTATTTGCACATGACTCCCAGTCTTGCAACACCTGAATGATTTGGGGTCAATCTGCTCCATCTGCTGTCAAAATTTATTGTTTTATGTGGATCCAGATTACTACTTGTTTTTGAAAGAGGCTGCATAAAACGTGCAAGTATCAAGACCAACATAAAACAGGCTCAGCTGACACAGTTTTTCAAAATACGAATTTAAAACTTTAAGGGATGAATCTCACTATATATATAATATATGCTACTTGTTTTAAATCACTTTATCAAAGTACCTACTGAGATTTGTAGCTTATGCATGTAACTTTCTTCTATTGACAGTAAGTTCAAAATCTATGATTAATTTTCAAGTGCATCAGCACTGCAAGTTGTACAGGTCCGTAAAGCCTACAGTGCATTTGTCACTACTTGAATATAGACTAGACATCAAATGACAAAATAATAAGAAGTTTTAAAAGTATGCACAGTGAGAAAATAAATTATTATACGTAAAATAATAATGTTGGTCTTATTCTTTCAATAAGAACAGAAACTTACTGATCCTTGTGCTGAAACACAAAGCTGTCCGGTTCTTTGAAAGACATTTGGTTCTTGGTGATGCCAGTTTGAGAATTTCACCGGGGTGCTATCAGACCACTGAAAGACAACTGGGCTGCTGTTACTGTACAATCCAATCCACGTTTCAGTCACATTTTCTAGAAGAGAATGAGATTTTATATTTCAACAGTAATTCCCATCGCTTCTATAACATCACATCATTGTTAAGCATTATTCCTCGGATTTCAGGAAAAATTATTAAATTGCATGAATTTTAGGACAGGATAAGAGATAATGTTCTGTTGCTCTTGAAGATTAAAATGTTTCAAAGGTAAATAAACCTGTGATAAGGGAAGGGAAGGGGGAGGATGCCCCGCTAATGCAGTATAATGCCCTGTCCTGCATCCCCAGCTTAGAGCATAGCTCAGTTGATAGAACATGTCATTATGCCCCATGCTCAGCAAAGCTTAAAGTCACGGCCAAAATACGAAGTTCTGCCAAAACAATGTCGTCATCCAGCACAAAATATTTACACCCCTTTGCTGGTGGTACGGCAACAAAACTCTTAGGATTTCAGCACCCGCAAGACCGCTTTTATTCATTAAGTTCTTAGTGCAATTACTTTACCTCTATAGACAATGTGGACTAGCAGAATTGCTTGATACACCCTGTGCCCATCAAAGGGCCCTCTGCCAACACAGCAACAGCAGTAGAAACTTTGCAATTAGGTAAGGACAACTTCCAAAGTAAGAGATACGCTCGTTGCTTTGAAGCACAATTCTGGCATAAATATGATCGGGGATATTTCACAAGAGTCTGCAGGAAAACGGCCAATAACATGGAAAGGCAAAAGCTAAACTGTGGAGAGCTTATGAGGAGGCATACGAGAGCTTTGGGAAAACTGTTTTATTGTGGATCTCTGTCACCTGCCTCCAATGCTAATGCCACACAATGCAAATAAAGTGTGACCAGCAGCCCTACGTACTGGGGTTACTTGTTAAACACCACCCCAAGCATGTAACTCTTTGTTGTATTCCAACACATTTACTTTTTTTGTGTTTTTATTATAAGTAAATTCATTAGCATAGCTGAACTATAATTCGTAAGGATCCTAGATGGAGAAAACATGATGTTTTCCTTTTTTTAATGTATTATTTGATGTTAATGTTATATAGCCATCAACGTTAATATAGTTACTTGTTAACTAACAACCTAGAAACGCATCACAGAATATTTCAAGATACACCAGGCAGTTTAATTCCCAGACTCACCATGTTTAAGCAAGTTAAGGAGCATCTCTGCATCTGCCATGGAGGATACACTAATGAGCCTGCTATTGTCACCCTGGCATGAGAATAAAGCATCACTCCAGCTCTTCTCCTCCTTACGAAGTCTGTAGCAGTTGCGATTATGTGGATACCAGCCAGCATCACAACGAGTAGCATAGTACTTCCATGTATCTTTTAATTAAGTATAAAAGGTTAGAGTAAATCACAGAAAATTGCCAAGATTATGTTATGTTCATAATGTATTCAGAGCTTTTTTTCTTATTTACAAAAACTGAAAACAAAAGTCATCCAAGGAGGACAAAACACACATCCCATGGACTGCCATCTGCAGACGGAAATGAAGTTTCTCCCACTTAGTTTATGACTTCGCCATTTGGGCTGTTGCACTGTAACAACAGAACTGTTACCCAGTTTAACTCCTGTTGTCCTTCCCCTATTATGTTTGGACCCAATGCAGAACCAGAAGCCTTTGCAGATGCTTTAGATGACAAGTTTTTTTGGTAAGCCCCTTTCTGTCATCTGAAGCAAGTAGAGAAAGTTTATTTATAAGGAAAAAGTTGAACCTGTGTGACCTATTCCTATCAAAAATGAAAATTAATATTCTAATAAACAGAATCCCATGTTCAAGTTTCTCCCAGAATGAGAATCTGAGGCATTTTACATACTCTATCTCCTGCATACACTATATATACGTGCTTTAAAAAAATGCACAAATAATTTTTAACATGTGAAAAGTACAGCATACCATAAAATAATTGCAAATCTAAAGCTGCATTTATACAGCTTTCTTCTCTGTGAGCAATTGCTTAATTCTATTTTGAGCTGAAAAACCCCTTTTAAACTCAGAAGTGCGGCTCTACGATAATATACTGAGAAAGAATTAGGCAAGGCGTTTTATTCATGGAAGAAACCAACTAAATGCCAAGCATATTAGAGTGATTTGAGATCCTCAGCATGTTTTCCAGGATTGCATTTGAGCAGAAAAAAGTATTATAGCTAAGATAACCCATGTGTTCACTCCAGCTAAGACAGCTCTGAATACTTCATATATAATGTATACTTTATATATATATGTTCTTCCATAACCACAAGTAGAATACCATTGAGGTACATGACCACCAAGGGACTTACCCAATGTTTCCTGCTGTGTCTTATTTAAATATTTTTTGCATACAAAAGGCAATCCAGTTTCACATGAATAACTTTGCCAGCTGTACTTCAGCTTGGAATTTATCACCGCACAGTGTTTCTCACTGAAGGTTGAATCAGAGATATCTGCAAACACGTTTGAGAGGCACACAATTACACAAATTCACTTCTTATTTGTAAAGTTGTTATAATATTTCCCATATCTTGTTGAATGACTAAATATCCACATGCATCCAAATTTACAGCTGTTTTACATCAAGTGATCAAAACTAGACCCAGGGGTAGAACTGGCCAGGTGAACATGTGCATCAGTCTTCCCTTGGCTGTTCCTATAGGCAAGTAGCTAAAACAGATCCTCATGTTAAGGTAAATGCACTGGTAGCCACACCCAGAAATGCAACAAACCAAGTGACGAAGCTCACGTTAACATGCTAATGTTAATTACAGCCTGCTAATGCAAACAAATTAAAATGCCTTCCCTCCACAATAATTGGAGCATAGCTATTAACTATGCAACTGGAATACTAAAAGCCACCATTAGAAATCAGTAACAGAAGGGCCAAATCTTTAATATTTGCATCTCAGCTGATGCCACAACCTTAGCAGGGGTTCAGGTCACAGGAATGATAAATACTTCTACAAAGAGAGGCACTCTGGTTCATTCTAAAGCGTGGCTGCAGGAGCAGCACTCGTATCTAAGCTGCAGTTACAGAGAGCGTGTAATTACACTGCTATAACTTATCCAAGAGGAACATCAAGTACTTGCTCTCCAGTTCACAAACACTAACGCTGCTCCATCTGACCACTGCCAGCCAGCGTCTTCCTCCAGGTCATTGAGGCCTGTCCACAGCACGACGTCTGTGGCGTTTAACTGCCCTGAAAGACACAAAAGGAAAAAAACTACATATAACCCTCAAAACTTCAAAATCTTCAAAACCTACGCATTATGTAAACCTTCCCACACAAGCTGCTGCTGACCTTAGAAGTTCAGTCTATAAAAACAGTTGCATAAATGCCAGCCTGTTTCAGGTTTTTGTGAGATGTAAAAGGACAAATGGTCATTTGCTTTACAACCCATAGGCATGTCAAAAAGCTAATGATATCATTTTAAAAACTTCCTGTTTTCTCAGATCCTGTAATTGAAGAGAGACAATAAGGGGAAGCAATGGGAAAGAAGAGGCATTGGAGTCTGAAGCAGCATTTACAATGTAATTCTACAACGCCTTTTGCTAACTTCATGCCCTTCACTTGCACTAAAGTACGTCTGAAAAAAATGCTATCAGAAGATTAAGGAACATCTGTAAGAAGCTCTTTCTTTACAAGAAAATTTCAGAAAGCTTATCAAAGAAGGAATACTGTCCATTTTGGAAAGCAGAGAATTGTCATAGTCCCATGCAGAAAATTTGCTTTAAGCCTGCTGGAGAGTTCCAGTCATGAGCCTACTAGGGAAGTGAGCAGAGGATAACATTTGAGTATTATGGTAGATGGTATAACCAACATTGTGGTAGATGGCAAGGAAAGAAAATATCTGTGCAATTCTTCAAAGAAAACAAATGTGCTCCATAACTTCTGCTGTAAAAAAATAGGAATCACTATTGAAATGGAAGTACACATAACCCATGCCACCAGCTCTGAACATCGAACATCCTCCAGCTGCATCTGTAAAGCATGTCCTTGGACCAAGGGATAGTGCTACACAATCTTTACTCACTGCTTAAGTCACTTATATAGTTCTGCTCTTGGGCATCCACTATGCTTAGCAGATCTCCTCCTTGCATCTGGCACATGGCCCGGGCTTCGCTCCAGGACAGAGTGGACTGCAGATTGAACTGGTAGCAAATGTGCGTGTCAGGGTTCTTCTTCCAGAAGACGTCACAGCCACTCTCTGCTCCAAAACACATTAATTACTAACAGAAATACAAGGCTTATAACTATTTAGTTCATTAATGACAGCGAAATCAAAATGGGAACATGTTTATGAACTCCTTTAAAGTTCCTCTGTTAAAGTATATGTGGAAGAAGGACACTAGCTATTGAATAAAAACCTGCTGCATTTTTCATATGGTTGATAAATATTCTGTAGCTGATCTGCATCTGGTGGCAGTTTTTACAGTTCTCATGAAGCCAAGAAACTTAGATAGGAACTTATACCAGCTGATCAGTTGTTTCCAAAGTTCCGTTTGGAAACATCAACACCATGAACACCTCACCCCCCTCACCTCACCTCCTTGTAGAGCAGCAGTCATTTATATCCACTACTCAAGCGAATAAACTTCTTATAATTACATAATACAATGAAAGCTAAAAATACCATCCTTTATTAAGGTGGTATTTATTTTATAAACTCATATTTTCAGCTGTTTATAACATGCTTTGCAATAGAGATCTGAAATCCATGAGCTGACTCCATGGGAAGCCATGGGCTAAACTCCTTCGAAAACTACAACCACCTACTTTTAATAATTAATATTCAAGAGGATTATATGCCTCAAAATCTTTCAAAGCTATTGCTTTCAAATATATTAGGTCCAAAATGCAAGTGTGGTAGTAAAAGGAAGGTAAAAGATTATAGAATCAAAAGCAGTTTTTGCAATTCTTTCTGCAAAATTCTTCTGCAATTTTGCAGAACTCTTCACATGCTTCAGAGAAGCTCTTTATAGATCACTGGGACAAAAAGAGATACAGGTGGCATAACTGCAGGGTAGGGTCACTAAGCCGTGCAGAACAGCAGCATTTCACATGCTTTTTCTCCCTTTCTGTAGTTTTGCTCTTGGGATCAGGTCTTGGATCTCCAAAGGCCAATGATGAATTATGATAAAATCTACTTTGGGGTTTGTTACAGATACATCCCCCTCTAATGGAAGTAATCTTGTAATTCAAAAGCACACACTCCCCTAGAATTATTAACTAAGGTCAAAGATACTCTTACTTAAGAAAAATAAGCAAAACTTACCAGTCTTTGGGCAAAATCCCCATTTTTCATCTTGGTCATAATGGCTTGTTGTGGCACACCAGTCAAATTCTTTTCCATCTCTTGTACATTCATAATACCACTTGTTGTTATACTTAAATGGAAAAAGGCATGGGAAACCAAAAGAATTTCCCAGCAATGTATACGTTTCTGTAATAAATGAAATGCAGAGATTAGAAGATACATTCATGAGATTTTTTGTCTCACATAATATTTGTTATTAACAGTGACAATAAAAACAAAAGGTCTCTTTTACTGTTATTTGCTGATTTTCACTTAGACTTGATATCGCAGGGTT
Source organism: Crypturellus tataupa (assembly GCA_034781795.1). NCBI lineage: Eukaryota > Metazoa > Chordata > Aves > Tinamiformes > Tinamidae > Crypturellus > Crypturellus tataupa. The sequence goes on from JAWLRI010001089.1 coordinate 6,652,643, forward strand.
ATTACAATTACTAGCAGCTTAGCTTCAGTGAACTGAATTCTGAAATAAGTTTAAGAAATTTGTCCTCACCAAACAAGGCCCAGTCTCGTGACTTACTACAGTAAGAAAGAAAATTAATTATACAATACCTGCATTTGAGAATGATAGAAGAATCAGAGCATGCTCAAATGCATGTTCTGTTTTTGATTTGTAACTCCTGTATGACATATACAATTTAGCATGATTTGCCCTGCTCCTTCCACTCTTTTTAATGACTTTTTTATGATTTTTTCCATTCTCTTTGTTATTGGATGGGAAAGGAAATGTTAAAGACAAAGAAATAATAACAGTAATAAGCTTTTTCAAGCAAGTTTTTGTATCATGGAGAATATAATCTGGCTAAAGAGTAGCGGATGCTACATACCTTTGTGGTTACATCAATCAATGACTGCAAATGCTTTAATTCACTGAATACCTCCTTAACCTCAAAGCACTAGTTCCCAGGAAAGGTTAAAGAACCACAATCACACTCAGACTGGGATTGTTTGCCAAAGATCCTGGGCTGATAGGCAAAAGATCAAAGTCCTGTGACTACGGGACGTATTGCCAGTGTTCAAGAGGCTTCCCCAGTCTGTGGCTGTGTCTACACAGCAGCTATCTGTCTGTGCAGACACATTAAAAAGCAGTTTATACACTGTAAATCAAAGCCTTCCAATACTCATACATGCCAAGAAGAGCAGAGGTTAAAAAAAAAAAATGCCAGGTTTGCATCTCCCTGTCTGCTACCACGCTGCAAAGGTGTGCAGAGCATGAGCTCAGTCCTGGTAGGAGACCAAATCCAATGGCTTCGGTCCTCTCTCTACAGTTAAACATTCTTTGTTCTTTGGGAATAGAAATCCCTCTCCCCATCCTGGGGATTCGCAGGTTGGCTTCTGTTGGCACGTGCATACGCAAGGGGAAGGAGGCCAACAGAAACTGGATGCGAAACAGACTTTGTTGGTGCAGTTATGTACTTTGGTCCTGGAAGCAGGTTAGGTGAAGGGTCTGCCTGCAGCTGAGCTTCTTGCAGCACTAGGAATAAACCAGGTCTGCTTTCATCTTGCTCCGTTGACATAGCAAGGATGACATCCTTGCTTTCCTCAGTTTAAAGGCTTTTTGTCATTTTAAAAATCTTCTTTCTTAGGTTTAAATTCCACTAGGATTTAGAGAAATGGACAGAGCCTATAGCCTCTGTAGTGTTTCTACAGTTATCAGAGCTCAAAACAAAAAAAAATTAAATAAAAAGATGACTTTAGCAGAGGCCAAGGACAGCTACACGTTTCAGTAGAAGCCACCGGGGCCAGAGCTCTACAACCCAAAGAGCCAACTCACGTGGGCAGAGTCAACAGCTCCAGTCTGAGATGGGTTGTGCAAATGTAAGGTCTTTCCCTCTAAAGAAATGCTGAAGGAGAGGCTTAAACAGAGGTCAAGGTACACTGTGTTTCTGTTCACGGTAAACAGGTTTATCTTAGTCCTTATACCTGGAAACTTGCTAAGGTGTGCTGGTCTTCAGGCAAAATCCTACTTCCTCGCTAGTTCTACGCTACGATTAATCAAAAACGTAATCTCTGCCCCAGAATTTGTCATGTTCAGAGTCCAGGCTTTGAATGTTGCAAATGTGACATTTATTGATTAATGCCTATTGGAATGTCAGGTTGATTTTCAGTGATTTGTATTCCCAATTTTGATTTTTCCTTGGGTCTTTCCTTAGTTTTACTATGGAAGTTGCAGGACAGGCAACAACATACCCTTAGCTCAGCTTTTTGTTCTATAGAGAATTTGAAGGAGGCATTTCCTGATTTGCAAGTAAACAAGTACACTTCTTGTGTCCAAATAATGGAAGAACATACTCTACAAGGAGATTTTCTCCTTTTAATTACTGACACATAAAAAAGAAGAAATTCAGAGTCTCGAACCACAATACAGACTGAAAGAGACTGAAACCATCTGACCTTGCTTCAAAAATACTTCTGCAAATTGTTCCTACATACATTTATATGGCAACCTTTTATTTTTACCTTGGAACGGATGTTCACAAAGGTCTTCACCAAAGGACAGGTACTGCTTCCACTGCTGATTTGACTTCTTTTTTGCCACGATGCGTTTGCTGTTTTCAACAGCTAATTTGTAGCCCGATACCCCGAGCAATGCTCTTCCCTGACAGTACCACCACAGCGAATACTGTGTTGAATCACACTCGAGCAGACCCAGCAGCTCCTCTGGTCTGCTGCTGCTCAGCCCTAGACAGGTACTTGTGCCTATGTTGAAGAGCCGACGATTAGATACCCATTTCCAGAGCATGTATTTGGAGAGCTGGTCGCAGTCTTCTAGAACGAGGCCGGAGGTATCTGCTTTAATACAGAGGTTGGAGTCTTCACTTTGGATAATAAATATCCCTTTAGCTGCAGGGGAAGAAAAGATTTTCAGTTTTTAGAATTTTGCATATATTACTTTGGAGAGACGAATGTTTTAGCTGGGCCACTCATCAAGAATGATGAAAATATCCATCAAAATAACTGGCACTTCAGAAATAAGAAGATTGGCCTGAGTTTGTCCTGGCCATACTTCCCTGCCCGTTGCATAGTAGTGAATTTATTTTTAAATCTTGAAACGCATCTTGAAGTAATTAATGATTTTTAGTACCCACCTAAAACACTTTCAGTTTTCAATACGTGGAACATTTGTTAAGATTAGAAAAATAAGACTAGGTAACATTTCTAAAGCTGGACATGCAAAATACAGGGTCCCCAAAGGCACTAGCCAGTAAAGAAAAAAAAAATGATCACCAAGAAACACTCAGTAAGGGAGAACACAGGTTCACGTATCACAGTAAGTCCAGCAGAAGTTATCCTGTGCATGGTAAAATAATTTTCTGCAGAAAGGGAAGAGAGTATGATTACAATTAAAGGAAAAGCCAAAAAGTTTAAGGCTGAAATTATTATAATCTGTCATACTCATTTTTCACTCCTGCAGCTCTTGAGGCAGGAAACTTACTTTGCCTTGTAAATAGGACCAAAAAAGAGACAGCAGGATTTATCCCAGTCATGAGAGGTAGTTGTCCAGGGTTAAAGTTATTGGCTACATATTTACATCCCTACAGGACTATCCTGGGCCACACCAGATGTCTGAGGGTTTAGTCTGACATTTCAGCTTTCTTGGAGCCTTATAGAACTTCTCTTAACGGTGTGACATCACACTGCAAGCATGTGAGCAGAAGTCAGCTGTGTTAATGTCCTGCGAGCGAATGTTTATTAAGAACATACACTGAAAAATGAGAATATCCGAAGAACTGGAAATTGGCAAGAGATGAACCTGTATCAGCTCAGGGATATCCTTGAGCCTGAAATCCGGCGTAATTAACCCATGCGGCTCCTCTCACAAGGCAGCCGAGGAATTTTTTGCCACTTGTTGAAAACCCGGGTAGCATTTTCATTTTGCCTTGGGATTTTACAATGAGGATTTCTCCCCAGGTACTATCTGTTACAATGCAGTAACCCTAGCATGCTGAAGCTGTAATTAATTGTAATTATTATAATTATCAAAGAGCTTACGTCTCCAGTATGAGATGTAGAGGTAAAGAGCTTACATCTACAGTATGAGATGTAGAGGTCTGATGCGCTGGACACCTACAGTTAGGTACAGCATCAAAAATGAAGATTTTCCACTCACAGGACAGGGGCAGCATAGAGGGGAGACTGGCATTTCCCAAACATCTCAGGTTGCTTCCGAACTTCCCTGATGGAGCAGAGCAAGAGGCTTTTCTTGCTCTCCAGCCCCATCCTATTCCTGCAGCTCCATGTCTGAACTCATTGAAGAAAAACTAACCAGGTGTTGGGCCAGATACCCTACAAGGTCTTCACTTTTGAGTCCCCTCTGGAGCTGTAGGGTCGGTGCCGGCTTCTGAGCACACCCGGTCCCCACGGGCACTGCTGAGATACTCAATAACTGCAGGTTGCACAGGCAGAAAAGGGTCTGGCTTCTCCTGAGAGGGAAAAGATCTTCTCTACGACAGCACTGAAGGCAGCTCCTTCAGCAGCCTCCTGGCCGACCAACAAAGCTCAACCCAAGGCAGCTGATTTCCTAAATGAGAGGGAGCTGGGGTGTCATTAGCACTAATTAGGAGGTTAATTCAGGGTGGTTTAGGGATTCAAGGGTGAAGTTCCCACATAGATGTTGGAAAGGGTGGTCCTGCCCACCAGCAGATCCCAGTCTGTCCCCACTCTGCCGCACCACAGACAGGATTTTCCACCCCAAATGCACAACATTAGGCTATCCCTATCTACAAGGCTTTTAAGCGCTCTAATGGGTGCTGAGAGGAGATAAGCGTCTTAGAAAGACGACACAAACAACAGGGATGGAGGGTGCGGGCAACAGCCCGCTCTCCTTGGGCGACTTTATGCCAAGGGCGGCCAGAGCGGAGCCCCTGGGTGCTCCGAGCACCCAAGCACGTTCTGTCCAAGGAAAACTCACCAAAACCGGGATCCAGGGAAGCCGCCCCGCTCAAGCACCAACTGGGAGCGATGGCGGAGAAGCCCCTCCAGGTTCCTGTTTACTTGGGGCCAGCACTGCCCCTTTGCCAAGCAGGGCTGAGCGCCTTTCCTGCCCCCTCACCTCCCACTTCCTCCACCACCGCCAAAAAAACAAATAAAAAAGGAGGAATTACTTATGGAGGAAGGAGGAAAACAGCCAGGAAAACCCCTAGGAGGCAGAGAGAAGCGAGGGCTCCCGAGACACGGGGAGAAAAGGGCGGCAGACGGAGCCCCGCGAGGGTCACCCGGCTGAGGCGCGCGGCTCCCCTCACAGCCCCGCGCAGCCGCGCGCGCAGCCCGGCCCCGCGGCCTCACTCACCGCGCAGCGCGGGCAGCTCGTCGCGGCTCAGGGCG